>JANHMN010000020.1:39506611-39544104 GCA_030674055.1 Rhabdomys pumilio
CTCTCTCTCTCTCTCTCTCTCTCTCTCTCTCTCTCTCTCTCTCTCACACACACACACACACACACACACACACACACACACACACACACAATTACAAATCTTAAAAGGGTCTTTATTATCACTCAGCACACTTATCCATGTGCATACAGAGAGGAAGTGCGGAGAAAGTGCATTGGCAGCCCCAAGACTAGATTTGACTCTTAAAGAATAAAATAAATAAGTTGATGTATTAATGCAGACACGGGGCTGCAAGTGTTTGGGGAGATGCAGAGGGTCTTTGGCATTTTTGGATCCGGGAGTGAGTGAGTCCTCAGTGCCAAGAACAAGACACATAGAAGGGTAGTGTGAACTTAGCCTCAAAACCAAACCAAAAACCAAACCAAAAAGCCTGTGTAAAAACGAGTGGGTGTGTCCTGGGCAGCAGAAAACCATTGTAAGCACCCTCCAGACTCCACAGAGGACTGAGAAACCATCACACCCCTTCTCCCAGACAAGGTTGGGTTTGTTTCTGCTGGAGTCTCTGGTTCTTGTGAAGATGTAGCTAGTTTCCTTCTCGTCAGTTGCTCTCTGCTTTAGCTAGATGGGTTATGACATTTTCAACTGATAGCTCTGGCCCTACTGAATGACAACTCCTGCCCAGTGACATGTGTCCATCTCCGAGAGCAGGTATGTGTGGTGCAGAATTTACAGAGTAAGTGGCTTGGAGACCTGGGATCTAATTCCCATGTCAACTCGTGTTTGCTCACGCGAGGGGCTTCAGCTCTCTGAGCTCTGTTTCCTCATGTCTTCGGTACCACAGCAGGCTACAGAGAGCTGCAGAGAGCTTCAGAGAACTTAGATCTTACCCAGAAGCCCCAGGAGAGCATGGAGACATGTATGGCCACAGAGCTTCAAAAGCCCCATCTCTAATTTGGCAAGGGTGTGGAGAAATTCAAGGTGGGCTCGTGCTCAGGTGTTTCTGCAGACATGTAGACAGATGGAGGCCATGCTCCCCACTGTCTGTGCAGATCTAGCAGGTCTTTCCTGCCTCCAAACAAATCCTTGGGGATGCCTCTGCTACCCTTTTTATCACAGACCCCACCCCACCTTATATTTTACACTGCCTACCTTGAAACGTGTATTCAAGGCAGGGATGCAGCTCAGTTGATAGCGTACCTGCCTAACACACACAAGATCTTGGGTTGGATTCTCAGTGTTACATACAGGCCAGTGTGGTGGCACATGTCTATAATCCCAGACTGGGGGACACGGACACCAGAGAATGAGTTCAAGATCATGTTCAGCCATGCAGGGTGTGCATGTGTGTTCCCATGCATGTGTCACACATGAATTCATATGGGAATCCCAGCAGCCCCATGGGAAGATGGGAGCTTGCTCTCTGCCACCCACCGAGTGGCTATTGACCAGGACCCTGTTTGAAAGCAGTGCTGGGGTGACGGACAGGAGTACAGAGGTGAGAGAAAAGAACTGGATCCTGCCAGGCAGTTCTTTCCATAGGCCTTTTTGAGACTGGGTGTCAATTCCAAATGGCAGGCTGTCCTCGAACTATGCAGCCAAGTGTTACAGGTATGTTCTATCTCATCTAGTTTCTGAGGGTGTGAATACAACCTGTGTCTTCTGAAACAGGAGACAGCGATCTCTTAGGAATCTCCACAGGCAGCCACTTCACCTGCCCCCCAACCCCCACCCCCCCACACACACACACCAGGCCTCTGGGGCTTTTTTGAGGCACTGGGTACCCGTGGGCAGGGTGACAGATCATAGTTGTAGAGATCTTCCACCCATGTCCCCAGGACCCAGAATTACACCAAACAGAGCATGGGCAGCCAATGGATGAGAGGGGTGGGTGGGCCTGCTGTCCTGGGCTCCTGTGACTGAGACCCTGGATTCTCCTGCGTCCCACCCTGGGGGTTACCACTTCAGCAGACTCAGAATTTCAGGTCTTTCTGTGGCTGACCAACAGACCTACAAGTGACAAGCGGCCTGTAGAATCCCAGCCTTGAAGGAGAAAGAAAGACTGACCCTATGGATACCCTAAATGCCCATGGGACTTGTACACTGGGATGCTGGGACATCTGCCACCCTTTCTCAGGACAGCAACACAAAAAGAAGAAGCTGCGTCAGGGGCCAGGAGTGGAACTGAGTTTATTCTCTATCACTCATCTGGCTCAAATGCCTACTGTCCCCACCCTGGGACCATGGGCAGGTCATACACAGGCAGGCAGTAAGGCTCCACACACCTGGGCCTGGTCCCCGTAATCACCCAGATCCCTGCGAGGGGATGTGGAGCTAGTCATCCCTGGGTCCCAGGCCCTCTGTCTTCATGGGGACTCCCTGCCAACTTCTCCAAGACCAGGGCAGCCTGCATCAGTTCAAAGGAGCAGGCCCAGGGCTGGGGGCAAGTCTAGCTGGGCAAGAGATCCCAGAAAGTCTCCCCAAAGGCATCGGTCCCAAGGCCACTGTCTTAGACCTGGAAAGCTGCCATCATGCTCTAGTTCCCTCAAGCTAACGCTCAGGGACTTGACCATCTCTTTAAAACTAAGGAGTAAAAGCTGGGAAGACGAGAACCTCAAGTCCACTCCATGGGGTGGGGGCTTATTGCATCTGGCAGTAGGGAGTGCAAACCATGTGGGCAGACAAGGAGTATAGCACCGGGCACGCAGGAGCCTCCGAGAGAGGGCTGTTCGCCATCTCAGCCAGTGCCCAGAACCCGGCTGGCACCTGGGGAGGTGTGTAAAGGTACAGGAAACACAACTCCTGGGACAGGGTTTCATTCCCAGCCTCTGTCCTTCTGACTGCTGTTTACTGAAAGATGCCCAGGGTCTCTGGACCCATGAAGGCCACCAGGGCCAGCAGGTGATAAGGGTTGGCAATCCCTCGAGGTGGCCAACTCTTTTTCTCATTTTATTATTATAGTTTTTGGAAAATGTAAGCCAGCTCTGGAGAGCCGCCAGGCACTGGGGCCAGAGGTTAGAAATAGCAACAGGCAGGGAAGGGTCCCTGAGGACATCATGGAAGCCCAGAGATTAGGGGTACCACTGGAGGAAGAGCTACACTGGAGGAGCTTGGAGCCCAACCCTGGGCAGTGGGGCAGGAGTGTGCGGCCAAACGGGAAACCTTCCTTTCTCAGACAGGGTCCCACGTGTCTCCCCGGTGCACACGGGGGCTGAGGGCATGCTTGCAGCCTGACTTGTCAGGCTAGGAAAGGGTGCCTATACGGGGACAATGCTCATTCAGCCCCTCCTTGCCCAGAAGACAGCCAACTCAGCCGAGCACCTTGGGCCTGCCCACACCTGTACAGAATAAAGTGCTTCGTTTATTGATGATTAAAATGTCCCCAGCCCGCTGTCCCAGCTCCATGGGCCTCTGAGGAGGTCAAGGGGTTCAGCACCCTCTGACAGTCCCTTGGGCACAGGCCTCTTCCCAGTGTGGCCATGCTGGGAGTGGCAGGGAGTGGCGGGAGGGAGTAAGGTGCGGAGTGTAACAAATAGAAGCTTATAAACAGTGGGCGATCAAAACTAGGAAACGTAGCTTATGGAACTTTCCTCCCATTAAACGCAGGAATAAGGACATTAAGTGACAACAGAGAGGGGTGACCTATTACTGCCTGCCCCTCCAAGGGCAAACACTGAGCAGTGGCTGAGCTTCCTGCTCCCACAGAGGCCTAAACACACCAGCTTCTCTCCCTGGCTGGGCTGTGGCACCCCAGACTGTACAGAGTACAAGAGGGACCAGGGGCCAGCAAGGGGCCATAGTGGCCTTGGCCGAGAGGAGAGGAGGCCTCATGTGGGCTTCTGGGGAGCAGACATAGATACATGTGTCTCCTGGTGGAGCAGTCCAGCCAGGTAGGCTGATAAGGGACAGGGGTGCCCACAGCTAGCACCATGATACCCTGAACTACTTGCCTGAGGCTCCTATGGGGCCCCTCCCTGGATCTCATTCTCCTGTAACAGCCCTAGAAGCTGGGGCTGGTGAATCAGGTTCTCCCCCCTCTGGAGGCTTGGTCTCCAGCACCCAGATTCATTCTCTCCTGGATTTGGGGCTCTTTAAACGTCCAGTGCAGGTTGGGGATTCCTGAACCTGCCTGGTAAGGATGTAAGAAAGGAAAGCCATGGGGGCCAGCCCCCACCTGCCCCTTCCTGCCCCAGCAGAGGGCAGCTTTCGCACGCTGACATCCCCCTGCCAGCCATACATGGTATCCTGCCATGCTCCCTGGACACAGGCCTCCTGGGCTCCAGAACTCCTTCAACAGGGCACACTCCAACCCTCCCCTAACCTTCCCGTCCTAAGGAGTCAGTTAAGGGCACAGAGAAGCCAGGGATAGGCAGGTAAAACTGACCCAGGCCCTGCCTGGCTCTCAGCCATGCCTGTAGCCCAGAGCTCCTCCTGCCCTGTATCTGCTGCCTTCAGTACCCCTCACCTGGAGGGGTACAGCCAACCAGTCCCTCTCTGTTCCTTTACTCCCAAAGACAAGGAGTAAAATCTCCAAGAAGCTGTACCAGGACCGAGGGCCAGGGGCATCCAGCTGCAGCCCAGCCCCTAGTCTGTGTCTGTTGGCCCTGGCCAGGAGGGCCTGTGTTGGGGGTCAGTTAGTGTCCAGCCTGGGAGGTGCTGTGGGGAAGAGCGGGGCCGTGGGCTGCAGGTGCGTGGCAGGCAGGGTGGCAGGGTCACCAGGCAGTGGGTGGCTGACACGGAAGCACTTTTCTTTGTGTGCCTTCAGCATGTTGGAGAAGCGGAAGCGCTGGCCACACACGTCACACGGGTATGGCTTCTCTCCTGTGTGTGTGCGTCGATGCCGTTTCATATTGGGGCGGCTGGTGAAACTCTTGCCACAGATCTCACAGATGTAAGGCTTCTCCCCTGCAGTGGGGGAGGGGGGCAGCAGGAGTGTTCACGGCCAGCCCTAGATCCCATCCCACCCCACCCCACCAACTCAGGGTCAAAGGGGAGGGGACAGAGATTAACTGAGATGGGGGGGGGGCTCCCCAAGGGCGGGGAGGGGAGGGCACAGACCTGTGTGTGTCTTCATGTGCTCATCAAAGTATTGTTTCATGTTGAAGTCCTTGCCACACCACTGACACATGAACTGCTTGTGGCCAATGTGGATACTCATGTGTGACCGCAGCTGGTACTTGTACTGGAAGCGTTCGTTGCAGTTCTGTGGGAGGGGAAAAGCTACAGATACCCTCATCCTGCCTTACCCAAGCTGAAACTCCGTGTGTGTGTGTGTGTGTGTGTGTGTGTGTGTGTGTGTGTACCCGTGTGGAGGCCAGAGGTCTGATGTTTCCTCAGTTGCTTTCCACCTTGGCTGTTTTTAAGACAGGGCCTCTCAATGGCCTGGACTCCCTGCTTAAGCTGTGTTTATTAGCCAGTGGGCTCCAGGCACCCACTTGTCTCCCAACACTGGGATCACGATCATGCACCACCATGCCTAGATTTACATTATTTTTTAAAACCTGTATTGACGCTCAAGTCCGCACGCTTGCAAGGAAGCGTTTTCCCAACTCACTGCCTCCCCAAAACCACTGAATGACAGATGGATCTTCAACGCCTGCTTCTCCTGCCTCTGTCTCCCCAGTCCTGGGATTACAGGCGTGTTCTGTCAAGTCAGGCTTGCAGCTCCTTCTGACCTCCCTTCCTCCCCATCCCTGAACACACGGGGTGGGTGGAGGTGGGGCTGCCCAGGGATCCCCACTGCCAGCAGAGCTCACCTCACAGCGGAAAGGCTTCTCCCCCGAGTGCTGCAGCGAGTGGACCTTAAGTGACATACTACGCTTGAAGGACTTCCCACAGGTCTCGCAGGTGAAGGGCATGTCCTTGGTGTGGGCTGCGGGTGAGCACCAGACGTCACTTCTCCAGGGCACCTACCTGAACCCCCACCTCCAGACCTGCCTTCTGGCAACCCTGTACCCCACACTTTCTTGGATATTGAACTCAACAGCTCACCCAGCCTTGGACCCAGTGACACTGAAGGCCAATGAAGAGAACAGGGAGACAGTCCTCCCAGCTTAAAAAAAAAAAAAATTACCAACCTGGTTACCCAGCATGCTCCTGGCCAACACCTAGATCTCAGGGGTCCCCATTCCACGCAGTTTATACTTTCCAGTGGAGGAAAGGAGGTGTGTCTGCCAGAGACTGTCTGCCTTGACCATTCCTCCCTAGAGCTTGGAGCCCAGTTGAGTGAGAAAAGATGACCACAGAATCCAGACACTCAGCCAGGCCCGCCTAGAGGCTGTGCAGCCTGTGAGTGGGGTGGGTAGCACACTTGGGGAGGCCTCCTTACTGTGTCCAGGTGTGACCCCTGGGGGAGGCTGCACTCAGGAGATGCCTGAAGCCCTGTGAGGGCCAAAAGGTGAGAAGCATGAGAGGCCTAACGATGGCCACAGAGACAGGGCTGGACCAGCACATATGAAATCGTGCGATTTGGGGAAAGCTGCCCCTGTCCTTGGGCAGACAGAACACCATGCTGGAATCCTCTGCTTGCCCAGTAGTGTGCCAGCTGGATTCCCATCTGCCAGCTTTCCCAGGCATCCTGAAGCACTGGGCAAACTGCCCATCCGTGCACCGCTTTCCTATCCGCTCCCCTCACCTGGATGCAGAATCCTGACACACCCAGCAGCTGGCCCATCCTTTGCCCATACCAGCACCGGCAGGGACTCACCAACCATGTGCTTGCGGACATGCGCCATGGTGTGAAACTTTTTCTCGCAGATCTCACAGGAGAACTTCTTCTCTGCGTAGCCATGCACTATCTTGTTGTGCTCGTGAAGAGACCACAGCTTCTTGAAGGCTTTGCCACACGTCATGCACTACGGGGAAAGAAGAGTGTTTTGGCTGCAACCGGGAGCTATGCTTGGCCTCTCAAGGCAGGCCTGTTTCTCTACCTGAAGAGTGCTGGTAAGAAGGCTGGATCTGCTGTTCCGAGACTAGGTTGACAGGTTGACTCCTCCCACACACACATACCTACATGGCTGTTGGGGTACCTCTATCCAGGACCCTCCTTCTAAAGCCTTCCCCTGGGTTTGTTTGCTTCTCTGAGGCAGGAGGCTGTAGGCCATGTTAGTTAAGGCAGCTGTGCTGGGTGGTGGACGGGCCTTTCGGTTCTGTAGGGTCTACAGACTGCAGAGGCTCTAGGGCCCCTCAGGCAGTGGAGGGGCTCCAGACGCTGGAGGCTGGGCAGGAAGGACTAAAGGTTTCACCCACTTGGGGTGGCTCAAGGTGCAGGAATAGCTGAGAGACAGCCCAGGGGCAGGAAACAGGTGCACAGAGAGAGTGATGGGTACACCTTCCCCACTGGCATCCAATTAGCAATTAGTGCAGGCAATTAGCACCCGCCTACCTGTGGCCCAGGTTTTTTTTCTCTTCTAGGGCCAGAAAAGGTGAAAGGCATGCTGGTGTGTGGGCACGAATGTTGATGTGTACACGTATGCTGGTATGTATGTGTGTGTGTGTGTGTGTGTGTGCATGAATACTGATGTCTATGTATGTGTATACACATGTTGGTGTACGTGTGCATGCATGAATGCTGATATGTATGTATGTGTACACACATGCTGCAATGTGTGTATGTGTGTACACATGCTGGTGTGTGTGCACGAATGCTAATGTGTATGTGTACACACATGCTGGTGTGTGTGCACAAACGCTGGTGTGTATGTGTACACACATGCTGGGGTGTGCTCAGACAGGACAGACTGGCTCAGGATCTGGCAGCTACCCCAGCCTCTGCCCACCCCCCATTTCTTTCCAAATTTCTCATCCAGCCTTTTTTTTCTCCAGATTCAGGGTAGCTGACACTCCAGAGTTGAACGCAGGATTCTGATAGGTTATCTACTGCTCTGCACAGTGGCTCTGGGGTGGGCAAAGGGTGATGTCCTCTCCAGAGAAGTCCCTTCACGTCTATGCATACTCGAGTGCAGCATACAACCTGTGTAGCTGCACAGGCAGCTCTGCGGGCCTAGTTGGTTCAAAGACACATCTCTTGGCAGTTCCTACTGCCCCCTAGCTTCAGGTGACTGTCCACTCTCCCCCACATCCCTGCTGCTCTTGCTCCTCTTCAGGCTGGTCTGCCTCAGCCCTGGGGACCGTCTGGGCAGCATGTCTCACCTGGATGTTGCGCTCACAATCCGTCTGTCTGTGCAGCTGCAGCTCGCTCTCCAGTAGGAAGCGCTTCCCACACTGGCCACAGATCTGCATGCGGCTGTGGGTCACGTTCATATGCTTTTCTAGGTACCAGCGGTTGTTGAAGACCCGAGGGCACTTCTGACATGGATGCTGCTGTTTCTCCTCCAGCTTCACCTTGGCCCCCAGCCCATCAGCTGCCTGGGATGCCGGAACAGCTCCAGAGGCCTTGGGCCTCTTCCCACCTCTACGACCCACCTCCTCTGGCTCAGGGGTGGCTCGGCGCCGGGTGTTCTGTCCTCGGGACCGTGTGGACATCCGGTTGTGAGGTGGAGGGTCCACCTGGCTGCCCTGACACACAGTGGGACCCGTGGGGTCCTGCCTGCTCTCAGTCACCCTTTCCTCCTCAGAACTCTCTGCATCCTGTTCACTGGGCCCATCTTCTTCATCCTCATTCTCCCGATCGCTGGGCCCTTCCTCCTCCTCTTCCTCCTCTCCCTGACTACCTCCCTCTTCTTCCTCTTCTTCCTCCTCTTCCTCTCCCCCTCCACTCCCTCCTCCTTCCTCCTCTTCTTCTGAGTGTCCCTGCATGCCATCCTCCTGGCCCAGTACCACAGTGGCTGGATTGGCCCCTGACCCTGGCTTGCCCTCCGGTCCGGTGGACACATGCAGTGTCTGGTTATTGAGATTCACCTCAACAATGATTTGTGACTGCTCCTGGTGCCCATAGGTGCCCGAGGCATCCAGTTCTGGCTCCAGCCCCTCTCCACTTTCCAGTTTGCACAGGCTACCCGGGGCCTCTGCCTCTTCAGGCGCCCCTTCCTTCTCCTCCTTGAAGAGTGTCTGTGCTGGCCCAGCAGCAGCAGAGCCTACATCCCCAGCTGTCCCTGCTCCATCCTCCACACGCACAGAGTAGGGGTCAGGGCCCTCTCGGGCATAGATCTTTGGGAGTCCTGGGGTGTCTGCCTCCTGCTTGATGTCACAGTAGTAGGGCGGTGGAGGCACCGGAGCACAGCTGGCAGCTGGCTGCGCCAGGGCCACAGGGCCCGAGGGCGCCAGGGATCGAGCATCCAGCAGTTCCTGGCAGGAGGCCGCAATGTCAGCCATCTGCAGCAGCGAGGCCGCGCTCAGCACCTCGTGCACGTTGGCAGCGTTCACCAGCAGCTTGGACGTGTAGATGAAGTTTAGGATCTGCTGCAGGCCGCTGGGCGCCAGCGCCTCCAGAGACAGCTCGACTCGCTGCAGTTGCTTGTTCTGTGTGAAGAGCGAGTGGAAGAACTGGCTGTAGGCGGCCAGCACACCCTTGTGTGCGGGGAACACGCTATGCTGAGGCACCAGCACTAGGTCCACATCGCACAGGTCTGGCTGGAAGAGGCGTTGCTCGTTGAGGCGGCCCATCAAGCAGGCAAAGTGCAGGGCCACGTCCTCCACCAGCGAGAACTCTGCCGCCGGGGAGTCTGTAGTCTTCTCAACCAGCAACTGTGGGGTCAAAGAGACAGGTGAGGTGAGTGCCAGCCACTGCCCACCCCTGCCCACAGTGTGGGAGGGGCCATCACTAGAGATGATCTGATCCATCCATCCATCAAGCGGGGGGGGGGGGGGGGGGGGGGGGGGGGGAGCAGGGCAGACACATGGCAGGGACAGCTGCTTCTAGGCTACAATGTCCTGGGACCTGTGCCCAGGTGGCTACTCTGGACCTACTCCCTTCGATCCTCCGCTGTTCACACACTAGGGGTCACCCCAGAATCCTTATTCATTGTGCCCCAACTGGGCTTCCAGGTATTCCTCAGTGTGTCCTGACCTTCTCACCATGCTGAGACAGGAGCCTGACCAACTTGAAAACCCAAACAGTAGACCCAGCTTCTGCTGTGGCCGCTAGGCTGTGTCTGGGGGACTTTTCACTTGGACAGGGGCAATAAAGGCCTTCAGGGCCTACAGAAGACAGCAGGCTGAAGACATCCTGGCCACTGCAGCTACGGCAGCTTTTTGTACCCGGGGCCCTCAGGTGAGGATTCTCAGGGCTGTCTTCTCTGTTCGCCACACTCCCAAGAGAACCCAGCCCAGACCCAAAAGCTCCAGGGTAATCCTGTCTTGGAGTCCGCGCCTCATGGAGAGCCTTAGGGACCTTAGAGACAGACAGATCAGAGTGACGGGTCTTTAGGCTCCTCCAGAGCCCGCAAATGGCCCAGAACAGAGTTCTGCTTCGCTCTGCCATGGAGGACTCCCAGAGGTTGGGTGGGAGGGACGGGCCTGTCTTATCACTTGCATAGGGACTGGGGCTCAGCAGACACCAGCCAGTCTGGCCCTACAGATGATGGCTTTGGAGGCTCCACAGGCTCTGCCAGCGAGACAAAAGCTTTCCCTGTGTGAGGGCCGATGCGTCCCAATGGGGGGCACAACCCCACCTTCCTTAGATGTCCCGGGATGAAGCTGTCCCTTGTAAGTCCGCTCTCCTGTCAGCAGTGGGTGGGCCACACAGAGAGGATGAACTCTAAGCTCCCTTGTCATTCTGTTAAGTGAGTCTCAGGAGTCTTGAGCCTGCACTATTGTGCCAGCAGCCCTAGACATACCCACTCTCTGCCCTCTGCTTCACAGACAGCGGCTCTGTCTTCCTTGGGCTCCCTCCACCCAACAGCCACCCATCTTTGACTCTATCCCCGAACTGCTGGGCCCATCTAGCAGTGATGTGGCACGGAGCCCCGCCCATCCCTCTCTGACTCACGCCGGATTCCCTCTCTGGGACCAATTCCTGTTGCATAGATAGAGAAACTGAGGCTTTAACTCATGGTGCTGTGACCACCCTGCCACTCGGGTACCCTTTCCTTCTCCCTGGTGCACTTCAAGCCAGCAGATGACTTAGAGAGTTCTGAGAGTGAGGTGGGTGGAGGGGTGAGGTGTGAGAACCACCTGAGCATCCAGACATTGCCACTACACCCTCTGCTCCTGCCTCCTTCCAGTCACTGCACCTGCAGGTTCCTGGTGTCTGCAGTCCTGGGAGGGGTGCGGGGAGGAGGGTGGTGGATGGTGGCAGGGAAAAGACTGTCATGGTACTACGTGTCACAGGCCTGGGGCCCCCTTTTTCCTTTACAAAGCTTCCCAGGGCCCACCTGCTTGGGAAGGGCCACTTGAGCCTGGCAGAAACCCAGGCATCCCTAAAGTCACATCGCAGCCTGCCCAGCCTTGGACCAGAGACGCTGCCAGCGAGTGGCAGGACCCCTTCCGGATCAGTGCCGACCAGCTGTGCAGCCTCTGGCCAGATGCTTCCGCTCCTTGAAGCTGAGAAGGCCTCTCTCCACCTGGCTATGCCAGCTGCAGCAGCAGCCCTTCCCCAGAAGGACACCTGCAGAAGCCACCAAGCTTTCTCCCCCCCAACCCCCCATCCCCTGAAAGCCATCTGGTGAAAGCCAGGGGTCAGGGATACAGGCGAGACTTCAGGATGCTTTCTTTGGAGAGGCCTGGGAAACAGGCTCAGAGACAGCAGGGGACCGGCCCAAGGTCACACAGGAGTTTCCACTCCAGCTGTGGGCGCCCCCCGCCTAAGGCGCGATCCATCCTAGTCCCCGACAGAGCGGCTGCAGCGCCCACGTGGCCCAAGGCCCGGGCGGGAATCCGACTCCCCCTTTTCCCCCCATCACCAGCCCCGGGGCGGCGCCGTCCGGACGCAGAGAAGCGCCCCCCTCCGCCCGTGCGCAGCAAGACCTCGGCCTTTCGCGCTTGCACCCCCACCCCAGGAATTTCACCCCCTGGCCGCGCCACCGCGCCGCACTCCGGGCCCCCGCACACCGGGCAGAGAGGGTCGAGGACCCCGGGGGAGGGGGCCAGGTCTCCCAGATCCCGTACCCGGTCCCACCGGGCCGTGCGCTCCGAAAGGAGGCACTCGCAGGTGGGCGGATAAGCGGGGGGACAGGCAGGGCCCTGCGTACCATGGTGCCGCGGCGCTGGGAGCTCACAGGGCCCCGCAGGATCGCGCTGCCCCCGAGGGCCGGGCCCGGGCCGCTCCATGAAGCGCCGCGCTGGGGGCCGCCCCTGCGCAGGGCCCCGCGACCATGGCCCCGGGGGCGCGGCCGGCCGGGCGGGCGGAGGCGCAGGGCCGCGGCGAGTCCCGGCCGAGCAGCTGCGGCCCGGGAGCCTCGGGCGCGGCGGGCGGGGGGCGCGGGGCGCCGATTGGAGCCCGCGCGTCAGCTGGGGCCGCCGTCTGGACGCTTAAAGGGCCAGGCCGCCCTGCGTGTTGGCTGGGGGCGCGGACGCGCGCCGTCTCGATGCGGCTGCCCTCGGGAGAGCCTCGGGGTCCCCGGGCCGACCCGGCTGGTGACGTGGGAACGTTTGGACTTGCGACCCCACCCTCCCGCGCCGAGCCCCTCTCGGCCCTTCTCTGCTGGGAACTTGGTCCCGGAGTCTAACCCGGGTGTCCTCCGGCTGCTCTGCAGGGGCGGGGCCAGGGTAGGCGTGAGGTCGCTGAGCTGAGCGCGCCGCCCCCCGACCCACCTGCTCCCCTGAGCCAGGCGACGTTGAGGCCTCGAGCCCCGCACCCCAGCCGCGCTCACCTCCCGCTCCCTGTGACCCCGGCTGCTCCGACTTGGGGGTGAGTCTGGGGTCTCCAGCTGCTCCGGCCTCCCACGCGGTTTGCTCTGTGTCTCCGGGACCTACCTGGGGTCTCTGGCTGCAGAGCCTTCGAGCCACCGCCGCAGCGACAGAAGCCTTTCAGATGACCTGCCTCGAACAGCCGGGTGGGGGCCAGAGGCCCAGGCTCGGCCGAGGGGCCCTCCGCGCAGCCTCCGCGCTAGGGAGATGCAGCTCGGCTTGCGGAATGCTGCTCTGGCACCGGCTCCGTGGGGGCAGGGGGCTGGCTGTGCTGGCAGGAGGCTGCTAAGGAACGCTGCCAGGCCGAGCGACGACAGGGCGGGACTACGGGCTACCACCGTGGTCTCTCCTTCGGACGCCCCGCACCCCTATCTAGCGGCCGCTGTTCAGCCTAGTCACTCTCCCAACAGTGCTCCAGCTGGGCCATTCCACTCCAGCCACACCAGTCTCCTTGGGTGTACGCCTTCCTCATGGTGTGCAGGGGGCTGTAGCTCTTCCTCTGGAGCCAGGCAGGTGTCATCAAATAGTTGAGGACACTGGACTGGCTAACCCCTGATCAGGGAAGCTGAGTAGGTAGGGTGATAAAAGGTGGGGGCAGTACGTAGGGCATGGCCCTAGCTGGGGCACTGAGGCTCTAGGCTGAAGCCGTGAACCTGTCCCTTACTGATGTCTCATACACTTCCAACCACTCAGTTGATTGCTGCACTGACCTGGGAGGTGGGAAGGACAGGGCTATCTACCTACTGAGTGGACAAGGAGAGTCCCGCAGAGAGAAAGAAAACATGTAGACCCTGTGCTGGGAGACTGGAAAAAGCTGGGCAGTGGCCAGCCTAACCATGGGAAGGATACTGGCCCTTCGGGTAATGGTCTTAGCTAAGGTAAAGGAATGACACACACCCTACCCCCCACCACCCCACCCAGCATCTCCTAGCTGTCCCACTTGGGTTTTCAGAACTCTGAGGGCAAGAGAGCACACTGGGCTTGTCACTGGCAACAGCTGCAAAGGCCAGAAGCCCCCATTGCAGAATTGAGTGGTCAGGGGATGGGGTACAGCCAACTAGAGGGACAAGATGAGAGCAGAGGAAGGATTCTAGGCCACAACCTCAAACTCTGTCGGGGAGCAGGAGCACTCACTACCATGACAGAGGTGGATGCTTAAGATCTTGGAAGCTGGCTGACTCCAGCCCCAAACTGCTTGGGGTTCCTGCACTTGGCTGGGGAAACTAAGCTCGCCAGGTAACAGAAATGCAAATTAGGTAGTCCAAGAGGTGGATGGTGCAAGCTGGGGTGCAGGGGTGGGGTGGGGTGATAATGGCCTGTACCATACGTGGCCTCCTCCATCTCCCTCAATTCTGGCTGCTGAGCCCAGCACTAATGGGCCACAGCTGCACAAGGGTGGGGGCCTAATGCAAACCAGCAGGTCTCCTTTCCCACACCAACTCCAGGGCCTTAGCAGGAAACCCTCCCTGGTAGCTTCCAGGTCTCCTGGAGACCCTAGTCCTTCACAACCTTGGGCCGCTGTACTTCTTGCCAAAGCCCCCAGCCCGTTTACTCAGTGAGATGTGACCAGCAACTGTGTCAAAGCCTACGTCCACCATGGCTGTGCAGAGACCATCGGGTCCTACCTGTCTGCCCAGTAGTAGTAGTGGGGGTCCTGGGCCCTAAGTGTTTCCAGATGGCCTTCAGGGAGGCAGACCTCTCTTCAAGTTAGGGCACAGGCTGAACCTCTTATTTGTACCAGCTTGCCGGGTTATATGTATCCTCTGGATTCATCAACTGGGAGACAATGGTTCTCAGAATCTGCACGTGGGCAGCAGGGGTCAAGGGTTAGGGCTCAGTGGACATAGGCCCAGTTCTGACCCTTTCAGAACCCACTTTCTTGTCTTGGTATCTCCAAGTTCCTCAGCCTCAGGCTGTGGAGTTGGGTCTCACTGCTTGTATGAGGTTTGGTATTGAAGACAGCAATAACGCTGGACTGTTCTAAGCCACAGGGAAGAAGCAGCTATGGCAAGAGGCCCAGGCCTCAGAAGAATGCAGCCTGTGCTGTGGTGTACTGACTCCAAGAGTGCTGAGCTCTCTCTCCCTCATACCTCAAGGTACCTGAGAGACTGCAGCAACATATAATTTGTCTCAGCTAAACATTCTGACCTGTCCTTTTAAAACTTTATGGGTGTTTTGCCGGCATGTATGTCTACATCACTGGCATGCTTGGTAAGCAGAGGCCAGGAGTTGAATCCTCTGGAGCTGGAGTTATGATTGTGAGCTGCCATGCTGGTTTTTGCAACTGAACCTGGATCCTCTGGAAGAGCAGCCCATCTAAGCCCCCACATCCCTCACAGGACTGGGCCCATGCCTTTCTCTGGCTGATTAAAGAAGTGAGATGACCACCCAGTACTGTCCAGCTCACCAAGTAGGCTGTTACCAGGTACAGATGAAGTTCTACAAAGACCACAACAGACTTCCTTGGTATCCCCTCTCTCGACTATGTGGGAGCAAGGCCTCATGTAGCCCAGGCTGACTTTTAGTGGATCATCCTGTCTCCATCTTCCAAGTGCTGGGACTACAGGCTTGAGAGACCAAAACCAGCTAATCTTTCTTTTTAAATTTAATGTTTTAAAGAGTCTTACTATGCAGCCCTGTCTGGCCTTGAAGTCAAGAGAGTGCTGGGGTTAAAGGTGTGCACTACCCTACTGCACCTGGCATTTTCTTTAAACTTTCCCAACTTGGGGAAACACTATTTAGAAAACTCAGTTATCTGCAAACAAGGCGGCAGGTTCCCGGGTTCACCGTCCTTGCCCAGCAGGCCCTCAACTGTATGTTGCATGTCATGGTCTGTCTTAGGAGGTGGATGATGATGAGGGGCCACAGTCGGATGCCTCGTTCCTAGGTGGACCATTTGAGGCTGGAATTGCATACTCTTTCCACAGCTGAGGACAGCAAGAGGAGACCTGGAGTTGCAGCCCACCAGAGGGTATGTTTCTGCCAGGTTCTCCCAGGTCACTCCTGCATCCCAGTAACCTCCAGTGGACAAGTCTCTTCACTTGGCTGTATCAGAAACTGGAGTCTGAGCAAAGAAAGACCAAGTAGGCAGACTCAAACTCAGCATGTATTTTCATTTCTACAAGATCCTTTTCAAGTTGTAGAGAAATTTAATAGAAGTATATACAAATTAGACACTGCTAGTATGTACAAAAGTATTTTCTACATTTTTGAACAATATCAACTATGCCACTTGCAGTAAACAGGATGTTACAAAATCATCCAATAAAGCATTTTCTATTAAGCACATTACACAACATAATTCAATTTTATTAAAAAAATAACTTCAAAATACAGAATGATCCTGGTTAAGAAGAAAAGCCATTTCTGTAGTTCACTTGAGTATAAACAGCAAGGCTGACACTACTGAACACGAGTGCCTGTCTGTACAGGTTAGGCCCTGTCCACGGTGGCAGTAGGTGGTAGGTGGATGCCCTTCCTCTCCCTATGCTACTAATCCCCAGAACCTGCCAATGTCCTTAATTCCTCTGGCCATGGGACTTCAAGTAGAGATTTGTCTCTGAGGTTTCATCTAGTTACGTGGACCCTTAAAGCAGGAGAAGGGTAGAGGTTTTGAAGAAAGACAAAGATTCAAGGGGTCCCTGTTGGTTGAAGACAGTAAGGCCTACAGCAGGGGATGTGGGCATCCTCCAAGGAGTCTAGAGAGGCTCAGCTTCAAGAAAGTCCTTCCTTCCCAGAGTCTTCGTGAGGAATGCACCCTTCCAGCCCCTCAGTCATAGCCTTGAGACCCTGAGCAGACAAGTCAGCCCTACCTACCATGCCTGATCATCAGTGACACATGGGCACTCTTAGGCTGAGAAATTTGGGATAACTTGTTACATAGCAACCAAATAAGAATACATGGCCCAATAGTGACCTTTTCTTACTAATTCCATTTGCCAGTTTGGGCTCTGAATGCACTCTTCCCACTGAATACTAGATTCAAACATCCTTCTTTGTAGGCAACTTTAAAGGGGGAAAAAAAAAGGGGGGGGGAACCACTCACGATAAACTGGCCAAGCACTGAGTTCTGATGTTATCCTTCTAATTTATAGACATGGTGAACAACAGCTGGCTGGCCACCAAAATGCTGTTTACATACATCATAGAGTGACAGCATTATTTGTGGGGTGCTGATATCTGAACCCAGAGCTACTTACATGCTAAGCACATGCTATATATCACTGAGCCACATGGCCCTGGAAGACTATTTTCATTTTCATACATCCAGTACCTTCCTTCCATCTGGCCAGGGCTTTAAGATCCTCCAGCCCAAGGCTTTTTCTCTTCCCAAATACACCAGCAAGGCCTGGGTGGGATAGGACGGTATAGACTTCCATACCATATACCTGACAGGAATTCTGTGAACTGGACTAAACTGGCACTAAGGTGATTAAGTACACTTGGGGAGAGAATGCAAACTAAAGAGTAAAACAAAACAAAGAAACAAATCCACACTAGTTTTTACAGGTTAGATTCTTCCTGGAGGAGCCACAAAAGGCCTAAGTACACCTATCTGTGCAGCAGAGCCTGTGACCCTGCTGCCCCCAACTTTTGTCCTGGGTTTCCTTCATCAGGCAGTGCTTCATGGAGTTGGTGGCGGTGGGGTGCGTCTCAGCACAAACAGGGAACGGGATGGTTGGGGCAGGGCTGCTATTGTTGCCACAGTGAGAGAAAAGCTTGGCCCAAGTGTCTCTAGGGTATAGTATTTAAAGACTGTGGAGTTGCTTCTAAAGTCCATTCTTCAGGTGGCTCTTTAGCACACATGTGCAGAATATGACCAGCCTTACAGGTTCTGTTCCAAGGGACCTCCACCACATATCTGTGTTTGGAAGAAGCCCCTACACTCATAGTGAACCCAGCTCAGAAGAAACATTTTTTTGGTGCCAGTGAATTTAAAAAAAATCACGAAACACAGTATATGAAGATATGACGTGGGGTATATGAGAAACCAAAGGCACCAAGCACCAAAGTAGGAGCTGGGGTGGCAACACAGTCATTATCTGAGCGTCTGGCATTCACTGTGAAAAAGCAAAGCCCTTAGACAGTGTGGGTGTTCACAGCTGGGATGGACTGCTGCAGACACAGTGACATGAGCTATCACCCTGTACACCTGGCCATAGTCAATATGGATGTGGATAGCCTGATCTGACAGCACACACCAAGAAGCCAACGGACATGGGAACATGGGGAACATGTGTCTTGTGACAGCTCTCCACAATTCTGTTTGGGAGCATGGATGCTAAAACCTGAAACAAAAAGAAACCCCAAATTCTATGGACAATGTAATCTACAGAAAACCTATCTACAGTAATACTGTAAATTATACTTACATCAAATTTACCATTTCTTGATTCAAGAAAATGAAAATTTTATAGTTGTCTACTGTAAAATGGGGCATAAAAATATTTCTAGGGACATCTGCACTTTAAATTCTTCTGCGCACATGTAAATAAGTGACAAGAAATATCCACTATTGGATTGAGGTCTAATACTAAAACACGACAGACTACCATCCAGTTTAAGCTTTAAATTACCAGGTATTTACAGTTAAGACAATCTGTACAGAGACACCTCAGCTGTATCTGCTGCTCTCACTGGGGCTCCGGTGATGAGAGTAACTTCTGTCACTTTCACTGTCCGAGCCATAGGATCTACCGCTCCTGTGTAAAAGAACAAAACAATAAAACAAGAAAGCCGTCAACTCCAAATTTTGGTTTTAACTATGGCAACACCATGGGTTTTTCAAGGATGTTTTAAATGGCAAATGGTAGTAAAATGGTTAACAATAAAGAAACCTCACAAGAGTGGGAATTTTACTTGAAATCCATTCATAAAACAATGAGCAATTTTTCAACTATACCCAGTAAATGTCAACACCAGACTAGACTGAAGCAGGAAGGGGTTAAAAGTACAGTCTCACTAAAGTGGATGTGGGCTTGGTTATGGTGGTTAGTCAACTCATTTACAAGTCTCTTCTGAGAGCTAGTCAACTTGTTATGGTAAGTATCATTCCACCACAAGAAGACCAAGTACAAGGGCTCAAGAACAGCTCAAGACCGTGGAGAGGCAAGCTCATTCACTGAAAACCCCCAGGGTCCAAGGGTTAGAGGGATGGAGGTGGGGTATTCCCAGGGCAACGGGCTTCGGCAGAGAATATGAGAAATGGGGGCTGGGGGGTGGGAGTTAAGTGATCACTTCAAAACACAAAGACAAGTGATGGAGACGGCACTTGGGTTTCTGGGCAGAAGGAAAGCTCTAGAACATTAGAGAAACAAGTCAGAAGAGCTGAAGCTGGAGCTAGCAAGAGGGGTTCATGTGCCAGCAGCCCCTGAAACAGTTCAATCAAGGGAGTATCCATGTACACTGTCTGTACGAAGTTTTCTGGGCTTGCAATGGATAAGCAAGGGTGACAGCAGCCATCAGCAAGAGACAATACAAGAGTCATGGTAAAGTTACATCCTTTTAAATAAATGACAAGATATAGGACTCAACCCTGCTGCTGAGAAAATTTTAATATAACAACAGACTGGCTGTTTCAGTAAATTAGCCTGACTTCCAGATGCGGGCCACGATTTGGTCGTCTTCTAATTGTTCTCCTTCCAAAAGAAATGTTTACTCAAAGCTACATGAATAAAACCCATTTTAGTGTCAACTATAAAACAATAACAACTACCACTGCCAACTCACAGTACCAAGGCCATGTTTAATAGCTGGTTCTGTAGGCCAAAGAAAAGGGGGGGGTGTTTCACTGAGGGCCCCCACACCAAGTGCCCCATCACTCCCAGTGCTCCAACCCAGGACCCACCTGGACCGCCTGTTGTAACTTCTACCCCGGTGGTAACTGTCACTCCTCTGGCTGCGGCTGCGGCTGCGGCTCCGGCTATAGTAGCTATCGTAGGTGTAGGATCTGCTTAAATAGCAATGACACATAGTGTTCCATTCAAATACAGAAAGGCTCCTTTTTAGGGCGATCAGAGGGTGCTGGCTCAGATGGGTACTCTACAGGTGTGAGGAGAGCTGCATAAGAAGTTCTAGGAACACCCAACAATTGCACCCAATTGGACTTACCATGTTAAAGAGAAAAAAAAAAAAGTTAATTTCTTTTCTGTATTGAAAAATATCACAAAATTAACATGGAGTTAGTGTGACTGAATCTGAATTTTATTGGGCAATTACATTCACAAGCATCTGCCATTACAATTGGATACTGTCATTTTTGAATGGCGTACAACGGGCCAATAGATAAAAATTGTAAGATCTTTTTTTAAAAGTGTGATTTTAGAAGATAAACATATGCATTAAAGTTATTTAATTAAAAATGGAACATTTAGGCTAAAGAATAAGGTCCATGGCAGCAGCTGTCCTGTGTTTTATGCCTGAGGCCCTGGGATCAAGCCCCAGCAGCACAAGCCAACCCCGCCCAGCACCCTGGGGCCTCCCAGCAGCACTTACCTGGAGCGGCTGTGAGGGTCATAGGAGCTGCTCCTGGACCGGCTCCTACTGGACGTCCTAGTGTGGACCACAGAGGGCTATTACCTTGTGCATTAGGGCTCAGACCACAGTAACAACCTAGACATTTTTGCCCATCAAAGTGAAAATACAGTGAAATGCTATAACTCTTTTGTGTTTATCTCAAGTGTATTGGAATTTCTTTTTTCTTTTTTTTTTTGGTTTTTCGAGACAGGGTTTCTCTGTGTAGTCCTGGCTGTCCTGGAACTCACTCTGTAGACCAGGCTGGCCTCGAACTCAGAAATCCACCTGCCTCTGCCTCCCAGGTGCTGAGATTAAAGGCATGCGCCACCACCGCCCGGCTGGAATTTCTTTTTAAAACCTTTGTATCCCATTGGAAGGTTAAGCTTTAGGTAGTTCTCTGAGGAGACTCTCAGCTGGGTGGGAAGGGAGAAGGCCCACTTACATCAGTGGTCACAGCAAAAAAATACCATAAGGCCAAAGAGAGCAGCAGCAGGAAGATAGGAAACCTTGTCCCAGCACTCACTTTCCTCTTGGTTTCCTTGCTATATGGTGTCATAGCCCCTAAGTAGGTCAAGAAGAGGTGACTGTGCTTGTGACCTCAGTGACATCTAGGCATAGAGCAGGTAGGAGTGGCATGGCCTCTCAATTCGACTGCTTCTTTGCCTTACTCTGCTAAGATCTCATAAAGGAACAGCCAGGCAGAGTTCCAGAGCTCTCAAGAGAGCTGGATGAGAAACAGTTCAAGGTGGTATTCGATAAGGACAGACCAACAGCTGTCCTGCTGTGTCCCAGAAGTGGTCCACTGCAAGTGACTGAACACCACTCAGCAGGGTGAGACCACAAGCTCACCTGTGGCTATGAAAACTTCCATAGGAACTGCTCCGGCTACGGGTTCGGCCTCTGCTATACCAGCCCCTGCTTCGGCTTCTTGAGTAGCTTCTTGATCTACAATGGAATGAGTAAGACAGCATATACTATGTGCATCCCCACACTGTTGGGATGACAGGGCAGGAGCACAAGCAGGGTAAGGTCTCTGCTCACTGGACACGGTCATGTACTGCAAAGCAAGCAATCCAGAAGCCACCACGGTTTAATCAATGAAGTGAGTCATGAGAGACTGCAACAGGCATGTGGACAAGCTTGTAAACACAACTACTTATTGGCTTCCTGTTACTAGAAACCCCTTTTCTTAGCTTTCACTATCGTTCTTTGTACTCTCCAGTCTTTCCTGATTGACAAATGCTGGACAGGTCTCCCAAAAAAATTTCAACATGATCACAAAGCTCAACTTAGATGTGTGACTTGAACAACAACTTTGGCTCCGTGGCATGGCATGTACCTTTCACATGTGTAAAAGGGTATAAGATCAATCATCTATCTAGTCTGCTCAAAGGATTCTATGCAAAGGCATGGCACCTGCACACGAAGGCCAGCTACTTCACACCTTTGAATATGGAGAATTCGCCCCCAATCATGGCAAGAGAGCTTTCACTGTCCAAGTAATAAAACTACAGTCTTTTCAGCTGAGTCGATTTCTTGTCCGGAAATGCCCACTCCCTATCTATGTCCTCTTTCAGTGGTTTTGGTCATATGGAACAACGCTTCTTCTTCCCTTGTCAGATACCTGGAAACAGTGATCACACTTCTAATGCTGATGTTTTTCTGAGCTAAGTAACAGCAGACTCTCCTTGGGGGTAAAAGAGGGAAGGGACTGTTTCTTACCGGTAAGATGAAGTGGAACTTCCAGACCGACTTCGTGAGTGACTGTACGAGACAGACCTTGTTCTGTGTCGAGATTTGGTTTCAGATTTACTTCGAGATCTGTGTGGACTCCTGGACTGGCTATCACCGTCCCGACTAGGTGTCTGCTCATCACTGGAACTCTCTTGATTCCGTGGCCTCCGATTTAGGCGTGCCGTCTTTCTTACTTCATCAAAGAGAGACCCAGGCCGAACTTTATTTTTGCTTTTGATTTCTATCCTCAAGCCTTGTGGTTTCACTTCAGACACAGTAGATAATGCCTTCACATCCAGACCACTGGATGTGCTTGCAGCAGACACTGCCAGATTCCCTACACCTTGCAATGGCTTCCACTTATCTGTGAGGTTCATCTGGCTCTTCTCAGCACCTTCCTTCTTTCCAGCAACTTCTACAGGACTGGTCAAGCTGGTAGAGCTGTCTTGTTTAACCCCACTTTCAACCAAAGTCTTGCTTTCAGACACGCCACTCTCTTGCTCCCCGCCTGCTATGGGATGTGCCACATGCTCACCCTGTTCTGGAGTAATGCTCACCTCTGGGCTATCTAGCCTGTGGTTTGCTAAAGGGGACACTCCCTCTCCCTTTTCAGGGGAAGTCCTATCAGGGGTGCAAATCTCCATGTTGTCATCTGTCTGAAGCACGTCCTCCCCTCCACCTGGGACATTTTCTTCAAGATGTTGGGTGTTAGGTGGAGAGCTGCTCGTGTTTTCCTCCATTTTCAGAGATGCAGGGCAAGAACTGGGATCACAGTCACCCTCTGCAAGTGGGTCATGCTCTAAAGTACCCATCTTGGGTTTACTTGGACAGCTGCCTTCATCACAGGGTTTTTCGACTTTTGGAGTACTGTCTTTCACAGCTTCACACTTCTCAGAGACATGCTTTTTCTCTTTTGGGTCCTGCGTAACTTGCTTTCCATTCATCTCCTCCTCCTCCTCCTCACCAAACTCGAGTGGAGGTTGCCAGTGAAAAGCTTGCTTCCGTTTCGGAGCCTTGTGTTTTTTATCTTTTTTGGCTTTTGATTTCTCTCTCACCCTTTTTGTGTGATCCCCTTTAAGACTATCCTTTGGGTGTTTTTGCTTCTGGGGCTCCACTCTAATGGTCCCCAAGTTGGAGCAGGAGTTCTCTGACTCAGAAGCTGAAGACCGTGGTCTCCTAGACTTCCAGGCACCATCACTGCCAGGCAGAAAAGTGTTTGTTGGAGGCTTTGCTGGGGGTTTGGTTTTGATGTGACTCTGGCCAACTTCCGACTCGGAGTCTGAAGAGGCTTCACCTTCTTCCTTATCAGAACCTCTCCGGGGATCACTTTTCCTGCCCTTAGTCACATCTTGTTCTGAGTTTGATTCAGAGTCCCACTTACTCCCAGCACAATTCCTCCCTCTGGACACACTGCCATCTCTAGAGTGATCAGGAAGATCATCTTTCTGAGTTCTCCTTTTAGAATGAGGACATTCCCATTCAGGCTTGGATTTTCCTTCTTCTCTGCCTTTCCCCTGCTTATCATTCACTCCTTCTACTTTGCCCTGCTTCTCCTTCTCTGGGGCTGAGTGCACTCCTTGAACGTGTGACTGCTCACTGTCTGAAGAGTAATCTAAAGATGATCTGCTTTCACTATACTTTCTGTGAGATGAAGACTTCTCTCTGCCTTTGACATATTTACTGTGAAGTGTCTTTTCAGAGCTACTGCGTTGTCTTTTATTTGAAGTGACACTTTTTTTCCTGCTGGATCTAAATGTGGCTCGTCTTCCATCATCACTGCTAACAGAAGTGTATGAAGATGACCTACTGCGCTGGGAACCATCACTGTACTTATTTGGTGAGTGAGACCTAGATGACGGAGACCTAGAGAGTGAGCGTGAAGTAGGGAGACTTCGTGACCTTGACCTTGACCTTGTGTATGATCTGGAGGATGACCTGCTCCTTGATGACTTGCTCCTTGACCTTCCTGAGCTTCCAGAACTTCTATCACTGTACTTTGAATAAGCACTCCCATCACTTTCTGAACGTTTTTCTCTTTTGTGGTAAGATGAACTCATGGTTGCTTTAATATTTGTTAAACTGTATGTGCTTTGGACAGGCAGCAAGTGGGTTGTTTTAGCTTTCATCTCCTGAATTCGCTCATAGGAGGGCTTCCAGGGCTTCTGTCCAGGCTTCCACCTAGAAGGGGGTGGGCTGTCACTCAATGGTATTACAGGAATGTTTTCTGTTGCTACTGGCTGTACTAGCACATTTCCATTCTGTGGTATCGATGACCTTAAAGGTTCTGTCTTAACTGGCTTATTTTCACTCAGCTGAGCAGGTTTTTTGGGGGATACTGACGTTCTTCGGGGCCCTGACCTGGAACTAGATCTAGACTTTGATCTATTTCGAGAACGAGATGAGGACTTTGACACAGCCCTTGATCTCGAGCTCCCTCTAGAATCTGATCGTGAACGAGACTTGGATCTGTAGGAGTCTCTGCTGGAATGGGTTGAAGCGCTCCTGTCACCCTGGTCTGATTTAGACCAGTCCCGCTTTGATGAGTGATGAGAGGATGAGGAGGAGGCACGAGACCTCCTTTCTCTAACACAGGAGGACTTCATTCGGTGGGTGGGAGATCTTGAGGGTTCCAAATCAGGTGGCATAACTATTCTTCTCTTCTTTGTCTGTCTGTGTCTTCTGCAATGTTTCTGCTTTTTAGCTTTTTTTTTATGCTTAAACTTCTTTTCCTTTCTGCGTTTTTTGTGGTGACCATCAGAGTGTCTTGCTGTACTAAGATCTGAATAGTATCCATTATAGGACCATGATCTGGATCTCTGGGACAAACTTCTTTCATCCCATCGGCTTGAGCAGGGATCACTTAGCCTGTAAGTGGAGGAGCATAACGGGCATGTAACTATTTGTGAACACTTTGTGTCTTAAAAATACACTTCTAACTGACAACGGAGAACCCAAGTCCATCAACACTTTAACATAAACCAGAGCGACGACAACTATTAGTAAACTCACAAAAGATCCTTGTTTGTTTGTTTTTAAATTTATTTTCCTTTCATGAACATTGGTGTTTTGCCTGCAACTATGTCTGTGTAAGTGTGTCATCAGATCCTCTGTTACTTAAGTTACAGACAGTTGTGAACTGCCATGTGGGTGCTGGGAATTGAACACAGGTCTTCTAGAAGAGTAGCCAAGGCTCTTAACTGCTCAGCCATCTTTCCAGTCCCAAGATCCTTGTTTTTTGTTTGTTTGTTTTGGTTTTTCAAGACAGGGTTTCTCTGTGTAGCCCTGGCTGTCCTGGAACTCACGCTGTAGACCAGGCTGGCCTCAAACTCAGAAACCCTCCTGCCTCTGCCTCCCAAGTGCTGGGATTAAAGGCGTGCACCACCACTTTCCCACAAGATCCTTGTTTTTAAGTGAAGCAAAGACTCTAAATGATTTTGAAAATTATACCAACCAGTAGTTCTGTGGAGACACACAGCTCACACAATATGATCTACTAACAACCTTCTAAGATCAATTTCTGAGAGAGAGTGAAACCCAGGTTCCAAGCAGTCTTGCTGATGAATTACTTATTTCTGTGGTACTGGGCATCACACTCACAACCTCATGCATGCTAAGCAAGCACTCTACTACAGAGCTAGATACCTAGCCTTGACTCAGCTTTGTTTTCTTATTTCTTTTTAAAAAATTCATGTACACATGTATGCTTGTATGTGTGCAAGTGCGCACATGTGCACATGTGCAGAGGGCAGCTCAGGTATCATTCTTAAGAACACTAATTTCTCTGAAAACATCTCTCATTGGCCTAAGGTTCATCAGTAGACAGCTGCCCAGCAAGCCCCAAGGATCCTCTAGTACTGGGATTATAAAGTGCTTACTGCTACACCTAGCTTTTCTTGTTCATTTTGGGGTCCTCGTGCTTTACCAATTATTATCTTCCTAATCCCTTTCTTTTTGTGAAGACAGGATCCTGTTATGTGGCCTAGGATGGCCTGGAACTTATTATATATCCAGCCTGGCGTCAACCTCCCAAGTACTGGGATTATAGTGCCATTGGGCCTGGATAAAAAGCTGGTTTTTCTTTATTCTGGAGCCTGTGCCCTTTAGAAACAGACACTGGACACTGTAGGGAACCACTGTTATCTAAACATGTTCTTCAACATGTCTAGACACAACAAGTCTTTGGAGTCAGGATTGAACTCCCATGCTCTGTGGGCTCTCCTATTTACCAATCCACGCACCTGTGAGTAAGGTATCTGTCAAGTCAGACATAATGCCTGAGATCTGATCACCTCTGCAATTAAGAGTCTATTCAAACTCTCAGCAAAAGGAAGCATCCAGCACCTGACTAAAGTGCCTTGGTCTCAGCGGCAGCAGTGCTGCTCCTACTAGCAGATGCCAGGCAGTGCCTCTCCAGCATTTAGCGCTCTGCTCCAGGCTGTGCTCATACTCCGAGTGCTTACTTGTCTCCTTTGCTCCACTTCTCCCCGCTCGGTGGCCTGTAAGCTCTCAGTCTCTGCATCTCCTCCTTCCAGTGAGGAGGGGTTTCACTGCTGTCATCATCTTCCGACTCAGAGTGGGATCTCGACCTTGGAGGTGTGTGATAGCGCTTTAAACACAGAGAGGGTAACAACTGTTCTAAAAATGCCTCTTGTAAGAGAAAGTCAGGCAAAAAATCTAATAAGGGCATCGATTTAAGTATCTACTTAGGAAAGTAGGAAGTTATTTCTAATATAAGACATAAAGAAAAAGAGGCAAGACATTTGCCTGGAATCCTAAAAGTTTCCTCTGTAGTCCTAACACACTCATTATCCTCCATTACTCAGAAACCAAAATTCTCAATAAAATACTATTTCATGGATTATATCACAGAATAATTAAATTCATCCACAGCTGTACCTACCAATGGCAGTACCTTTCCACAACTTTGGGAAATAAAAATAACTCCTTGAACAAGAAGAACATCGCATCTAAAACTAAACCTCTGACTTTTAAAATAAAATGTTAAAAAGTCAATATTTAGGTAAACAATGTGAAAGAAGAAAGTTTTAAGCATGCGTACAATTGTGCCTCTTCCTTTGATTTTCCGTCCAGACTTCGATACAGACGGCTTCTGATCACTTACAACAGGTGCAACATCTGGAACGTTCCTGAGAGAGTTCGTGATGACAATTAAAAATGTGCAAGAACCAGAACATATTCTCAACGTTCAAGTGCACAGCTACGGTCTTTACAATACCAGGCTTCCTATTTCATGACATACAATTGCATGAAATTCAAATGTCAACATCCATAAAATTTCACGGGCACAGCCACGTCATGCACACAACACATCAGCACACACAGACACGACGATCACTTCACCTGCTACACTGACCTTGCAAAGAAGAGGTGTGCGAGTGCTCACTGCAGACTGTCCGTCCTAGAGCGCGCACAACTGTTCTAACAGAGAGCACTAACTTGAACTCTAGATGGAGTTACCCTGTTCCAGGAAAATTCCATTCATCCCATTAGCAAATAAGTATTTGGAAGAAAAATAAAGGGTTTTTTTTTATTACTTTATTGTGCATTTTTGTAAATAAAAATTTGTAGAGGAAGCCAAGGGCATCAACACACACCTGCACTCCAGCGTGTGATGGGGTTCAGTGCCAGCCTGGGTTACATAACAAGAGCCCATCTCAAAACAAAACAAGCAAAGAAAAAGCAAAAAACTGTTGAAGGACTGGGAGGGCACTTCGTGGCTTTCTAAGTAAGTCCTCACAGGAGCAGACGACTCACACCACACACGGGCACTCTTGTCAGACAGCACACTCTTCTCCCCTCCCTCTCCACTTCCCTCTCCCGAGACTGGATGATGTTCATGATGAACAGAAATCCTGCAGTCAAACAATCCACCCATCGCTAGGGCTACAAGCATATGCTGCCATTCCTGGCTCATGTCTTTTTAATATTTATGAATTTAAGTCTAATATACAAAGTATATTAAATAGTATTTTCTAAGAGTAAATCTCAAGCCACAATTCAGGAAAACTACAGTAATATTTATGATACTAAACTGTACCTCTCATCACCATGTAATTAACTTTGCCCTATTGAAATTGAAACTGATTTCATCACTCAGTTGGATCCACAGAGGTCAAGGAACCTGATAACGCATTCTGAAAAGACTCACCTCTTTAACAAAAGGCCAATGCAGTAAGACCAGTAATATAACCTTCCCTGACCTCTCATAAGCACTTCCCTCGCTGCCAGATGTGGCAGCATATACTTATCTGCAACCCTAATACTACAGAGGATAAAGCAGAAGGATTCCAAGTTCAAGGCTAACCTGAGACACATAGCAAGACCCTGTCTTGAAAAATAAGCACACAAAAAACACAAACCAAAACAACAAAACACACTCTCTTTATTAACTTGCCCAGTTCCCTTTACCCTTTCAAGTATTCAAGTGTGGATTCTGAAAGGGGGGTACATGCCATTCCTTAGTCTAGTGAGTACCCATAACATTGTTTGTTCTGTATACGCTGAGCATGAGTCGTGGGGAATGAGTATAGAGCTGCAATGAACTGATAGATGTACCCATCAGAGAGATAAAATACACAGTGTGACTGACAGCTAACCACCACTGTCAACTTAACTAGATATCCAATCCCTACAAGTCTGCGCACACTAACTATCCCATGTGCTAAGGCCAGTATAGATTACAAGAGGAAGAAGAAAGCCAGCTGAGTGACCCCTCCTGCTTCTTCTTCTCTGTGCTGTGAGCTGCTCCATAGTATCCCCTCTGGAATGACACCATGAGCATGGTGCTTTTGTCAGGTGCTGGACACAGTGCACAGAAGAGGAACACACCCATTAGCCTACTTACTGTTCAGGCTCCACAGTGACAGCAGGCATATCTCTTCGGAGTAAAAATCGGTTCTCAGGAACTGGAGGAATCTCTTCCGGGCGAACAACAGGCTTTTCTCTTTTGGCGTTTGAGTCACCTGATCGTTTTTCATTCACATCATTCCTCTCAGAATAACTAAAATAAATCAAATCACCAATTTAGACATTAATGCTAGTA
Organism: Rhabdomys pumilio; assembly: GCA_030674055.1. Lineage (NCBI taxonomy): Eukaryota > Metazoa > Chordata > Mammalia > Rodentia > Muridae > Rhabdomys > Rhabdomys pumilio. The sequence goes on from JANHMN010000020.1 coordinate 39,535,626, forward strand.
TTTTATAAAATGAAGGCACATAAAACAAAAGCAAAGCTTACATTCACCCTCAGTGTTCATTTTCACAAATGTATAAAACATCAACAGCAAAAAACCCAGAGCTAAGAAATTTTTTAAAAGAAAAATTAAAAAGAAGAAATTCAAGTGCTAAAATTCTGAAATGGAAGTTGCCAATGGTCTTTAAAAACGAGCTTGTCTGTCTATTTCCTCGTGTGTGCCACTGTGCACCTGTCATGATGTAGATGTGAGACAGCTGCTTATGGGAGATGGCTCTCTCTTCACACATGTATCCCAGGAATCAAATTCAACTTGTCAGGCTTGGTGAGAAGCCACTGAGCCAGCTCAATGGCCCAAGTTTTGCTTTAGGAAAACTCATTTTCTTCAGGGGTGCAGACCCTGCCTATGCTCCATGGGGGGGCATGTCCCTGCACCCCTGCACATTAAGGAGGCTAAGTAGGTTGTTGAAAGAAAAACATACAGTGAGGAGGGAGATGTAGCAGGTAGGGAATTCAAAGAGGGATTAGGAGGTGAAGGATCAAATTATTTTGTAGACATGATTGAAATTCTCAAAGTAAAAAATACTGTATTTTAAGAGAAAGACTTTTCGGGAACTGGAAAGCTGGCTCATCAGTTAAGAGCACTGACTGCTCTTCCAGAGGACCCGGAGTTCAATCACAACCACATAGTAGCTCACAACTGTCTTAAGTCCAAGATGTCACCCTCACACAGGCATACATTCAAGCAAAATATTAATGCACATAACATTTTTAAAATTAATTTAAAAAAAGATAAATATACACAAACACACACACACATGAGAGAGAAAGAATTTTCAGGCATTAGGGCTGGCAAGATGGTTCAGTAACCACAGGACTTTGTTGACAAAAGACCTGTCTGGGAGAAAGAAACAACTGTAAGCTGTCTTCTGATTGCCACACATGGAATACCACACATATCTTTGAATACACAAAACAAAAAACTTTTAAGACAATCAAAAAGAATTTCAAGAATTATTTTCACCTGAATACCACACCAATTGATGCCTATGCCACTCCTAGATCATTACATCATTTTAAACTAGCATCAGCTAGTTTAAAACCCAATGCTCCTCGCCTCTCCAAGTACAGGAAGAGCACTGAGCGCCCAGGGTCTCTGTGCCTGGGCTGCAGGCTGAGTGCTGGGTCAGCACAGGCTTGTACGTACCCTTCAGGGCTTACTGTGCGCTTCCTCCTCGGTTCTTCTGAACCGCTCATTTCTTTCCGTCTCTTCTTAGTCTGTCTGACTTTTGGCCTCCTCTTATGTCTCCTCCTCCTGATTCTCTCTCGCTCAACTTCACTTTCTGAGGATGATTCTGAAGAGGAAGAGGAATTGGAAGAAGAGTCCGAGTCTTCTGAATGTGTCGGTTTCTTCCTTTTTTTCTCAAAAACTTTTGATATTTAAAAAAAAAAAAAAAAAAAAATCAGTACTTGAGCCCAGTACACACCATCTAGAGTGAAAAAATGCAACTCCGGACTGTCATACAATTGCTTTATGAATAGAACACTAAAACAAGACTCAACTAAACTGTTCCTCAGGTATGTATAATGCCCAAGCCCTTACCCAACATGAAGCCTATATTTTAAGTAAGTGTGACAAGTAATGAAAGCTAAAACAGAATAAACAAATGTCAAGGGAACACAGAAATATAGGTAGCTTGAGATTAGATTGGAAAAGAGACCTAAAGTAGGGAAAGGTCACACAGATACCTTAACAAAGAATGTTCTATACACGAGGGCAGGCACAAAGTCCCCTAGTATCTGAATAAAGACACTAGTATAGCTGGAAGGCAATGAGTACAGGAAAAAGTCAGAAAGACAACAGAGAGCTACTGGCATCTGGGCTAAGGGTACCACTATAGGTGTCTGCGCAGGAGGGATGCAGATTATGTATGCCTTAAGATAATCACTGTGGCCGGGCAGTGGTGGCGCACACCTTTAATCCCAGCACTTGGGAGGCAGAGGCAGACAGATTTCTGAGTTCGAGGCCAGCCTGGTCTACAGAGTGAGTTTCAGGACAGCCAGAGCTACACAGAGAAACCCTGTCTCAAACAAACAAACAAACAAACAAACAAAAAACAAACAAACAAAAAAAAGATAATCACTCTGGTAGCTCCTAAAGATGAACCAAAGTAAAACAAGGGCATAAGCAAGGAAGCCAGTGGGAACACTCCTGCTGATCATAGGTAAACAGGGGAAGAGGTAAGGTAGGCATCTATAAGGGCACTGCAATAATTCAGGTCTGAGAGGGCTTGGATCAGCTGGTAACACCTGCTGGTGGAGGGGACAGAGCACAGCACAGAAGCGCTAATGCTCCCACTACCACACATGTTTTATACCTCTCTGTCCTAGATTCCCCCACCCTCCAAAGGCTCTTACCATCTTTTGTCAACTTTGTGGCAAGCACCCCACAGTCAATAACTCGGACATCAGCATAAGGTCTGCTTGCAGCATCCGTTTTCAGATTTTCAATCTGTTCAATTACTTCAAAACCAGATATAACCAGTCCAAAGACAACATGTACCCTGTCATAATATAAATCCAAGAAATAAATTAGTCTGGAAATAATTATGTTATGAACATAATTGGGACAACTGCTGTAAAAAAAATATCTATCCACACATCTAGAAACAAATCCAAAGTGTTATGAACCAAGTAAAGGGAATGACAGCTTGAAATCTACTTCATAACAGAAAACAGAGACAGTTCATCTAAAGACAAGGTGGGACTCAGTTTGTGCTGTTATTATTGCAATGGTTGCTAGCCTTTTTAGGGTTAAGAATCTGGCAAGAGAGGACACTTCATACTGAGAAGCCATCTCAACAGGTCCACTCAAAAGCACATGGTGGAGAAGCCCATCCATGGACAAAGATGAGTCAGGCTCTCAAACTCCTATGCCCTGTGACCCTTAGAAAGAGCTTGACTACAAAATAATAACCCAGATCAGCAAGTCTTTCAGGTTCATTAAATAAGTGAGATTTTAACAACTCGATGCTTACCCATCCAGGTGTGGAGCAGGCTTTGTAGTTCTGTACAATAAACATCAACACAAAGATGGGATCAACAATGACGTATTCAGATGAAGAAAGCACAGGGTTTAAACACAGCATGTAGTAAACAAAGAAGTAAAGATAAAAGACAGAAAAATGTTAAGCATAATATACATCCAAACTTAAAGACCCCCCCTAAGCACCAATTGTAGCCATTTTACTAATTTAAAAAACTAGACTACAATGAATTATAAAACCAACTCTATTAGAATGCATGAAACAGGTTTGAGTTATAGAAAGAAATGTAAAGCATACACACTGAAATTAAATTTACTCTCAAACCAGAAACAATAATGGCAACAAAAACAAACATTAAAAAAAATTCCCAGCAGAATTATGCAAGGAGGAAGCCACTGCCCAGGTAAAGAAGTGACAGCACTGGCCAGACACCCACTGGGCTCTTAGTTGTTACTTAAGACTGAGACAGTCTGCATATTCTTCTTCCTTAAGGCAAGCAAAGGAGGAGCCTTTGAGTCCTAGCTGCAGAACTCTCTGCTCTTCTTTCACTTAAGGTGAAGCTTTGCAACTCACATTTTGCAAATGCAACAGGGAGAGACTTTCAAATTGCTGATGACCTTCACAACAAAATGAAAAATGAAGGTGTATTACTGACATCTTCCTTCAATTTCTGTGGCCCAGAAAGCAGCCCCTCCCCCTAGCTGCTCTGTGGACATCCCACTGTCACTGTTGGAACATTTGTGGGGTACATTTGGTTAAGGTATTTTGAACCCAAGTTTGTTTTCCCAAACATTTTCAAAGATCTTTACATGTGAACTGTAATGCAAAAATTCAAAAGTGGGCAGCTAGCTCGGTTTTAGACTACCAGAAGCTTAATTACTAAGGATGAAAACAGGTGATAGAGACAAGGTCACTAGGCTTTCAGACCATATTAAAACAGTCACTTATATAAAGAAAAACCCATATACATTTTAATGCCATTCTAAGACACATGAACAGAACAATTAAACCTTTGCAACAATGTAAAAAACATTATTGTACAAGAGACTGTAATGCTTATACTTACTTTTAAGAGTATCCAGTTCTATATGAGGACTATATAGATAGTATTTAACTTAAAACTTTTAATGTCAACTTAAGTCTCAGAACTTTAAATGAAGTTTTGAGTTTTAAAGTCACAAGTCTCAAATATTTCTTAGAAAGTTGAGTAGAATTTCAAACCAGTATAATTTAAAAAATAAAAACAGGCTTTAAAAAAGGGGGATGTGGGGGGAGAAATAAAGAAAATCTAACAAACTGGTGAGCCACAGACACTATGAAGCGAGCATCCAGAAGTCATGGTAGACAACAACTGTAAAACAAAAATGCTTCCTGCATTGTACAACTTTACCAAAGCAGAAACTAAGACACGAACTAGACAGAAATCCCTTATGAAAAGGGGTAAAGGTGCTTCCAGAAAGATAAAACTGTCCTGCCAAGCAGAAGGTAAAACCACATGGCTGTTTACTGACTAGATGTGTTCTTCCTCTCTTGGGCCTCACTCAGAAGAGCCTACAGATTTTTCTAGCAGACAAAGTTCCAATTCAGCTGCCACCTTAGCTAACAAATGCTGTAACCACCACGTAAGGTGACCCTCAAGTAAACAGTGATAGTCTAGCTGGCTGCAGTGACACACACTCAGACTGCCTGAGGATGAAGAATGCTCTTAGGGCATTCGACTTGAGACAGATAATTCGTCTCAAGTTGAGAATGAACTCAGGTCCATCATGTGTGCTAAGCACACACTCAACCACTGGGTGACACTGTACAGTCAGTCCCTAGTTTTGTTTTCAATTCAAATAAAAACTTCCCGATAAACAATGTACCTAGTGTACTGAGTAGTAAAAAAGTACATGAATGGAGGACACCTTTCAATCTGCTCACTGTCCAAATCAAAATCAATCACTTAATTTACTGGCACCTACAACTCAGGTACAGAAATATCAACTTGCAGCCTCACTGGGATAGAACACACAGTAAGTACATGGGACGTATTTCATGCACAAAAAAAAGGAACTCTCTGGACCTGAGCCTACAAATTCTAGGATTCACTGTAGGGCAGGCTCACTGGAACTATGCTGACAGTACACACAAACAACAGTTAACACCCAACAAGGGTAACAGAAAGGCAGGAGAGACCATGAGCTTAGCCAGGCCTACTAAAGCGCACGGAGAACGCTTGCCCACCAACTCTTTACTAAAGTCAGCCTTCTCCACGGTACCTTCACGGCAGTGATACAGATGCAGGAAATTAAGACGGAGAAGACCGGAGCAAAGGAGAAACAGACACAAAAACACAAACAAAACTATAAAGTTTCAGTGCTCAGACATTTCTTTTTCTCCCACCCCTGAATCTACCTAAGGCAGTTACTGCAAGGGTCACTTACACCACAAACCCTAGAAACTAAAAACTTTGCTGTTGTTCTAGAAAATGAACTACACTTAAGCCATCCCCTGAGCAGCTTCTGGACGGTACCAGCTCCTAAAATCCTAATGTAAAACAGTGCCATGAAGCATACACGAGCTACTGAAATCAAACTATATTTTCTAGGTTAACCATAAGCATGAACATCCTTGTTTTACATACATTGCTGCTGCACAGAACAACCAGAAAGCTTTTCTCCTTAAAATGTTTCAATACATGTAACATTAGGATTAAAGAGACAAAGGCAGAGAAAGGGAGGGGAGAGTGAGCAAGCCTTAGAGTAATGAGACATTACCTTTGGAGCGCACGGTGTAACACTGTTTCTGCAAATTTTACACAAAAATGGCAAGAAATAAATTGTAATACACTTTTAAGACAAGACTGAATTTATGTTTTAATATCAATATAACTTTGAAATTAAAATTTTAGAGTTTTATGCAAAGCAAGAAAGCTTTTTTAAAAGAGGGCTCTAAATTTTCTTTCATAAGGTATTTATGAAGAGATGAATTGTTCTGAAAAAGCCTTGTAAAGATCTTAAGACTCATGGTATTTTAGCACAGGGGTTGGTAACAGCTCATAAAGTATTAAAGGTCCTTTTATAATCTCAGAGACTAGCTATGCCATCTTTCTCAGTAAAGTAATACAGCATAAGTACGGACAGATATACAAATCTGAATACTGAGAAATTGGGACTTCTGGTAGAAGGCAAAGAATTCCCCCCACGCCCCAAACTAAGTTTAGATAATTCAAAACAAAACTTGAGGAACTTGAACCAATTCCCTTCATTTTCCTGCTTCTTCCCTTCACACCTTTCTTGGCTGTGTAGAACAGAACAGAACCCTGGAGAACGATGTGGTCAGAGTCTGGACTATGCTCACAGCTTCACACATGTACTCAAGCTGACACGTCACTGGACTGAGTTAACAGAAACAGCAGTAAGGGCGAAATCAGAGCTGTAAGCATCTACTGAGGTTTAAAAGGCAACAGAGGTGACAGCCTTAGAGAACAAAATCAAATCCTGGCCAGGGGACTTTCATATCTAATCTGATTTTTCCTCTTATGAGAATTTTATTTTGAACAATAAAGACTGATAAATTTTAATTAGTGAAAATTAAAAAAAAATCAATGACTATACAAATCAAAAACCCTTACACCCAAACAAAAATTTGATAGGATTTTAGATATATTAAATATTAAAATGTTGTAAAAGTCACTTAAAATCTCTCACATAGGCATGAGCATCAAAAAAAGAAAGAAAGAAAAGTTTGAAGTCATGCAGTTTCCAGCGTGTTAAACTCCAGGCCTAAAGTGAGAGGGCACTAGAAGAACTATTCTGATGTCGCCTTTATCACACAACTCTCTCCTTCACAGCCTGAAAGCAGGCTATCACAAAGTGGGGACCCAAACTATAGAGTGACACAGAGGACATCACAATGCCCTCTGTTCCCAAGGTCACTCAGAAAGAAAAGCTTTCTAAATTTCAACAGTAATATAAAAGGAAATATATACAAATTATAACTAGATACAACATGTCTTTCCTGACTGATAACATGTATACCACATAAGCACTAAATGAATAACTCTAAACATGGGTGTTAGATGATATCTGAAATTCAGGGAAAGTGGCATTAAGATTCAAATACCACAAACTCTTTTCCTCTCAAAAAAAAAATTGTGAAATTACCACCTTCCATAAAAACGAAGCCCAAAGCAACAACAAATAAACAAAAACCAAAGTGACCAAGGTCATAACATTTAATACCATTTTCTCTCACACAAATTTATGAATGTATGGGTGAGACACTCCTCTCCCAAACCTACTTCTGCTTGCCAAAGTGTCAATACAGATTTATAAACTCCTTAAACATCCTAGTCTTTCCTCTACTTGCTTCCTACCTTAGAATGAATGTTCCTCTCTCATTAGATGAAGAGCGGCTTAAAGTCAGATCTTTAAGTGATATATAGCAATCTTAGAGCCTCTTCCCCATTTATGACTGCTGTATTAAATGGGGAACAGAGATGTGGCTCAGTGGGTAAGGGCACTTACTGCTCTTCCAGGACCAGAGTTCATTTCATTTCCTAGCACCCACATGGTAGCTCACAATCAGCTATGTAATCCAGTCTCAGGGGACCTGGCCTCCAGAGGCACTGTATACAGGTGGTACACAGACATACATGCAAGCAAAGCACCCATACACATAAAATAAAAATAAATGAAGGAAAAAGAAAAACCTCATACATACAATCAACGAGCTGGGTATGGTGGCACACATCTTTAATGCCAGCAGTTGAAAGGAAGAGGCAGGTAGGTGGATCTCTGAGAACTGTTGCTTAGCACTTACAAGGTCATGAGTCTGATTATCAGCATTGAGGAAAACAAAACAAATTTTGCTTAAATATTAAGTTGGGCTTTTCTATATTATCTTTGTTTTCACAAAAATTATCACTAGACCTGTGGCCAATGACAGTCTGTTCACCAAAGCTTTGAAGCCATAAGAGGTCTACACTGAGGCTGGAGAGATGGCTCAGCCTAAGAGCATCTAAGGCTGCTCTTCCAGAAGACTCAGATTCAATACCTAGTACCCAAGTGGCAGCTCCCAACAATTCTAGTCCCAGGGCACCTACCACCCTCTTCTGGCTTTTAAAGGCATTGCATGCACATGGTACACACACATATACAGACAAAACACTCGTAAGAATAAAATATTATTTTAAAAGAGGCCTATACTGACAAAATTTTAGTGGCAGCCAAGGGAGAGACTGCTGCCGCCCCTGGTATAGACAAAACGAGAGTTCCAGGTTCAGTGACAGATTGTCTAAAAACATAAAGCGAAACAGGGTTGACAAAGGAAGACAACTGATGTCAAATTCTAACTTCCAATGTGCATTCGAGAAACACACACACACACACACACACACACACACACAGAGATAAAGAGAGAGAGAGAGAGAGAGAGAGAGAGAGAGAGAGA
>JANHMN010000020.1:39544204-39577832 GCA_030674055.1 Rhabdomys pumilio
TTTTTTTTTCTGCTTAATTAAAAGGGGTGCCTGTACTCAGGTGAAATCTTACTTGGTCAGATAAGGCTTAGAGACTGTGATTGGGCAGTGGAGGAGGGGGTAGAACTAAAAGTTTTAAAGAAGGGAGAGAGAGAACCAGAGACAACAGGATGGAACCTGAGGGAGAGGATAATGAACCAGAACCACCTGGTCCTAGGAGCCATAAGTAATTGGGGATTTCACAGACAGAGGATTGAATAATGTAGGGTACATTTGCCCAATCTAGGTGTGCAGTTTGTATCTACATCAATTGAGTTTTGTGTTTTTTGTGCGGGCCTTTTGGGGTGGAAGATATGTCACCCGGTTTCTACAGGCTTGCCATAGGGAGCAGATGGCTTGGGAAGTGCAAACAGCTCGGTAGTAGCTTGGGAATCCCCATGGGGAGACCACCATTGCTGGTGCCTAGCCAGCCATAGTATGGATTGTTTTTTTATAACTACATGCTACATGTGTGGGTGGTTCTTTTTTTTTTTTTTTTTTTTTTTTTTGGTGACAGGGTCTTCTACTTGCTTTTGTGTGTGCCCCACAACAACTGTACTCAAATTCCCAACAGTCTGTTCTCCTCCCACAGCCACCCAAGTGCTGGGATCACCACACCAGGCTAAAACTAAGGTATCCTGAGAGCTAGCTACACATTCCATCTCAGGAAAGTACTGATAACAAAAGTTACAAACTAACCTTTCTAATATTCTTTTATATAATGAGTTCCTATCTTCTCAATGACTATAGACAATAAAAATGAGTACCAGAATTATCATTAACAATGACAGCTTTAAAAAGGAAAGTACCCCAACTGCCATTCTCTTTCTCAGCAGAATGTCCCTGCCTTGGATAATTCAACTCAGTGATTCAGAACACAGTGCTTATAACCCTGCAGCATGCAGGCAGCAGCTTTCTTTTCTTCCAGAATGTGAGAAAAGATTCTAGAACAACCTGGATGGGGCATTTTTTTCTACCTTACTTAGCATTCCTACTCTGTAGAACATAAAACTTATTCTACATCCTCTCTATGCCCCATTCCATTCTCTAATTCTTTAGCTTTTACCCGATTCATTCACTCCTTCACCTGTTCTCTGCAGGGCTAATGCCTGAGCCTACAGCCTTGCACACAGGGCAAGCTTTCCATCACTGAACTACACTTCCTGCCCTGTAGCTTTTAGTGTGTTTCTCTTTTTCTTTCTTTTTTTTTTTTTATATATATATACCTAAAAAATAAGCATAAAGTGACATAATGAGTGAACACTAATGTACATTGGCTTGGCCCCATGTGTTGCTTGGTGAGTGTGGTGCCAGGAGTCTGAGCTCCTTTAGAAGTCTTTCAATGGGAGCAAACCCTTACATCCTTAGTAGTTTGTAAGGATGGGGCCACATATCACTACCTTTCCAATTCTCAAGCAGTACTATTCCAAAGACTGTCTTTTCTTCTATATAAGCTCCCAAAACAGAAGCACCACTGTTCATACAGTAGTCAATACAAGCAGTTAATGGTAAAAATTACAATTAGCTGTAAAGAAAACCTCATCTCCACTATATTTAATCATCAAATATAAATATCCATATAATATATTCTTTCTACATACACACATACACTCTACATACACACAGTTATAGCCAAAGAAAACAATATATGCAAAATTATGTTGAAAACAGTGTATATCTTAGGAAGGGAAGTTGCTAAGCGTGTGAGACTCAAGACAACAGTTACAGCACACATCACAATAATTCCCGAGGGACTGCCACACGCCACACTAACAGCACCAAATTCACTGGTCGGAACTATAGTAGATTTGAGGGACACAAACTGAGTACCATTGTGTGCAGATGTTTTACAGGTTCTTGCAAGGCCAATGAAACCATCCGTAAGACACAGACTGCTCTTACATCATCCTTTTTTTCTGCTCAGAAATGCTACTCAAGGTGCCACATGCAAGGTGTGGTGACAGGACAAACCCAAAGCTTACTGGGAAGCCACTGGGTAGGTCTCAGCTATAATTATATACACAAGCCAAAGAGTAAATTATTCTTTTACCTCTTCCAGTGCCAAAAGGATATGGGCTTGCAAGATACAGAGTTTTCAAAAATCTCTCTTTTATTGGCTGCCATTTCTGTTGTAGCTATCCTTCCATAGTCATGATACATTTTGTTTAGAAATGTGAACTTTTGGCCGGGCAGTGGTGGCGCACGCCTTTAATCCCAGCACTTGAAAGGCAGAGGCAGGCAGATTTCTGAGTTCTGAGTTCGAGGCCGACCTGGTCTACAGAGTGAGTTCCAGGACAGCCAGGGCTACACAGAGAAAAACAAAACAAACAAACAAACAAACAAAAACAACAAAAAAAAGAAATGTGAACTTTTCTAGTCTGACTTTATCTTACCAACACATGGGAATTTGAATTTTCAGCCACCATAAAACAACACACAGGCATACAAGCTACTTTTTAAAAAATTAAGACAAACTTTTGTGGATGCAAAATGTTACCTCTAAGACTGCAAACTCCTTTCAAATAAATTTTCACCAAACTAACGACTGAAATTATTCTTTTATCGTGCATTTAGTGATTTTGGAGCTGGAAACTGCTTAAAATTTTTATACCTAATCTACTGATTTAAAATTTTTCATTAGGTGTTCCTTTCCAAATAGCAGTTCAATGCAAAACTAGGCCACAAAGAGAGTACTAATAGACTTTACCAAATGTTCCTAGAGATTTAAGCAGCTATTAAATAAAAGCAGAGGACAGAAGATTTCATACTCTAGACTCTAACAGAGGTCTACATAAACAAGCTAACTATATGCAATAAAGGCAAGAAACTGCAACTACCTGAATAAGGACATTTTAAATACAATAATATAAAAAGAAACTTTAGAGCCCTCAGATGGCCCCATCCTGACCAATGAATCGTTAGTTTTTCATGTTCACAGTTCAGATAAGCTTAAAAATGGAAACAAAGAGGTTTTGACATAAAGTTAGCACAAAAAGTTTTCAAAATTGACCTCTTTACTTTGCACTGGCCCTGGCCCCCAAAAAGGTTAAGCATAAGACAAGTACTCCAGTGAAAATGTGTGTAACTCATCATCTGTGAGCTCCAAACAGGGCACGGGAACTACTGTCTCAGGTTCCTTCCCACGTAACTCCAACACCATCACCTTCCCTTAACTTTCCATTTTTAGGACATCCTTGGGAACAGAATGCCCCTTATCTGAACTTCCTCAGATCATGTTGAGAATCTGTCAGACAAACTTAAAATGTGAGTTTTTTATATGAATAACTGACTCCTTTAAAGACAGGGAAGCGCCATTCATATTTATCCATTCAGAAAGATGTAAAATAAAACTTTTGATAAATCACAAATAAAATATTTTTCCAACATACATAGAACAGCAGAGATTATTATTAAAAGTACTAAGCTGCATGCTGAACAATTATATTTCATATTGTACATGATGAGACAATACAAAAATGGGTTTAGATAAAATGTAATTAAAAGTATGCCAAAGGTTTTCTTTAGAATTCTCACATGAGAATTTAGTTTTTGGTTGTATGTATGTATGTATGTATGTATGTATGTATGTATGTATGTATGTGTGTATATATACACACACATACATATATACACAAACAAGATGTATTCTTTTAGAAAATATATTTATTATTTTGTATGACATATGTGGGGGGGGCACACATGTAAAGGTTAGAAGATAACTAGGGAGTTCTCCTTCTACCTTTATGTGGTTATGAGGATCAAACTCAGGTTGCCAGGCTTAAGTGCTCTACCCACTGAACCACATAGACAGCCCAAATTATATTTGGCTTTTTGAAAATTTAGTACTTTAAAGTTCACTAAGTAATATTTACAACGCTTGGCAAAATGACAGCCAATGTTGTATTAGTTCATTATGCAGAGACCTTATACATTTTTAGTAGTTAAAAATGCTGACTAAACAGCAAATCACTTTTCTATACATCAGAAAATGTCATCTCTCACAAAACTGGCTAATAGTAAGAGAGAAAACAAAAACATTCACATGACATTTACCCAAACCAACTCCTTCTTGTGTCTAGGATCCATCTGGACTTACATCAGAGCCAGTTTTTTTTTTTCTTGTTTAAAGACAGGGTCTCATTATCTGACTCTCTGGCTGTACTAAACTCACTCTGCAAACCAAGCTGACCTCAAACTCAAGAGATCTGCCTGCCTCTGCCTCCCAAGTGCTAGATTTAAAGGCATGCACTACCACACCCAGAGACACTGTGGACAATTTTTACATGTTTATCATGAGTTCCTATTTCAGTCTAGGTAAAGTGAACCTTGGAATGAGGAAGAGCTCAATCCTTTCCTCACGACAGCATACTCTGTAAAACACTCTGTACCCTCAGCTTACATTTGCATGTTCAACTCTTCAAACCAGGTCTGTGCTGAAGCAGCCAGTAGAGACTACAGTTACTATGGAACATCAGAAACACAAAGTCAAACCAAAGCTGTCGGAGTTTGAGCAGTAAAATGAGGTTGGCTATCCCATCTTTCTCATGAACAGCGCTTCTCTGTAGGAAAAGCTCATCTCTGCATTATGCCTACTCACATGAAAAACTGGGAACCATTGGTATGTTTCCCTCGATTTGCCATTGACAAAAGGAACGCTCTGTCATGTTTGAGAATAAAGTTTTCATCTGTTTGAAGAAAACACAAATTTGTTAGTCTCCAATTGTAAGAAGCTTTTAAAGTAATGCTCAAGTACTAAATTGAAAGCAAAAGATGAAACTCCTCTTCTGGTCAGTAAGATATTTGGCAATATGTAGAAAAAAAAATTAACTAATTGGATAACAAAAGCACAAAAAAGGCCGAAAAGATACTAATTAAAGCCTTAAGGAAAAGAGCAGGTGTTTAACACTTTGTACAAATAGCCTTAGAACAGTCACTTCCAGCAGCAGCACACTTGGCTAAATAACACATAAACTACTGACTCTTGGGGAAGTCTAGCCAAGAAATTTTTAGAAAAATCTCTACAATAAAATGTATTTCCTTCAAGTTTCCAATTAGCCTGACACATGAACTACATACATAGGTGAGTTTGTAATAAGTCTAATCTTGAATGCTTAACATTTGTATGGGAAATTTAGCATTCCACTGGTTGGTCTATGAGAAAAAAATATTACATATATTTAGTTTTAGGAAAATATCAAATTAAATTAAGTATCAGTAGGATCACAAAATTATCCAAGGAAGAATATTGTATAATAACATTTAAAAGAAAAAACTTAAGATACAAAAGCATCTGCCAGCCAGGCAGTGCTGGGGCACGCCTTTAATCCCAGCACTTGGGAGGCAGAGGCAGGCGGATTTCTGAGTTCGAGGCCAGCCAGGACTACACAGAGAAACCCTGACTCAAAAAACAACAACAACAAAAAACCCAAAAAACAAAAAGCATCTGCCACATTAAAGCGACCCACAACGTTACAACCAGCTAGAAAGGGGGAAAATTGTCGTCCCCATCACCAGGGGATGGCTTTAATTCAGTAGAAAATCTTTAAAACTAGATAGCCTTATCATCCTGAATGTGCCTGATCCCCTCTAGTATCATAAGCTAATAAGCAAGGTCAGGCCTGGTAAGTATTTGGATGGGAAAAATATCTTTAAAACCAAATATCCTTTTACATTCATACAAACAAATCTTCCTTTAGAACAAACAGAAACATAGAACTTTAAAAAAAAAAAAAAAAAAAAATTACCTTGGGGACAGGCTTCTGAAAAATAGTAGTGATCCAGTTTCCCCAAAGGAAATATAAAAAAGACCATTATACCCTGAAACTTTGATGGCATTGAAGCCCAGCAATGCTGGAGCCCACTGTAAATTCCTGCAACTGACTTTTCTAAGGCTTTTTGGGGAAGTGCAATAGTTAGACTTAATGAAATGTTACTACTGTAGGAATAAAATACAACCATATAGTTCTAGTACACAAAAGAAAATATACAAACCTTTGAGAAAGGAAAAAAATACCAATTTTTATTCAAAGAAATTGCTTGGTTTAAGTGAACAAAAACCACAACTAGCTTCTTTTTTCCCTGATGTAGAACTAAGAACCCATTGTAAAGAAACAAAGGCACAGATGCATGTATGAAATCACATAGATTTTCCAAGTCTTCAAACAATACAGAAATCCAGGCACAACCTGACCAGACTGTCCATGGATTTATTAGGAGGGCACAAGGGAGCAGAGTGGAGTTTGTGTTACTGAGCTTCGTTCTCTTACCTTTTCATTTTGCAAAAGACCACATTCTCTATAAACAAAAGAATATGTTGACAGTTTTAGGCAGGAAGATAGGAGTTTTCATGTATATAGTTGCCTAACCTCCATGCTGAAAGTCATGTTTAACCTCAAAGTTAGCCTTAATTAATCTTGTCAATTAAGTTATATATTACAATATAATTTATCCCCAAACTCATGCAAATAAAAGTATTTTCATGCAGCATTAGTTTCATGCAAACGTGAACTACAAGTAAATCTCTTCTCATTAAAGTATGCGACCAAACTTGTTTTGTATCAGAACTGAAAGAAAAACAAAAAACCACAAAATACCAGGCCTTACCTTTAAAGTATCCACCATAAATTGATTCTCCACCTTTTCCATTACCTGAAAACAATGAGTCATAATAGAAACTGTAAATATTCAGGACACGATAATGATTATATTTTTAATATTTATTTTGTGTGTATGTGTTAATGTGGAGTCTCAGAGGACAACCTGCAGGAGTCAGCGCTCTCCTTCCACCATGTGAGTCCCAGGGATGGAACTCATGTCAACACTTGGTCACAAGTGCCTTTACCCACTGAGGACCTCACTGGATCCATTTGCTTTGGATTTAAGACACAGTCTCACTACTGAAGGTCAGGGTGACCTTAAACTCAAAACCCCTGGCCCCTGCCTCCCCGAGTGCTGGGGTCCAGGCGTGTGCCATCACACCCACTTCTATTACTATATCACTGCTGTTGCAATACCTGAGATTGAAACCAGGGCCTAGGACAAACCAAGCAAATGTTCAACCATTCAGCTACATTTTCAGCCCAATAAATTATTTTTGATGGCTTCAATATGCTGAAGAAACTCTTAAACCTTTTAACTGCTACCAAAACAAAACACCTGAAAAACTCCATGATTCTAGGAACATTCAATTAATTTAATCTTTAACACATCATGAAACATACTATCATAACAATGACCCCCTATGACCCATTTGTTTCAAGTAACAGTCATACCAAGAAACTGCTGGAGTAGATGTAAGTGGACAGTACTGTGGTGTTCACTGGAAGGTAATCTATCCAGTAATTAGGTTACTAAAATAAATTACATAAACAAGGTATCACAGTCTTTACATTTTCACAAATTCTAGATGTGTAACATCTGTTTATCAAACAAGGATGCATTGAGGACACAATGCTCTCATCATTCTGTGACATGATATTTACAATTAAAGCAATGAGATTCTTTAAAAAGTGATGGATGGATGTATTAGGAACATAACTTTTATCTCTACCTTCACTGAAGTCCCCACCCTGAATCATAAAGTTTTTAACCACACGGTGGAATGTAGAACCTTTATAACACAACTTCTTCCCAGTTGTTTTCCCAAGGCCTTTCTCCCCTGGGGGAAAAAAAAAAGAAGTTTAGCTACAAACCCATCATTCCACGGGAATAACCAACCAACCAGTCTGTGGTCAAATCCCTCCCACGTGCTGATACTATGAAAGATGTAAGACATAGACAGATGACACATGTGCGTAGCATATATGCATAATGCACAAACCAAAATAAATAATTCAAAACAGTGTATGTTTTAAATTGATCCAGAAACAATTCTATGTGCCACAGGAAATAAGAATGGAGATCATTAGTTCACTAAAGAATAAAATCTAGAAAATCAGTTCAAACAGGTTTTAAAAACTAAGTTTGCTATTTTTAATGTTTAGCATTAATTGTTTTATTCTTCTTGGCTAGGGTGTATGCAATGATACATAATGAAAAGCAATTTTAAAAAAAAATAATGAGGTGCTAAATTTATTTAAAGAATTGAAATTTGGATAACATTTTCTCAGGACAAATTAATTTTGAAAATGTCTTATTTGACAAACTAATACATAAAGATTGTATTACATGAAGTGGATCCTTATCATTTTAAAGATTATTTCTTTTTCTTCCTGTCCTCTCAAGAAATGTTTCCATCATTTCATATTTCATAACATTTTCAAGTTTTAGCTGTATGACTCAGTTAACAGACCACTATATATTTATGAAGGTTCTCCTGCCTCAAAGCAGATACATCTGCAAGTAGCCAGTCATTCTTATTGGAAACAGGTTAAAAACTCACTCACCTGAGCACAAGCATAAGAAGTTTTTGCATGTTTTTGGACATATGTCTGAGAAGAGCTGAAACATAATTCGACCAACTGAAACAAAATATGAGAGGGAAAAAAAAAACAGTGAGCAAGTTGATACTTTAACAATAGTTAGCATAAGAGAACTTAACTGGGAAGTACCTAATAGCAGTAAGCTTTTTTCCCTTCTTTCTTTTTTTAAAACAGTACTGGAGATCAACCCCAAACAATAGAAGTATTAAAACTCATGGCTCTGGTACAAAAATTATAGGATTTGAAGTGTTTTTTAAACAGGTCTTCTTATACATTAGATCCCTTTAATACAGAACTAATGCCTTTTTAAAAACTGATTTTGCTAGGCTCAAGATCAAGCCCAATACCTCATATGCATGCACAGCAAGTACTCTATGCACACTCCCAACTCCAAGTATTCTTAACTAATAGTTGTGTGACCTGTTAGGCCCTGTCAGGGATGAGTGCATCCCTCCTTAAGAGTTTTCTGATCAGCAGTTAGAAGGAAAGCTCTTCCATGCTCTCTTTGGAGCTTTCTTTCCTAAGATACTTGTTGAAGCCAACTACCTAAACTCAATGTTCATGGTCTAATCCCTGAGAGCCAGGAGAATAACAATTTGCTCTGAAGAATCAATGCTACCTACAATAAAAAGTAATGAGAAGGAACAAGTCTGCAACTGATATCACTACACCCTAGAAAACAGTTCTCAAATTTTGGTTTCAAGATTCTTTTGAACTGTTTAAAATTACTAAACTATTGTTTATGGGTTACACTTCTTAATTAGCATATATAAATCAAAGCTCAAAGACATTTCTTTAAGGCACAATACTCAAGCACACACTCCATCAACACTCAGGTCAGTGAAGTGAGATTTTCCTGACAGAGCAAATCCTAATTTAGTATTATCATAAAAACAGTTCTGACTGGATAAACCTGCTTAAAGATCTCAGTTAAAAACATATTTAAGTGTGTTACATTTCCTTTTACTTGGGGTGGGGTGGGGGTTACCCATGTATTACAGAATGTATGTTCAAGTCAGAGGACAACTTGCCAGAATGAGTTTTCTCCTTCCACTGTGTGGGTTCCAGGGATCAAATTCAGAGGGTCAGGCTCAGCAGCAAGTACCTTTTCCCACTGAGCCATTTCACTGGCCCCAAAGAAATGAAGTTTCAGTTTCCAATTTTCTCCTAACTCCATTTCTTCCCTCATTCTACAAAATCCTTTCCCTTAAAGACATTTTACTTAAAAGGACAGGATAAAGGCCTGGCGTGGAGGCTCATGCCTTTAATCTTTAATCCCAGCACTCAAGAGGCAGAGGCAGACTGATCCTGGTGCGTCCAATTCCAGCCTGGTTACACAGCAAGACCAGGACAGCCAAGACTGTTACACAGAGTAACCGTGGGGTGGGGGTGGGGGGGTGGAATCAAAATTAATTATAGACCAAGTATAAGCCATGTTTAAAACAAACACAAACCAAGTTCTACTGTTATCTCTAAAAGTTTTAGTATGTTTCTAGCTATCCTAGTATGTCCTTGGCTGCACTACAGATACCTGTAATGAATACGAGTGGGATCATTACTGCCCATCAAGGAAGGAAACTTCCTTATGTCAACACTCTAACCAAATTAACTTTAAAACAATTTCAAAGCTGTGGCTGTTTTTTGAAGAAAAGGAAGAGGAGAGAAAACAAAAAGACTTTTAGGTAATAAATGACCAGTGTATATAAATACATGTCAGACTAGTTCAAGAATACTTATAACATCAGAAACATGGAAATACCAGCGCAATAAAAATATCTGCATCAATCTTTATAAACCCTTGAAATGGCTGAGGTGGGCTTCAAGGTCACAATCATAAGCTTTGCAAATCAGGACATACTTAGATCTTTGGAATAATTGTACAGTATTTGCCTGCAGGATAAAAAGACATAAAACAGCTGGGTATGGTGGCCTTGAATCCCACCCAGCACTCAAGAGGTAGAGGCAGGTGGATCTCTGTAGGTTCAAGGCCAGGAGAGTCAGGGCTACATAGAGAAACCCTGTCTCAAAAACAAAACAAAAACAAAAACAAAAAAAAAAAAAAAAAAAAAAAAAAAGACAAAAACAAGGCCAGGTGTAGTACCCTCTCCTTAATTTCAGCACCAAGCATTCTAAAAGGCAAAGATAGGTAGATCTTGGTGAGTTAAAAGGCCAGCCTGGTCTACACAGAGTTCCAGGACAACCAGGGCTATGTAGAAACCCTATCTCAAAAAAAAAAAAAAAAAAAAAAAAAGGAAGAAAGAAAAGAATAAAAACCTAGGGCTTTCTTAGAACCACAGTAACCTAGGCTTGCTTGCTTGCTTGCTTGCTTGCTTTTTTGCTTTTTTGGTTTTTCAAGATCAGGTTTCTCTGTGTAGCCCTGACTGTCCTAGAACTCACTCTGTAGGCCAGGCTGGCCTTGAAGCTATAGAGACCCACCAGACTCTGCCTCCTGAGTGCTAGAATTTGGCAGGCTTCAACCTAGGGTTAAAAACACAAAATCACTTTAACATCTAAAGCAAATGGTTTCCCCACCTCACAGTGCTTTTAAACAATGGTTCTCAACCTTCCTGACACTGTTACTTTTTAATACAGTTCCTTATGTTGTTGTGACCCCCAACCATAAAATTATTTTCACTGCTACTTCATAACTGTTATTTTACTACTGTTCTGACTTGTAACATAAATATCTATCATGTACCGTAATGTAAATACTCTCCAATGGTGTTAGGTGACTCTGTGAAGAGGTTGTCTGACACCCCCACAAAGGGGTTGAGACGGATTGCTTTATAATGAAAGCTGGTGAAAGTTTCTACCCTACAGGTGATTGACTTTAACTTATTTACTTCCTACTAGCACAATAAATTTGCAAATGTCAAACGTTGAGATGTAGACCTAACTTCAGTAATAAAATATTTTTAAAGATCTTATCTCAAATATCTTACCCTGTAACTTGATGTAGAAAAGTTTCTATTGTTTCTCAATTTCATAAGGCAAGATTTAGTGAAAAGGCTTCGTCTTCTCTACATAACATTAAGATTGAGGGACAGACGAAAATTAAAAGTGGTATGACTTTAATTTGGTACAAAGTTAAAACACAGCCATATCCAGCTAGAGAGATGGCTCAGCAGCTAAGAGTACTGGTTGCTCTTACAGAAGACTCAGGTTCAATTTCCAGCACTCACATGAAGGCGCACAATATCTTCAGTCCCAAGGGATCTTACTCCCTCTTCTGGCCTCCACAGGCACGTACACATGTGGCACAAATACACACAAGCAAAACACCCACATACATAAATTACAAATAAAAAAAACAAAGCAAATTGCCATCTCCAAAAAAATTTTCTTAAATTTTCAATCTCCAATGGTGTTAGGTGACTCTGTGAAGAGGTTGTCTGACACCCCCACGAAGGTGGTTCTATTCTAGGCTCTATTCTAGAGCAGTGGTGAGTTGTGGGTTATGACCCCTTTGAGGTTTCATATCAGATATCCTGCAACAGTAACTAACTTACAGTTACGAAGTAGCAATGGAAAAAATGTCATGGCTGGGGGTCACAACATAGGAAGGTTGAGAACCACTAGAGCAAGACAGAGGGCTCAATGGGCAAAACACTTAGACCACAAATATGAATACCTAAGTCTGAATCCCCCAAATCCATGTAAAATGCAAGATGCAAACTAGGGAACGGGGAACACATGGCAACCAGTCTGACTTTTGTGATGAAATTCCAAACTAATGAAAGACCCTCTCTCAGACAAGATGGTGCCTTAGAACTGACATCCAATATAGTTCTGACCTCCCACACCGTGCATTACAGACGCACACACGAGTTCTCATGCTGTGCTGGAGTGAGTGAGCACACACAGGCACATACAACCTAGGAGAAGTAGATTAACAAAGTCAGGTTCTTAATGCACTATAAACCACATTACACTATACTCTACCACTAAAATCTATGTCTAGTCTTCCATTTTGAATGAAATATGAACAAACTTTATCAGAAAAGAACTACCATAATTTCTGCCTATAAAGAGGTATAACTTAACAATTAGTTCACTACACAGCAAATCCCATATAGAAATTATCTGTTAAAAAAAATGAAAATGTTAATCTGAATTAACTTCATTAATGAGACAAACTAGACTTTCAACAAATAAAATTGTATTATTTTATAGAGAACAGCTAACATTTGATACTCTTAAGTTTTTGAACATGAACAGAAGAAGGCATTTTGAAGAGATAACTGGATAAAAGCAAGTCAATGTGGTTCAGCAGACCATTTTCAGTGACAAGGCACAAGCTCTGCTCATGAAACATACCAAGAGGAAAACATGCAAAAAAAACCAGGGCTCAGAGCAGATGAGGAAGGAGGGGTTGGGCACGCAGCTCCAGTGGTAGAGTGCTTGTTAGCAAGGCCTGGGTTTGACTACCAGTATGAAAAGTAAAAGATAAAAGAACTAATAACTAAACTTTACCCTCTCAAAGTTTCTATAAATATACACACAAAAACCAAAACCAGCAAAAAGTTCTTCATTAGCCTTCAAGATTAGCCAATTAGTCCCTGCCCTCTATATTTTTGGAGATGTGGTCTCCATTAAGTTGCTCAGACTGACCTTGAACTCAATTTGTAGCTCAGGAGAACCTTAAGCCTACAATCTTCTAGTCCTGGCCAAATTCTTAAGAAACTAAAAGAGGGGCTGTTGAGATGACTCAGCAAGTCAAAGCACTTGCTGCCAAACCTGGCAGTCTGAGTTTACTCCCCAGGACCCACACCATCAAAGGAGATCCCGCTCTCTTAGATTCTATCTTTTGATCCACATCATACACATTAAATAAACTTAATAAAAAATTCTTCTTCACATCAGTGCTAGGACAAGAGTGAGTCAGAGTGCTACCCAGTGGATTTTTTACGCCCACAGCACTGGTTTCCCTAGCTGACTGTCATAACAAACAACAGTTATAGTCTAGTCTGCCTAACTAAACTGTGCTCCGTTATTAATACATCCCACCGAATCTGCGGTACAAAACCACACTCTATTTTCAAAATTATATTATTTAGTAACTCTCTTCAACACGTAAGGTTTCTACTTCATATTTAATTCGTGAGCAATAAAAGAGTGGAGATCATATAAGTTTAGTAATAAGACTGAGATGCAAGGGCCATTTTTCCTGTTCTCCTTGTACAAATCTGAGCCGACACATCTATCCTGAGTGTGAGTCTGAAGTTTCAAGAGTAAATATGAAAATGAGCAAACTACCACGCTATATTGTCTTTAGAACCAAAGAAAGACTAACGTCTTTTAACGACAGTCAAAGGTAGCACACACGTGCCTGTCATTACCCCTAATTTCTTGATATCTCAAATGCTTTACAGTTTTCTACAGACATATTTTAATTAGTATTTTGTGACTCTTAAATAGAAAAGTAAAACATCCCTTTAATCATATCCCCACTTTTATCCATCTTGATAAACTGCCAAGGATTTATGATATTTCTTTTGGGTCCACAAAAAAACCTAAAGCAGAAAACCCTTTAAAGACATCATCCTGGGGCTAGGATTGTAGCCCAGTTGGTAGAGTGCTAGACCAGTATGCAAAAGGCCAGAGTAGGAGCAGTTGCCCTGAGCTCAGCTATGTAAGAGCTGGGGTTGTAGAACTATGACACCACACCAGAGTAGTCCCAGACTCAGACTAGACAAGCACAGTAAAGTACTTCAAAGTAAAGAGCAGGATGTAAATGCCCTTGTGTCACATGATAGCACAAGTGAAAAAGAATCTATCTGATACAGTAGCAGTCACAACACCACACCCCCCAACACACACACACACACACACACACACACACAGAGAGAGAAAACTACCAATATGAAATTTACCCTCATGTCGTATGTACATCCCCAAAAGATCTTGTTTTATATATGCAAAAAGGCTTCCAAAATTTAACGTAAAATATCAACTTTGAATTCATTTTCATTTTGAGCATTCTGGATCAAAAAATGTCTAATTTGTACTTAAAAATCAAAACATTTCTAAATTAATGAGTTAAAGACAATCTTAGACAAAAATTAAATATTTTAAACTTAAAGAAAATGAGCATCAAAATTTATGAGATACATTTAAACTTCCCATGTAAACATATAATTAGTTAATCCTTTATATTAGAAAAGGAATCAAGGGGCTGGAGAGATGGCTCAGTAGTTAAGAGTGGCTGCTCTTCCAGAGGTCCTGAGTTCAATTCTCAGCAACCATATGGTGGCTCACAACCATCTGTAGTGGGATCCAATGCCTTCTTCTGGTGGTGTGCATGAAGAGAGCTATAGTGTACTTTGAATTAAAAAAAAAAAAAAAGAAAGAAAGAAAGAAAGAAAGAAAGAATCAAGTCAGCAACAACTAAAGTATCCACTTTAATAAATTAGAAAAGAGAGGCTGGAGATGGCTCAGTGGTTAAGAGCACTGACTATTCTTCCAGAGGATCTGAGTTCAATTCCCAGCAAGCATGTGGTGGCTCTCAACTGTGTGTAACTTCAGTCCTAAGAGACCCAACTCTTTCACACACACAGTCAGGCAAAACACTAATGCACATAAAATTTTAAAAATAATATAAATAAAACCAAAACAGGCGGTAGAAGGAAATGATAAAAAATGAAAACAAAACAAAACAAAACAAAAAAACCTGAAATTGATAAAGCTGAAGAGAGGACAATAACTGTCTAAGACACTAAAATCTGGTTCTTGAAAAAAATGGTAGATTAATAGATTGAGAGAAAAAAAGACAACAGGCACACATTGTTCGAATAGTCCAAGATCAGAGGGGAATTATGAGTGCTTGTGAGAAAACTCCAAGAAAAACAGAGTCTTGTGACCTCAGTTTCTTCAGAACCATGGCCTTGTTCTTGGAATGTGCTTTCCTGACTCTCCCAGGTGTAACGGATAGTTTACTTTAGCTTATTCATTACAACAGGCTATTGTCTACATGCCTCTCTGAAAAAAAAACAAGTTTTTGCCACATTCGGCTTGTCATTGTGACTTTATGCAGGTGACTCTTCTTAACCTTAGGAGTTTAAATTGTCTGATGTCCTGAATAAATGCAGGAGTCTTCAGTCCACTTTATTTTTAAGCCCTGCTCTCCCATGTTCATGACACCATTAGAACAGTAAACAACATATTTCAATCATGAGTGAAATATCAGCTGTTACTACATACTACGGGGGAAAGAAAAAAAAAAAAAAACCTCCTAGCACATAAATCTGACAAGTTAGATAAATACATCAGTTTCTTAAAAGCCACAAACCACCAATAATAAATCAATTAAGTAGTCCAGGCAGTGGTGGCGCACGCCTTTGATCCCAGCACTTGGGAGGCAGAGGCAGGTGGATTTCTGAGTTCAAGGCTAGCCTGGTCTACAGAGTGAGATGCAGGACAGCCAGGGCTACACAGAGAAACCCTGTCTCAAAAAAAACAAAAAACAAAAAAACAAAAAATAAACCAATTAAGTAACAGACATGTGAATGAATAATCCTGTATCAATGAAATAAATTAGAGCCTCTGTTAAGAACCTTAATGACAATAAAATTATTACGGAATAACAATGGAATTATTTCCAATAGGAACAATTTTCTGGATTCATCCAGGAAACCTGTTCTAAAATGTAAAGTTTTTCCTATTCTGCATTTGCAGTCATTCAACAGTTTTTTAATTCAAAAGAAAATCTGTTTTGCATTTGAAAATACATACTATGCTACACTTCTTATCAGTATATTTTGATTTCTGCATCACCTTTGCTCATCAAAGTAAATCTAAATGAGATACTTTTGTGACGCTGGGAATTGAGCTTGGAGCCAACAATACAACAGGCAAGCTCTCCCACTGAACTATATTTCAGGCTGATTCTTAAAAATAAGCAGGGCAATGGTGGGCCCACACTTCTAATCCCAGCACTCGGATCTCTTTGAGTTCAAGGCCAGCCTGGCCTATATAGAAAAACCCTGTCTTCGACTCCCCCTCACCCAAAAAAAAGTTAAAAATACAATATGCCTGAAAAAAAACAGACATTAAATAAAGACGTATAGCCATGTTATATATTCTTTCCAAGACTATCTGTGGTGTTTCAATCTATCTGTGTGTTGGGCATCAAAGTCAAGTCCTTGGTTATTCTAGGAAAATACTTCCCAGTTATATTCCTAACTATTACATTCTGAGCATGCTCATACATTAGGCTTGCAAATATCCGTGGAAAATCTCCGGAATAAGTTTGGTAAATGCTGAATAAACTGCAGCTACAGTCAGGGTCAAAATGGTAAATGGTAAAACCAAAATGTTTTAAGATCGCTCCAATTCTTTGTTCAGAACCGTCAAGTCGTGGAGTCAGTGTTTTCCTTTTTCTCTTCCCTCTACTGCAGTCAAACCAGGATCTTCGATTTCCCTCAAAAACACAAGTACTGTCTCGGAACCCAAATTAACTGTCAGCTGCCACTACCAAGCACAGTCCTCAAACGCATCCATCCACAAGGTTCGGCTTCGTTGGCTACTCAAATGTCATCTTCTCAAGATGGCCTTTCCTCTGTCCCCGCCCGGCTAACACAGACCCTTTACTTCCTGTCTCCTTCCCACAGCACGTAAACCTAAGGGCAGCCCAGCTTCGGTCACTGCCGTACTTCCAGAGCCGAGGACAAGCTCTCCTGCGAATCTGCAGCGTGCGCTGTGGCGAACACGACACACCTCCAGTTGACAACTCCGCACCCGCACGCACGTTCATGTTCGACACACGCGTCTTTACATGTGTGAGCACGTACGTGTGCGGCTACCTCTCTGTATACAAGAGAGATCCACGTCTCGGGATTAATGAACGGCTGCACACTGGACTCCCTAAAGTGCAAACATCAGGGCTCTAGGCGATCAGCGCTGCGATCCCGGGGCTACGGAACCTGCACCAGCCGTTCTGTCCCCCGGGCCACGTCTCCGGGAGCCAGGACATTCTAGGGAAGGCTCCCGAGGGACAGCGGAGGCCAGTTGGCCGGCTCGTGACCGCGGCGGCTCCGCAGCTCTGGCCAGCGGAGTCTGCCCCTCCCGCCCCCGCCCGGCTCCGGCCCCGCTGCGTCCACGTCCACGTCCGCCCCGGCTCGTCCCGCTCACCCGGCTCCCGGTTGATCTCGATGTCGAAATGGCACTGCGGCCGGTCCTGAGCGCCCATCGCGAGCGCTGCAGCGGGACGGCGGCGGGAGCTGCGGACAGAGAGGAGGGTGCTGAGGGCGGGCAGGCGGCCGGGGCGGGGCCCGGTCCGCCTGACAGGGGCGCGGCCGACAGGAGGCCGCCAGCCTGCCCGCCCACCCCAGCCGCGGCCATCCGCGCTCCCGTGGAGCTCCTCACCTGGCCGCACAGCTCCGGAGAACGCCCTACCGGCGCCGCCGGAGCCCAACGTCACCAACGGAACGCCACCTCCTCCCCCTTAGGGCCAGCTGCCGAGCGCCACGCCAGAGCTCGCGAGACTGGACGTAAGTATCGCGAGAGTTCATCTCGCTGAGCGGGCGGCTCCAGTGTGGCCCCAGGCGTGGGGGCCCTCGTGCCCCGCCCCTCAGAATCATCTATCCAATCCCAGACATTTGCGAGTTGTCAACCACGGCTCACACAGCATCGCGACATTTCAGGTTGCGTGGCCAGTGGATGAATGTAATGTGAAGTCCAGGTTTCCCGCCGACGTGGCCAGTGGCCTTTTCCCTCTCGTTGTTATGATCACGCTGTGTCTCTCGAGTTAAAAGGATCGAAAACCAAGGCAGGAGACTCATAAACTCAAGGTCAACCTGAGCTACCTGAAGCCTGTCTGAAGAAGCCAAACCTGTTGGCTGGAGTTTGGAGTCCAGCAGTTAAGAGGCTGTTCTTGCAGAGGACCTGGGTTCAAAGCCCAGCGCAACGCCCACATAGTGGCTTACAACCATCTCCAGTTCCAGGGTTTCCACCGTGTTCCTCTGACCTCTGTGGACACCAAGCATGCACATGGTGCACAGACATACGTGCAGGCAAAACAAAGTAAAGTCTTAAAAAAAGAAAAGTCTGTGAGCAATAATACACACCCTTTTCAAATCCCAGCACTCAAGATGGTGGGTGGATCTCTGAGTTTCTGGTAAGTCTGGTCTACATATTGCCTTCCTGCCCAGTCAGAGCTATGTAGATCTGTCTCAAAACAAAACGTACACAGTAAGAATATGTTATTGTAGAAATTTTTAATCCCAATCAGTGTTGAGGTTGGGTCTGTCGCTATGTATTGTAATGCTATATTCTATACCCAAAGATCTAGACGTACAAGTGACAAACCATGTTGACAAGCTTTTGTTGTGCAAACCTTGTTCCTTAATTTAAAACTATTGGTTAAATAAAATTGGCTACAGCCAATTACTGGAGAGATTAGAGGTAGGTGGTTTTTGAATTTTCTGGTTGGGGGGTGGGAAGAAGAAGAGTAAGGAGAGAAGAGAGATCAAGTGTAGAAAGAGGAACAAGAGGAGAGAGGAAGCTTCCATGAGGAGAGAGAGATGGAGGATAAGCACATAGCCAGGAGAAACAGTATATATCTGGGGTACACCGCTGAGGAGGTAGCCAGGCCATCAGTTATCAGAGTAGGTTAGGAGTTACCCTCCAAATTGTCAAAGCCAAATAAAATAACCATAGTCCGAGTCTCATTTACTTACGAACTAGTCGGGGAGACCCTTAAATTGGTTCTTCTACATGCGGTCTTTATGTTTGGAGAGATGGCTCCGCTGTTGACGACTTACTGAAACCTGGTATAGTGGCACACACCTTTAGTCACAGCACCCAGCACTTAGTAGGCAAAGACAGGTAGATCTTGGTGAGTCAAAGGCCACCCTGATCTACATAGAGAGTACCAGGAAAGGCTATGTAGAGAGACTATAGTGAGAGTTTGGGTTTCCTTAAAAACCCAGTTATAATTGTGTGAATGTCTATTTAATCCCAGGTGTGGGATAAGAGGCTACTCCACAGCAGATGATTATGATTTGTCTAGCGCACTGGCAGGGGCATGCTTTCACCAGCTGTAGATAGTTTACATTCAGAATTCTGGGGACTCTTCCCGGGGTATGAATGCCAGAGCCCCGAGGGGCTGGGATGATCTGGGAATGCTGTTGCTCCTGAAATTTTGCCAAGTGTTTGTGAGCAAAGAGATGAGAAGAAATTGGATATATCCTGACCATGAAGATTGAACTTGCCTCAAGTAATTCAACATGCCCAATTAGCAGGAAGTAGTCTAAAGAGCTCTGTGCCTCATTTCCCCTCTTTCTTTCCTTCCTATCTACTAGCACTGGGGAGTTGGAAGAGATCAAGGTGGAATAAGGGTTGGAAGGGAAGTAGAGGTCTAAGACCCCAATAAAGTAGCTAAAAACAAAAACAAACAAACAAAAAACAGCACCAACACAAAGCTGTCTTAAAACTGAGAGTGCTTACTGTTCTTGCAGAGGACCTACATGGTTTCTAGCACCCGCACCAAGTGGCTCACATCACGTACAACTTCAGTTCTAGATTCTGATGTAGTCTTCTCTAGCTTGCCCAGGCTCAGACATGGTGCACATAAACTCATGAAAGCACATACATAGAATTTTAAAATAAGCAAAAAGCAGTAACAAAAACAAAAACCAAACCCAGTAGGTTTGTAAGTTTGGCTCCCACTTTGGATTCAGTGCCATTGGGACAACTATTTCTGTCCTGGCCTTTCTGTCACAACCAGGATTTTGTTCACCTTTTAAATACAGCCCCTGGTCTATAAAATGTGGAGAGTTCTGGACACAAATACTTTGTTAAGAAAATGTATGTTCTGAACGTAACTCTCGTTACATACTATAGCAAATACTTTCTCAGTCTTGGCACTGGATTTTCATTGCTTTTGACTGTCTTTTGCCAAAGTTTTTTTTTTTTTTTTTTTTTAATTCTTTTATCAATGAAAAGGAATGTTACTTCCTAGAGCTGAAAATTGTTTATAGGAGTTATTTTTGTTAGTATTTAAAAACTAGTTTTATTTGGGGGGAATAAATGCTTCCATATATTATATATATATATATATGTATGTATGTATATGTATATATATATATATACACACACACACACACACACATATACATCCCTAAGCACAATCTGCTCAGTCTGTCTGTTACTTGTGTGTTTTCAGGGCTGACCATTTGGTATCAGATGACCAATTAGTGTGTTCTTCCCTGGGAAAGACTACTTCTCCCACTCTCAAAGCTCCTTAGTTGCCAGTAGTTCTCTGTGTAGTTGAGGACTCCAGTTTGTTTTTTCTGTTGCCCTTGTTCAGCTCTTGTTTAAGCAGTCAAGTTGGCGAGACTTATGGGTGTAGCCTGACATTACATTACCAGGAGACAAAACCTCACAGCAAACTCCATTTCTCTGGCTCTCACAATCTTTTTTTGTTCCTTCTACAGGAAATGTTCCCTGAGCTTAGGTGTGGAAGTTGTTTTGTAGATCTGTTGGGACTGGACTCTACAACCCTGTGTTTTTGACTAGTTGTGCTTTTCTGTAATGGTCTCTGCTTACTGCAAAGGGAAGTTTCCTTGATGAGGGGCAAGAACTGCATTTAACAGGGATAGCCCTGGCAAAGTGTCTTATTCTGGTGGTCAGTTGATCTGCTTTTTGTTGTTTCCTTCAGTTTGAGCTTCTCCACTCGGAATTCCCTGAAGGCTGGAGATGCAGCTCAGTGGTATATACAGGACATGCTCTGGGTTCCATCTGCAACACCAGAAAAATGGAAGAGAAGGGGAGGGAGATGGAAAAGGACACACGAGAGAAGGGGAAAGAAATGGATGTGTAGACTTCAAGTTCATGAAAATGTTGTTTTCATCTGGGAATTGGAGTTTCTCCTTTTATGTTTAAGTCCAGTCTTCATGTCTCAGGTGTGGTGGAACTCACATCCTGGAACACTGCCTGGGCTTAAACGAATGTCCCTTTATTGAAGACTATCTTTTTAACCTATGAGTTGCTTAGTTTTATGACCACATATGATTACCAGTGGCACCCTGCTTTTATAAAACTGTTAAGTCTGCATCATACAATCTTTACAATTTTAAATCCATCTTTAAGTGCAGTTGAGTGGTGTGAAGTAGTCATCTTACGGTTTTAGACATCATCAACGAACACACCTCCCTCCTTCTCCATACCCACTTTGTACATCCACATCTATACTTCCTGTGTGTAGAATCATTTGGTGGTCTATTCTGGTTGTCAACTTGATGCATCTGGAACCTACTGAAGTCTAAGCTGCTGGCACTGCTGCCGAGTTTTCCTGGATTATCTGGAAGCTGAAGACTAACCCTACACTCACCACACTTTCTGCTGGCGCCCATATAAAGAACATGGATGAAACTTGATGCTTGCCTGCTGTACTCTCACTACCACGCTCATCCTGTCACTGAGTCATTACTTGTTGTTTGCTATTAGAACCAACTTATCTGGGATCCCTGCACAGACTGAAGACCAGCAGCATTCCAGGAATCTCCCAGGCTCCAGTGCAAGACTGGGATCGCTGAGATATCAGGTCAAGGGTTAAACAACTAACAGATTTTCAATCTTTTTAACAGAGGGTCTTCCAAGGGCTCTGCTTCAGTTGCAGCCCCCAACTTCCTGCCCTGACTTCCCCGGACAATGGACCATGACCAGGACATTTAAACCAAACAACTCTTTCCTCTACAAGTTGCTTTTCATGATGGTGTATCACAGCAAACAAAAGCAAACTGATACATATGGTGTCCATCCTTTACCGCTGGCTGGTTTCACAGTACAAAAGCAAAGTTTAAATTGCATCCATGTCATTTATCAAGCTTTCTAACAGGAAGGGAACAAAAGAGAGCAATGGGAGTGCATGAGATCAGATACACTATATATATGTGTGGACATGTCATTAAGCTATTATGTATATGCTAACAAAAACATTTTTCCTTTTTCTGTGTCTCACGTAGCCCAGGTTGACCTTGACATCCTGCTCCACCTTTCAGGTGTGCCTAGGGCTGATGGTTACTTTTTCCTTCTTTTTGCCTCTCAGCACTGAATGCACCCTGTTTCAGCCTCAAGCAGGGGTACTTGCTTCAACCTCTCTCCTGAAAAGAGACTTTAGAAGTTTATAATCTAGAAGGAAAGAAGTGAAAGGAAGGAGGTAACAGGGCTGTGTGAATAGGTATCTGTGGATGTGGGACACTGAGGAGAGAGGCGCATCATTTATTATTATCAGATCATTAAACACTATTGTTGACAATGATAATGGCACTGCTGTCACACACCTCAGACCCTCTCAGTTCTACCTGAGATCTGCTTTATTACTGAAATATTTACAGGAAGAATACAGTAGAGTTGGTAGCAAGTTCCTCACAGTCTAAAATGAATGGGACTTTTTGCCCATGTTCTGAGCAGCTATTTCCCAGGAGATGGGTTCCATGTAGTGACTCCTCACTGCAGCCTCCTGGAAAATTACTCCACCGCCTTTGTAAGACTGCTTGCATTGGCATCTGCGATGGTAGCTAAATAAATGAGATTTCTATGTAACACATGCTGATACCTATGGGTGAAAAACAAAAATTAGATGCTTGTTTTTATTAACCAGGCAGGCTAAACCTCCCCACTGAAGTGGAACAGCGATCCCACTGACTGAATGACACAGGTCAGCAACCAAATGGTTATACAGCCTTGGCTGTCTTCAAACTTGGAGATCCATCTGCCTCTGCCTCTTTCTCCTCAAGTGTACCACCACACTTGGCTTTACCTCGTTTACTGAGAATCTTGGCATTTTCACCCCCAAATCTACCCCTCTAGATCAAGCAATCATGCTTTTTTTGCCTGGACTATAACAGCAGTCTCCTCATCCCCATGGTCTGCATTATAGCCCCACAGTATTCTACAGAGCTGGAGAGATCATAGCAGTTTAAATCAGGATCCTGTCATTTAACTGTTCTAAAGCCTTTAAAGATGCCATCCCATTCCTACAAGGTCTTATGTGATGGGGTCTATAGTCACTTCTGTGTCTTCATCTCCTGTGGCATTCCCTTCACCAAGATCTGAACACAGGGGCCTCTGTGGTGTGCCTGAGGATATCCAGCACCTTTTTCCTGCCTTACTTATTTCTGGGACTCAGGTTTCTCTCAATGTTATCTTATGAAGGGCACTCTGCACTCCATCTTCTACTTACCCTGATTTCTGCAGTGCTGGAAAATGAACCAAGGGCTTCCTGTACATGACAGGCACGCCCTGACTTTATTCCATTTGAAGCACATATTCTTACATGTCTATAATATTTCTTCCCTCTAGTTCTAGAGTCTAGAACAGCAGCTCCACAGAGAGTAGGAATCTTTTGTGCTTCTTATTCATCATACATTGCTTCCTTGTCTGTAGTTACCACTGCTAGGCGTGGTGTTGCATTTTAGTCCCAGCACATGGGAGGCAGAGGCACGGAGATCTCTGACTTGACAGCCAGCCTGGTCTACAGAGCAAATTCTAGAACAGCCAGGGCTACACAGGGAAACCTTTGTGAGTGTGTGTGGGGTGGGGGGGAGGAGGGAGAAAACAAATAAAGAAGATCCTTGTATGACCAAAGTAAGCACATGACATAGCCATTGTCAACTGCTGGCCATTCAGGAAGTCATTAGACTTAGAAGTCCGACCTTCACCATGTGAAAACACAGAATAGATGTGCAGGACCTTTGTATCTTTCCACAAGAGACAGTAAGAATGTGCTGCAGGCATTTACTAAACATGAGAAAGTGTCTACTATAAAATGAAAAAAAAAGTAAACCTCAGATGCTGAAGACAAACACACACCTCACAATGGCAATTCTGCTATACCATTAAGTGCTTAGAGAAGGCTTGGAGGTGCCTTTTTAAGAGGCAAAAAAGCCGGGCGGTGGTGGCACACGCCTTTAATCCCAGCACTTGGGAGGCAGAGGCAGGCGGATTTCTGAGTTCGAGGCCAGCCTGGTCTACAGAGTAAGTTCCAGGACAGCCAGGGCTACTCAGAGAAACCCTGTCTCGAAAAACCAAACCAAACCAAAAAAAAAAAAAAAAAAAAAAAAAAAAAAAAAAAAAAAAAAAAAAAAGAGGCAAAAAAAAGTATGAGATTTTATAAATATTTAAGTAAAGATAAAGCATTTTCTATAAGAAATGGGGCCTAGTACTTGGACCAAATTTAAAAAAGGGTCTCAGATTCTGTTTCTTCCCATTCTGATATCCAATAAAAGAGCACATAAATTCTATCCCCAATCAAACTTTGGTTTAACTTAGAAATCCCTTTGTTGGTCGTGTGTATCTCCTACAGACAGACTGTTAACCAAATGGCCTGACTTACTTTTGGGGGATGGAAGTGAAATCCACGAATAAAGAGACCGTGGCTCTTACGGAGCCTAGCATAGGGATGCTTTACTCTGTCACCAGTTGACAGGGCTTTCTGTGAAACCCTGACTAACCCAAAGTTCTACCATAAACTGTCAATATGGTTTTGAGTAGGAAGTAAATAACCTTTAGAAGGCGGAGCACAGTCTTACTACGTAATCTTAGCTGGCCATCCTCCAGCCGCAGCCTGCCCAGTGCTAGGATTACAAGCATGCAGAATCACTCAAGCCAAGCAACCTCTTCCGCACCTCCCTTTTCTCATAGGCTCATCACCCGGGGCTGCCGCACGTCCCCAGTGCCACTTACTGGACGCACTCGTTCGCTCGGCCCTTGTTCTGATATTCCACGATACAGCGGATCAGCTGGTCATTCTCCTCCAGGAGCTGAAAGATGGGCGAGGGGGAAGCGCAGGGGGCTCTCAGGTGGAGGTCCCGGGCAGGCGACGAGCTGACCCTGCTCCCATTCCTTCCCCGGCCCACAGGTTGTCCCCACCACGGTCCGGCCCCTGCAGAAAGCGTCTGCACCAGGTCTCCGGCACGCGGTCGCTCACCCGCTGGATAGTCTCCTGGTTGACCTTGGCCTTGCCGCGTAGCCAGTCAGGAGCGAAGATGACCGACATGCTGCAAAGAAGCTCGGAATCCCGAGCTGGGCGCCCTCGCGTCGCGCGCTGCTGACGCAAGCCTGCGCCTCCCCGAGTGGGGCGGGGGAAAGGTTAGATACTCAACTCTGATTGGATGAGTCGCAGAG
Source organism: Rhabdomys pumilio (assembly GCA_030674055.1). Classification (NCBI taxonomy): domain Eukaryota; kingdom Metazoa; phylum Chordata; class Mammalia; order Rodentia; family Muridae; genus Rhabdomys; species Rhabdomys pumilio. The sequence goes on from JANHMN010000020.1 coordinate 39,569,770, forward strand.
TGGGGCGGGGCGTAGCCTGTGATTGGACGAGCGAGTCTGTTTCTGCTTGCTCTTGCGTAGTCTATGACGCTACTCTGTGGGCAGGACTTTGCTGATGATTGATGGCCAAGGGCTGACTGGTTTCTCCTGTAGCTTGGTTCTCCTGTTCCTAGCCCTTCCAGTTCCAGTACAGTGGGAACTAAGGGGGCCCTTCCAGTCAGATTAAACCGGAAGGTACTGATATTAACTTTCCTCTTATCCTGGAAGATACATGAATGTGCCTAGATTCTTTCTGGGCAATAAAAAATAAAGCTTGTCCGGTAGGAGTTAGTGTTTGAGAACTTCCTTGCCTGCTTTTCCAGAGGACCAGAGTTTGATTCCCAACCCCCCAATTCGAGTGGCTCACAACCACCTGTAACTAAGCACCAACAGATCTAGTGCCCTCTTCTGACCTGCACGGGCGCCGAAATACATGTGGCAAACACACATGTAACACATGAGTAAAAGTTTGCTATGAAACTGTATTGCTGATTGCCACCCTAAAATGTCCTAGTATTTTCTCCACTTTACAGAACAGAAAATAGACGCACTTCCCCGAGTCCTATTGGCCGGCGATGACAATCAGACTCAGCCTGGGTAACTGACTTTAGAACTTTATTTAGGGGGAGGATCTTGAGAGCTCTCCAGAGCTTTATTTCCCAGTCTAGGTTCCTCTATCCCCATTTAGGTTATAAAGCAGCGACTTCCATGTCATTCCAGGCATGAGGATCCAATGAGAGAAGTTGGGGTGACCTGTCTGTGTGGTGTCAGACTCAGAGATTCTTGCTTCTTAAGTTCCCGCATCAGTCCCTCCCAGAGATTTTCCAGAAGACGGGATAGGCAGAGTGGGGTCACCAAGAGCAGGGCGCACACCTTGCTTAGTACCACTTTTCTCTCAGCAATTCCTATTTAGAAGTGGAAGACTGATTTCGGCAAGAGGTGATGTCGAGGAGGGGCAGCTGCAGGGGAAAAGAAGTTTCAGCGTGAAGGTATGGATATCAGGGGGGGTGAGAGGACTCAATCCTGAACTTTCTCTAGGAGGCAGTGGGAACCATGGATGGTCTCAGGCAGAAGATTGGTAATGCCTGAAAACTTTGTTGGCAGTGATAGATGAAAGGTAGAAAAGAGGTTAGGTTCGAAGAAGAGCAGTTAGGAGGTGGCTGCGGGTGAGCAGTCCAGAGGAGATAGATCCTGTGAGAGAAATGTGCACTTGAGGAAGGAGACTTGGTTGGCCTCAGTGGCTGAGTGGGGAGAAAGATGCAGGGGGAACTAGGGTTGGTGCATGGGAGTTCTGGGTTTGGCATCTGAGTCATAATGCTATTTATGGAGGCAGGGAACAGGTGTTGGGGGAGCTGGACCAAAGGCAACAGAAATGTAGTCGGAGGTTATCCCATGTGGAAATATTGAAGTTCATGTCTATTTGAGTCTGGAAGCATGAATGAAGTCTGGAGGGACAGAGCTGTGAGAAACATCACTTGGGCAAACTGATTCGAATCACGTGGTGGATAAGCCTGCCCAAGGAGAGCATGGTGGTTTCCACTGTGCAGAGGAAAAGAAGCTACAGAAGAGATAGACGGTGGGGGAGGGGAGAGGGTAAAACCAGGGAACTGTGGGGGGTAGGACTTAAAAAAAATAGTGATTTACGAGTAACCAATGCTGATCTTTAATGTCATTCATGTAGGCTGGGGCAGCCATGAGATGAGGCAGAAGTCAGAATCACAGGGTGCTTAGAAGTGGTGGGAAAGGGGAGACACTGAGTATTCAATCATTGACTGAGTTTCTCAGCAGATTTGGCTGACAGAGGATAAAGTGGAGGATGCTGGGAGGAGAGTTGCCAGCAGCTAACACCCATCACTTTCATGGTTAATTGTTCCTCAATGGCAGAGGTGCCTGGGAGGGCAAAAGGGATCAGAGTGGGAGGTAGGGGAGGGGCATGAGGGAGATTTGGAATTGGGTGTTGGAAACGCTGGGCAAAGAACTGACTGGGCACCTGCTGGGTGCATGAAGGACCTGGCTGAGGCTGGTACTGTGTGTGGTACAGATCCATGTGGTGGCAGCATTTGCAGCCCAGGAGATACCATGTGGTACCATGTGGTGGCGGACCAAAGAATGACTTGCAAGGGTGTCAGTATGTCAGAAACAGTGTGGTAGATGTGTTCACCCCTGGATTCCCAACTCAGGGGGAATGAAGTGAAAAAATTTAAAAAAAAAAATCGATGAATAGAACAAAGTAGAGGCATGCTGGATGGTGCGGGGGGGGGGGGGGGGGGGGGGGGGGGGCGGGGGGGGGAGGGGGGGGGGGGAGAGGCAACTGAGCTGGAGGGGAGGACAGAGATCAAATGTCTAAAGTTATAAATAACTAGACGTGGATGTTGTCTGCAGAGATGTAGAGATCGTGTGGCTGGAGAGCTGAAAAGGCTTGCTTGGAATGGAAAGCCTCTAGAGGCAACAGTGGCCATGAGTGGGCAGGGATTGGCGATGTGGGCTGGAATTCTAGGCACTACACCTTAACCATTTCCCATTTCACTCGTCAGTAGCACCTGAGACCCACTGGGTGTGCCAGACAGAAGGTGAAGAAATATCTTACTTAAATCACTCATGTCTCAGATACTAATATCCCAAGGCTTCATCACATTAAAAAAGATCTTGTTCATTTCTTTTTTTTTTTTTTTAATTTTAAGACACTGTCTCACAAAGGATGACCTTGTGCTTCTGATTCTCCCAGCTGTATCTTTCGAGTGCTGGGACTCCAAATGTGGTTGTGGTGCTGGGGACAGAAGTCAAGGTTTCACTCATGCATGCTCCGCAAACATTCCCTCATGGGTGCCACATCCTGTCTGGACTTCTCTCCTTTTGCTTTTGGAAACATTTTGTTCAGATTTATTTATGTGGATGAATGTTTTGCCTGCACATGTGTATATGTACCACAGGCCTGCCTGGTGCCTGCGGATTCAAGAGAGGGTGTCAAGTCGTCTAGAAGTTTCAGATGTTTGTGAGCCACTGTGTGAGCCTGGAGAGTCAAGCCCAGGTCCTCTGCAAGACCTCTGTAATTCTTGAGCCAACTGTCTAGACCCCCTGATGTTTTTTTTTAAATAAGGTCTCTGTAGTCAAGCTTGCCTAGGATTCACTATTTCTCCCAGGCCAGCCTCAGCTCCATGGCAGGGCTCCTCTGCCTGAATTCATACCTGAATACTGGTATGAATACTGATAATACAGTTATGAGGCACTACAGTCCTGTCTTAGTTAGGGTTTTACTGCTGTGAACAGACACCATGACCAAGGCAACACTTATAAAGGGCAACACTTAATTGGGGCTGGGTTACAGGTTCAGAGGTTCAGTCTAGTACTATCAAGGCAGGAGCATGGCAGCATCCAAGCAGGCATGGTGCAGAAGAGCTGAGAGTTCTACATCCTCATCCGAAGGCTGTTAGCAGAATATTGACTTCCAGGCAGCTAGGGTAAGGGTCTTAAAGCCCACGCCCACAGTGACACACCTACTCCAACAGGGCCATACCCTCTAATAGTGCCATTCCCTGAGCTGAGCATATACAAACCATCGCAACTGCTAAATCCAGAGTTTTCTATGTTTAGTACCAAATATTCTCTACCTAGACAGGGCACACAGTAGACAGGGTCAGTCTCCTTTATGTTTTTCTCTTTAGTGAATGTTATGAATTAGCCTTGTTGAGGCTTGTTACGGACCAGCCCTGACTCAGTGTGGGAGGGGACTGTGGCATGACTTGAATACCAGGACACAATAATGCCCAAAGGCTATCTTAGACTGTCACAAGTCTTCCTGTGTTCGTTTTGCAATTTGCCTGTGGTTACGTAAGCAATGTTTCCATTCCCACCCACAAGAGAAATGCCGTTCAGAAGTCTTCACTTAGTTCAGTCTCTCCATGTAACCTGTCCATCCAGCTGCTAGGTTGGCACCCATAGCAGGCTTCTCCATAGAGATGGAATGAATAGGCTATCTCTGTCTATATGATGAAGGTTTATTAGGAGAACGTGCCCTTGTGGTGACAGAGGCTGAGAAACGGTAGCCAGTTCTGGGGATCACCGACTTGCACTTGGCCTCAGAATCAGGAAAGCTGGCACTGGGGATGTGGCTTAGTGGGTAGTGCTCTTGTCTAGAAGGCAGGAAACCCTGGGGTTGAGCTCCAGGGCCACACAAGCTGGCTGTGAAAGTACACATCGGTAATACCAGCACCCAGGAAATGGAGGCAGTAGGATCACCTTCAGAGTCACAGTCTGCTACATGGTGAGTTCAAGGTCAGCTTGGAATACACAAGACCCTGTCTCAAGGAATAAAAATGAAGTATCCTCAAAGTTTATGGTGTAACGTTAATAAGTAGCTGAGGTCCTGAGAACCAGAGACGGGAGTCGGGGAGTCACTGACGGGCGTTCAAGGAGAGCCTGGAGTTCTGATGTATGGAGAGGATGACAGGGCTGATCCGGGGTTTTGTAGTTCAGGTACGCTATCAACAGAGATACATCCTCCACCCCACAGAGTACTGTGTACAAGTGGATGTCTTTGAAACACACTAACTCTCCTTTGCCCAACAGCCTGAGACTTGGGGAAGCTTTCCTTGAGCCCTAACTCCAAGCCAAGTGTTCCTGTAAATTCTCTTCTGTGAAGCATGACTCGTGTTTAGACACCTGCTTTCCTGCCTGGTGCCCTACCCACTTCTCTCTATTTGGTTTCTGTGTTCACACTTGCTGTGTACACAGTGAGCGGCACACAGCGGCGCTCAGCACTTGTCAAAACAGTAAGGGCCTAACTTTGCTACCCAATCTTCCTCCAGTCTCAAAGCGAGGGTGTGTTGCTCGGGGATCGGACTTTGGCACCTCCTCCAGGCTGGCAGAAGGCTGTGCTCTTCGGATCCTCTATCTCCGGCCTCCTGCCCAGCTGCGTAGCCTGCAAGAACCCACGCCCAGGGAGTGTCACTCCAGTCACAAGGGGCCTAGACGCCTCCGGAGAACAGCCCAGTCAGTTCCAGACCGGGCATCGAGGGGACATCGGAGCCTCTTCACACCGCTCGAGGTAAGACTCACACGTCGGCCTCCAGCCCAGCTGAGGAGACGTAGGCCTGGAGGGGAGCAAACGGGATCCAGCCCGGAGGATTCACGCAATTCCCGGGTCTGAACAACTGGACAGCAGAGACGCCCCATGATTGGTCTGTTTGGGTGTGAGCGTCGCTTAGCAGCAGCGAATGGAAACTCACGGTGTGCGCACGCGCACCACATCCAACCTCCTGCAGCCCGACCGCGGGTAACCTGCACCCCGCCGGCCACCGGGGTGGGCTGTGGTGGCCGAGGCGGAGGTCGGCCGCGGGGGCGAGGTGAGGCTAGCGGGCCAGGCGGGCGTGGAGTGGTGGGATCGGGGTCCAGGCCACCGGGTTGCAGCCCGGGCCGGAGGGACTGTGCTGAGGCCCGGCCCCCTCCACGGTGCGTACCTGCGGGGATGCGCTGCCCGCTGTGCCTGCTGCCCGGGGCGGGGCCGGGGCGTGTCTCGGGAGGGCGGGGCGGTGGTTCCCTTTTCGTAGACTGAGCTCTAGTCCTGGCTTCTTTTGAGAGCAAACTTTCCTTAGCCTGCTGGTCTTGCAGGACTTGGTTTCTTCAAGGCCTGGTCACCCCTGCACCAACTTTCCTGGACTTGGATAACCCGGGACAAAGACCCTGCAGAGCAGGGTGGGGGTCAAGCTTGCAAAAAACCAAATCCAGGGAAGGAACTGTGTTGCCTCTGAAGAAAGAAGTTGGTACAGTTTGTGGTTTTATGAAACAGAGCCCATGTAACTCCAGTTTGGCCTTCAGCTTGGGGTCCTCCAGCCTCCAACCCCCCTCCCCCCAAGTTCTGGGATCACAGGTGTGTGGCCTCCATGCCCAGCTCCGTTGGTGACAAGATCAGAGAAACTCAAGCAACTCTCAGCACAGAGTCAATGGTAGGGCAAAATGTCTGTAAAAGTCTACACAGAGGGTTTATTCAGGTAGAGAACCTGTCAGGGGAATGAAAACGGGGACAGCTTTGAGTGGCCTGACACTGATATACAGGATTTAGTCACACCCCAGCTTTCTCAGGAAGACAGTTGTAGACAGGTCCCTAGAGATACCGCTTAAATGTTTTATGGACAACAGAGAGGACATCCTGAGGTCTCATAAAAAATTTCAGATAAAGTGGGGGTGATGGGGTACATCTTTAATCCCAGGACTCAAGTGGCAGAGATAGAGGCAGTGCATGGCCAGACGAGACAGCTGACTTTAGAGTATAATACACTAGGTAAGGAAAGGTGGTTTTATTTTATTTTAAAGATAGAATCTCATTATGTAGCCCTGGCTGGTCTGAAACTTACTTGGTTTCATGCCTGCCTGGAGATCTGCCTGCCTCTTCTTCGTACTGGGAATAAAGATGTGTGGCGCTGAGCTATAACTCCAGAAATTTACCCACCCTCTTGGTTCTTTAGACAGGGTGTTCTGTAGCCTAAACTGGCCTTTAACATGCCGCTTTAACATGCCACGGGGGTGACTTTGAACTCCTGACCTTCCAGTACCACCCCCCAAGTGCTGGTATTATGAGCATAAGCCACCACTCTCTGCTTTTTAAGGGGGCCCTTCCTCTACCAGCAAGTCTCTAAGTCTCACTATAGCCCAAGTTCTCAGGGGCTGGGATTACACGTTTGAGATCCACACTAGCCTCTGGTTAGGTGTTGGCAGTACTGCGGTGGAGAAGGGCATCTTTAGAGAGATGATAGCTGTCAACTCAGAGGTTTGGTTTAGAAGTCCACATGCCATGGAAAGAATATGGAAGTCGGAGGGAGACTGAAGCCTACTTTTACCTCCTAATCATCAGCGTTTTCCTCACCTGTGATGTCGTCCGAGGAAGCTCTGAGCACTTAGTAGCATTATCCGTACGAAGGTCCTGGTCCTTCTGCATCTTTGGGAGAGTGTACTCAATCCATTGCATACAGTGGCTTTGTGTTTGTGGAAATCTGTGCACATTCCCCTGTGTGCCTCAGATAATATCTGCATTAATTATAACATCTACATAGTCTGCTGTGTGTGTGGTTGCTGCATCGTACATTGTTTGGGAAATCATGACAAGTTTGTACGCACTCAGTACAGATGCAGTTTTTTTTTTTTTTTTTAAAAATATTTTCCATCTGAGGTTGGTCGAATCTTCAGGTACAGTACCCACAAATATAGAAGATGGGTTGAATTGCTTCTTAGCCTTTTAGCTAAGATCAGGTGCAGAGGGACACCTGTGATATTCTTCCTGTCAGTTCAGTGTCCTTCCGTTTTTCAGCCCTTAGAGATGCCATAGTTGACACCTGTCTCTGTCTCTGTCTCTGTCTCTGTCTCTGTCTCTGTCTCTCTCTCTCTCTCTCTCTCTCTCTCTCTGTGTGTGTGTGTGTGTGTGTGTGTGTGTGTGTTGGGGGGGGGGCTCCTATTCACAAGCAATTTGGAGCCTAGAGGATCCAGAGTTGGAAATCGGGCCTTAAATCTTGTGTGCCTGTCTTAGTACTGTGCCTGTGACGGGCATGTGCACCTGACTATTCTAAATTCAGCTCCTTTTGCTACTTTTAATTTGTATTTTGCTCTTTGCTTATGTCCTTATGTTGGGAAGGATTTGGGGGGAATGTAAATGTGAAAGGAAAATGAGAATAAAGGAATGGCTTTGGTATAGGAACAAAGTGTGTGGGTGCAGCAGGCAGTATGTAATGTAGACACAGCAGGACATTCTGTGATGTATGACAGAGCAGGACAGTCTATGATGTATGTAGGACAGGACAGGACAGCCTGATGTATGACAGGGCGGGACATTCTGTGATATATGACAGGGCAGGACAGTCTGTGATGTATGACAGGGCAGGACAGTCTGTGATGTATGTATGACAAGACAGTCTGTAATGTATGACAGAGCAGGACAGTCTGTGATGTATGTATGACAGGGTAGGACAGTCTCTGATGTATGACAGGGCAGGACAGTCTGTGATGTATGTGTGACAGGGCAGGACAGTCTGTGATGTATGACAGAGCAGGACAGTCTG
>JANHMN010000020.1:39577842-39592541 GCA_030674055.1 Rhabdomys pumilio
CAGTCTGTGATGTATGACAGGGCAGGACAGTCTGTGATGTATGACAGGACAGGACAGTCTGTGATGTATGACAGGGTAGGACAGTCTGTGATATATGACAGGGCAGGACAGTCTGTGATGTATGACAAGGCAGGCAGTCTGTGATGCATACAGAGCAGGATATTTACAAACCTGGTAAAGAGAATTTAGGAAGTGTAGGAAGTGAATTACGATTTGTATATATGCTAGGCAGTAGTGGCACACACCATTAATCCCAACACTTGTGAGTTTGAGGCAGGAGGATCTCTGCAAGTTCAAGGCCAGCCTGGTCTACAGAGTTCCAGGACAGATAGGATTGCGCATAAAAATTCTATCCCAAACAAACAAACAAACAAACAAACAATAACAACCAGAACAAAACAAACAAACCAGCCAACCAACCAAAACCCCAAAACAATGAACAAAACAAAAGGCCAAGTCATAGACACATGAGCACAGACGTTTGGTCATCTTCTGTGCTTCTGCACACAGAACGCCGCCACAGCAACCTTCCTTTCTCTCCAGTCATTGGGCAGAATCTTCAAAGTATGGTTCAGAAGTACGGCAGAGACACTGCAGACATACATTTCTTGTTTCAGTGAACAGAAATAAGATAACTTCCAGTTCCTCTTCTGTCTGCTCAGCAGGGTTTTTTGTTTTTTTTTTTTAATTTTTTCTTTTTTGAGACAGTGTTTCTCTGTAGCCCTTGGTGTCCTGGACCGCTCGGGTCCATCCATCACTGCTACCCAGCTAAAATGTTTATTTTTAGTTGCGTGTACTTTAGGTGGCCAGGTGGACAGCAAGTACCTTTATACTGTGTGATGTGCCAGGGCTTTGTTCCAGACCAGCCTTGAACTTGTAGTCCCACCTCCACCTCGGCAGGAGGATGGCAGGCATCCTTTAGCCCATGTTTGCACTCCTGTTTTAAATCGAATGCCAGCTGTCTCTGAGGTAGCTTTGTGTAATGAACCCTGGATGTTGTCATAGTATCTTCCAATTTAACAATGTTCTCTCGGTGACGAGCCGCTGGGGATAAAGGTCTCTCTCGGCTCACACAGTCACCAGGACCACAGTTGGCAGTGGAGAGAGGGCCTTCACGTTCGTGATCACATTTAAATATGACTCTTGTAGAAAGAAGCCCACCATGGAGTCCTGATGCTAATTTCTTTTTTTTTTTCTCTCAGTTTCTAAAATACAGGAAGTTGCAAAGATGATACAGAGAGAGAAACCACAGACCTTTCACCTGCTCTTACTTATTTATTTTGTGGTACTAAGGATTGAATCGAAGGCCTCGTGCATCTAGATCGGACCGATGTCCCCAGCTCTTTATTTCTGTGACAAGGTCTTGCTGCATAGCTTAGGCTGATCTTGAGAACATTATGTAGAGGAATCCATACAGTGTGCAGCCCCATTTTTTGTTTTTCTTGATGATGATGATGATGATGATGATGATGATGATGATGATGATGACGGCAGTTCTGAAACTCAAATCTAAGGCCTCACACATGTGTTATTCAACATTTCCACTAAACTCCTACCCAGTATGTGACATTTAGATACCAGCTTTTCTCAGTCATCAGAATGCTCTGATTATATATGTATGTATGTATGTATGTGTGTGTGTATGTATGTATGTATATACGCATGTATATGTGTATATATATAAGTTGTGTGTGCTCCAGGTGAACAGGGGGACAACAAGCACCACCTTTATTCTGTGTGATATGTCAGAGTGTGTGTGTGTGTGTGCATGTGTATGTTTTTGTTTTTTTTCTTTTTTTGTGACAGGGTTTCTCTGTGTGGCCCTGGTTGTTCTGGAACTCACTTTGTAGACCAGGCTGGCCTCTAACTCATCAAGATTCCCCTGCCTCTGCCTCCCCAGTGTACCACCACCATGGGGCCCTCTTCGTGCTTATTTCAGATTTTTTTATTTTTACTTATGTGTATATGTGTGTGTGTGTCTCTTTGTAAGTATGTGCACATGAGAGCAGAACTTGGAAACGCCAGAAGAGGGCTTAGACTACATGGGACAGGAGTTACAGATGGTTGTGAGCCACTATGTGGGTGCTGGGAATTGAACCTGGGTCTTCTGGAAGAGGGGCCAGTGTTCTTAACTGCTGAACCATCTCTCCAGCCTCCAGCCTGGTTTTTAATGTGAAGCTTTTCTGGTTTTCAAGGATGCATCACCCCTGATTCTGAGTAAAGTTAGCAGGTTTTATTTCGTGGTGGGAGATGTGCCGTCTATTGGCTGCTTTGAGGTGCCAGTTCTTCCAACACTAGGCCTGAGATGTGTGTCACAGAAGGGCCCTGTGATCCTACCATTTACCTTCCTGCTTCCTTTTAGAACCTCTGTGATTGTTCGATAGCTGATTTCCAGGGTTTTATCTGCACTTAGTAGGGCCTGGAAAAGCCTACTCTGCACTTGAGATCAGAGCGGCTACACCTCTCCTGCTCTCCCCTTTTCTATTCCGAGTTTTGGAGTTAGGGTCTCACTCTGTAGCCCCAGCTGGGTTTGAACTCGGGACCCTCCCCACTCAGCCTCTGAAGAACAGGGACAACAGAACTCTAGGCATGCCCTCTCATTAGAGTGTAGTTTGCAATATGGCAGCTCCTGGCCTCAAGCTTACAAACATCACTTCTCACAAAGATCAGCTTCCTTTTCTTATACACTCTGCTTCAATCCTTTGGAACTGTGGTTGTTTGCTCGCTGTGCTGGATGTTGGCACTGGGGGCTTTGTGCATAGGTGGACATTCTAACACATGCATGCTAGTAGAGGAAAATAGTGTGTAAAAGTTTTGTCTCCATTTTTAAAATTCTTCCTCAGCTGGGTGTAAGTCCCTCAGCCCTAGCTGAGAGGCAGCCACTGTCTCAGTCCCTCAGACACAGGTGACATATCCATAATGCCACCTTTATTCAGTCATCAGAGATAGCTTGAAGGAGTTAAAGGTTTCCGTCTTGGCAGCTCTCATACAGCGGGACAGAGCTGGAAGCAGCTAGAACTTTTAATTGCCGTATTGAGGAAAAGCAGGTTTGGTCAGTAAAAGTTTTGTGGGTGAAGTCAAGGTCTTCTGGGTCCTTCTGATAGCGGCCAGACTGGTTCTTAGGATTACTGTCACCTGCAAACCCATTTCCTTCTTGCAGTCTTAGTGGGCAGCTGAGCATGGTGGGTATTGTATGTCGGGGGTGTGGGGCCCTGTCTTAACCCTTCTGCTGTAGCTTCAAGTCATTGACTTTTATTATTCTTTCCTTGTGCCAAGTGAGGCCATACTGACCATGTGAGGCCTTGTTAGGAGTGTGTGTTTTGAAGCCCAGGGTTGTTCTGTTCTCAAAGTGATCTTGTGTTCTTCCTCTGTCTCAGTTTAAAAACATTTCAAAAATGTTTTTACAAACCAGTTTGGTTGACCTCCGTGCTCAGTGCGGCTTCTCCTCTTCCCTGGAGTCAGTCTCAGCATTGGCCATCAGTGCCCTCTGGTGGCCACTGGCCATGTAAGGCTATGAGGCTTACAGTGCCCTCTGGTGGCTGGCCTGGCCCTGCAGGTACTGTAGGGAATTTGAAGGCTGGCTTTTGTTCTTAACAGCCACTCTAGTTAGTGGAAGTGCTAGACCCAGAGCATGAGATGTGGCTGTCTGACAGAGGGCAGGAGTCAGTCCAGTCTGGCAAGCCTGGAAGGGTTTGAGATGAAGGGATTGAGTTCTCCCTTGTCATGTGTGGTGTGTGTGTGTGTGTGTGTGTAGGTGTGTAGGTATGTGTGTGCATAGGCGTATTATGTGCATAGGTGTGTGTGGGTGTATGTAGGTGTGTGTGCGTAGGTGTGTATGCATAGGTATATGTGAGTAGGTATGTGTAGGTGTGTGTGCGGAAAGTGTGTGAGTAGGCGTGTATGTAGTTGTGTGTAGGTATGCATATAGGTGTGTTTTGGGTGTGTGTAGGTGTGTGTGTGGTGTAGGTGTGTGTGTGCATATCTCTGTGTGTGGGTATATGTGTGTAGGTGTAAGTGTGTGTAGGTGTATGCATGCAGGTGTGTATATTTACCTGCCCCCGAGAAGGGCACGGGAGACTGGGAGCCAGGAGTGGTGTTGGAGTAAGGCTGTCTTCCTGAGCCTGTGCTGCTAGTGTATTCATGAATTCATGAATCTCACTAAACGGAGGGCCCAAAAAACGGGATCACGGATGTATAGAAAGATGAGCCCGAGCTGTTTTGACCACCGAGCTAATCCTCGGAGGCCAGCCCTTGCTGGGCTGACTCATACACAGATATGTAGGCCCTGTCCTGTCTAGATGTGTAGTAGAGTCTGCGGGTAGCCCAACCCCTGCCAGCTCTGTGGCCGTGCTAACATGGGTTTCCTTCCGTCCTGACGGGTACATGGCCCAGATCTGTTTCCTTTTGTTTCTTCATGTGTTCACACATCGTGACCAAATGTTTGATATCTTACCCTGATGTGATTTGCTAACCGTCTCCATTCAGCCATCTGTAAGGGCTCAGTCATCATCTCGAAGACTGACTGGCTTTGTTTCAGAGAACAGAAATTCTGAAGGACGCTTTCTGTCAGCTTTGCAGCTGCCTTCTGCCTCTCCCTGCCACCACCACTGTAGTGCCCAGATGCAGGCACATCCCTTCATTTTCTTGTGTGGCAATTGAACTGCTTAGCACCTTCTTCCCTGGGTAACCTGACACACACGCTGATGCTGGGTCAGGCACTTCCTGTCCTTTTAGGGCCCTCAACTCTATAACCTGCTGCTGCTGCTGCTGCTGCTGCTGCTGCTGCTGCTGCTGCTGCTGTCGCCATTGCTGATCCCCACTGGCTCCACCTCTTTATCCATCCCTTTGTCCCTCGTCCCAGTTTGCTTAGTTCTGGGAAGGGAAGTCTTCAGTAAAGGTTACAAATGAGGGAGGGAAAGCATTGGAAGTGACACAGGAGAAACAGCTTGCATCTTCTGGCCTCACTGACAAAGGATCCTTTCTTTCCTCAGGTGTCCTCATGACTTCTCTCTCGGACCATGTCCATGATCCTTTTTGCCAGCATCGTACGGGTGAGGGATGGACTGCCCCTCTCAGCCTCCACTGACTTTTACCACGCCCAGGGCTTTCTGGAATGCAGGAGGCAGCTCAAGACCTTAGCCCAGAGGCTGGCTCGGCATCCAGGCCGTGGCTGTGCAGAAAGTTGTGACTTCCATATCTAGTAAGTAAACACTTCTCCAGGACCTGAATGTCAAGGTGGCACTGCTAAAGGCAGCTTGGGTAAAGGAAGATTTGGTCTCAGCAGTCAGAAGCTCCGTACATTTGCAACAGACTAGGGAAGGATGGTGTCCATCTTCAGAGCTCTGATGCGGCACTGGTCATTCCTGTGCTGTCAGAGAGCACCCACACGTTTGGCCCTGCCCAGTGGGCACCCTTTAGCCATTTTATTTTCCACTTAGGTACAGTAGAAGGAAGAAGATCGGAAGCTACATTAAAATGCCAGAAAGGGAAAAGGTGGAAGAGCCCAGACACAGGACTTTGCTCAGCCATGTGCTTAGACTGTAGCTGAGGAGGGCCTTGAACTTGCAGTCCTCCTGCAAGGAACAGGGGAATGAAAACGGGTGAGGGTGGATCTCTCATTTCAGAGACTTAAAGTGAGACGTAGATTCTTGTGTTAGTACAACAGGAGAAGCTCCACCGTAGGGTGGGTACCGGTGACACTGCTGCCAGACGCTGTGGATGCTTCCTGCCCTAATGACTTTCCTGTGCTTACAGCAGCCTGTGGGGCACTTGGCAGGGTCAGGCAGGTCAGGCAGGGTCATGCGTTTTACTGAGAGGAATTGAGGTCAAGCGACTTAGCTCAGGCTTGGAGCCAGGATTTGAAGGCAGCCAGTTGGTCCCCAGGTGCGCTGCCTACGTGTTTGGTCCTTTCTTAATGTCAAGACTTGAGGCAAGAAGCCCTCAGGGACAAGGCAGGCTTAAATAGCAGAGCGGCTTGCTACAGACTTACACGTGAGATTTTACATATGTCTTTGTGCACCAAGTCTCTCTTGTTTCCTTTTAATAGTTCTTAAAAGTGGCGAGAGAAGCTGGGGTCTTTTTAGGCATTTTAGGGCCACTTGGTCTCAGAATCATAAAAGAAATGGAAGGTGTCAACCATGCTGGGTGGAAGGCTGAAGGGTGCTGGCAGACAGGCAGGCAGGGTAGTGGCTGGAGACCTGAGCTGTCACCCACAGAGCAGACACCTTCTCTGAGTTGCTGCTGCCTCCTCCTCTTTCTCCTCTTCCTCCTCCTCTTCTCCTCTTCCTCTTTCTCCTCCTCCACATCCTCTGAGAACCTTCTACATGGAGCTCTGAGAAGCTGGTCTGTGCAGGACATTCTTTTCCTGAAAAAACTCTATGGTATCACAATCAAATCTAAAAAAAAGGATGGTAAAATATTCTACTCCGTTGCTTTTTCTTGTTTTGCTTGTTTTTATGGTGCCAGTGGTGGACCCCAGTGACTTGTGCACACTAGAAAATGTGTGGTGCACACGCACGTGTACATATGTACACATAAATGTGTGGTGCACACACACACGTGTGTGCACATAAATGTGTGGTGCATGTGTGCACGTGTACACATAAATGTGTGGTGCACACACACACGTGTGTGCACATAAATGTGGTGCACATGCACGTGTACACGTGCACACATAAGTGTGTGGTGTACATGCACACACGTGCACATAAATGCGTGAGCACACAGCTACAGATAAACATGGTCATTCAAATGCATGCCATGCATGGGGAAGTCTGATTTCGACTTTTGGGACCTGGTACTGTCCTCTCACCTTGTGAGGTCAGGCATCTCTTGTTTCTTCTGTGATGCATATTATGGGTTAGCTCGCCTTCAGCCTGCTAAGCAATTCTGTCTCTATCTCCCATCTTGCTCCTGGAGTGCTTGGACCGCAGGCGCATGCCAGCACATCTGTAATGTGGATTCTGGAGATGTAACTCAGGTCATCAGCCTTTGTCGCAAGCTCCACTACTTACTCAACCACCCTGGCAGCCTTAGTCTTTTCTTGAAAAACAATTAAGTTAGATTTTTTTTTTTTTTTATGTGTATGAGTGCTTTGCCCATGTGTATATGTACGCACCAAGTCTATGCCTATAATCCTAGGAGGCTGAGACAGGAGGGGTATCCGTTAAAGGGCCAGCCTGGGCTATGTAGTTTGACACCAGCCTGTCCTACAATAGAGAGATCCTGTCTTTAAAGCAAAGAAAATAAAAAGACAGACAACAACAAGGAAGACGAGGGGACTTCCTCCACCTGTTTCCTGGCAGTTCAGACATCTTCTCTTGCAGTTTTTCATCATCAGGGGACGTGGCCTGCTTGGCCATCTGCTCGCGCCAGTGCCCAGCAGCCATGGCTTTCTGCTTCCTGGAGGCTCTGTGGTGGGACTTCATGGCTTCCTACAACACCACCTGCATCGGCCTGGCCTCCCGGCCCTACGCCTTTCTTGAGTTTGGTTTGTATCTGTCTTTCATGTTTTTCTTCTTTCCTATTGTGTTATGTGCATAGAAATTGAAGTTTAGGTTTGGCTTTAACCATCCAGGAAAACCAAGGGAGATGCAAGCACTTGCCACTGGTTTTATGAGAGTGGCCATGAAGCTTACCACAGTGGCATTCTGTGTCTTCAGAACCTGTGGGGAGGTGGCAGAAGGGTGAGGCCTGTGTAGGCTATTCACCACAGGCCCCTGAAGCTGGGCTCAGCAAACCACAGCCTGTATAGACCAGAGTTGTGCCATATGAATCAGGATTGTGATACCCAAGACAGGATGGCCCAGGAGCCTGCACTGTTCACTATCTTACACTTGGAGAAAATTCTGTTGACGGCAGTTCTGGGGCCGAGCCTCTGAGGGAGTGGAGTGAGCCTGGTAGAGAAGCTTCCAACTTCTGTGATGTTTACAGTCTCCTCAGGGGTTTGTTTGTTTGTTTGTTTTTCCCCCATTTTGTCAAAGCATCAGGGCTGTAACAATTTGGAAATGAGAAAAATGTCTTTCCCTCAAGCAGATTGACAAAGACTCCTTTGGAAGAAGACACTTTTGTTCCAGGCTCAGCCAGAAGGTTCTTTGTGATCCCCAGTCTACAGAACACAGCCCGATAGTCATGGGCATGCCCAGTTTTGGCCAAGACTGGTTCATTTTGAGCTCTAGGGCAGTGTTTTTCAACCTGTGAGGTGGCAACCCTTTGTGGAGGGAGGGGATGGGGGTTTGAACAACCCTTTTAAAGGGGTTGCCTAAGACCATCGAATATATCAGATAAATATTTGCATTACAGTTCACAACAGTAGCAAGATTACACTTATGAAGTAGCAACAAAAATAATTTTATGGTTGGGGGTGAGTGGGTCACCATAACACGAGGAACTGTATTACAGGGCTGCAGCGTTGGGAGAGTTGGGGCCACTGCTCTAGGGAGCAAGAGAGGTGGGCAGTAGACGTTTGGTAGTTGGGATGGACTAGAACAGAGATCTGGAAGTGTTTGGCACAGACAGTCAGGTGTGAGGCCAGCACTTAGGCCATCTGGCTACGACTGCCAGAGCCTTCACCGTCCCTCAGTGGCCTCCAGCTTGGGGCTGTCAATTTCAGGAGCAGGAATGCCCAGGTGTAGGGCCTCACTGTGGCAGACCTGGGGTGTTCTGGGAGGCTTTTGTGAAACTGCTGCCCTGGGTCCCTCTTCCTCCTGTCTGGACGGTGCTGTCTGTCTGCAGGCAGGCCACAGCAGTGGCTCCTGTGGCCCCCAGTTGATTTAGGAAAGAATGAAGCTGCTGTCTTTTGCCCTTCTCTCCCCTGTATGGGCAAAGCTGGATCTGACAGGAGGCCTTCCCTAGCACGACCATAGCTCCTTAGGGTCAGAGAACAGTGACATTAGAAGTGCATGATTGAGCTCCCATCTTCCACTTCAGAGCTTGTCAGGCCAGGCATGGGAGTGCACTGGAATCCTAGCAGTTGGCACATCAGGAGTTCAAGGCTATCATTGGCCACATAACAAGTTTGAGGCCAGCCTGGACTATATGAGTCTTTAAAACAAACAAACAAAATTGTGTTATGATTTGTTGAAGTGGATTAATAGTAACATAACTAAAAGAATCAAAGCCAACACTTCTGTCCTGGTTTGTTTTCTGTCCCTGCGGTAAATACAATGACCAAAGGCCATGAAGAAGAAGGTTATTTGGCTTATACATAGCCAGCCATGAAGGGAAGTCAGGGCAGGAACTCAAGGCGGGCACTGAGGCAGGGACTGTGGAGGGTGCTGCTTACAGGCTTCCTCTCCACGGCTTGTTCAGTCTGCTTTCTTAGAGGCCCTGGACCACTTCCTTGGGGTGGCACTGAGCATAGTGGGCTCTGCCCTCCACATCAGTCATAACTTAAGAAAATGCCACATTGGTTTGTCTAGCAGCCAGTCTCATAGGAGCATTTTTCAACTGTAAAGTTCCTCCTTCCCAGATGACTCTAGCTCACGTCAGGTTGGCAAACACAACCGGCTTGCCTTCCAGATGTGCCTTCCCAGCTTGTACAACAGAGTCTCATTTATTTGTGATTTTTTTTTTTAAAAGCCTTTGATATGAGACTGTCAGGAATAGCCATTCCGGTTTTCAAGCTTAAAGACAGCCTGAAGGGGAAGGCCCAGTCCCTCCTGCCAACTCTGGAGTCCCCGAGGGTTGACAGCCTCTCTGCATCCATACCTTAATTATTCTTCTCTGAAGAAGTGGATCAGACTAGTGTTAATGCGTAGCAGTCACCTGACCTCCAATAACTGACTCTGTGCGGAATCTGACTTACTGGTTGCTTAGCAACGGGCGCTTGGCTTCCCATCCACACTATTCTGATGATGCTCAACTTGGCCTCTCTCTTTCTGCAGACAGTGTCATCCAGAAAACAAAGTGGCATTTTAACCACCTGAGCTCCTCCCAGATGAAGAGTGGCTTAGAGAAAATCCAAGAGGAGCTCGAGTTCCAGCCTCCGGCTGTCCTGTCCCTGGAGGACACAGATGTGGCAAATGGCATGCCGAACGGACACACCCCAGTGCACCCCGAACCTGGTGAGTGCCCGCTGTCCTCTGACAAAGATGGAGGGACGCATGTCAAATAGAATTTTTTGCCCCCACTAAAAATGGCCGGTTTGGTAGGGGCAAATATGCTGGGAGGAATATGGACGGACTGCATTTCCAGATGGTTTTGTTATAAAGAACAAAACCAAACCGAACCTTACTGTTGTGATCCAGGCTTGCTTTAAGGAAGCAGTCGGTGACATTCTGGAGTTTCCAGACTCAACAACCAGGCAGGTTGTTGAAGGTGAAGTGCACAGGTTTTAGTGTTCTCAGAACGATGCTATTGGAAGCCACTCATTGGACTGTATGCAGTCTCCTTGACTCACTGCATCTCTGGAAACCTGCTCTGGGAGGCCCTGACCCTCTTGTTGGAGGAAGGCTGTGGGGAAAGTATTTATGTAGTATCTAAGAATCCTGCTATGGGGGCAGTGCCATGGCTCTGCGTAAAGGCTAATTGCCAAGCCCAAGCCCCTGGGTCTGATCCCTGGAGACTACATGGTAGAAGGAGGCTCCGTCCAGTTGTCCTCTGAGCTCTGCATACAGGCTAGGGTGCATCTACATCGAGAGCTGTCTACATTGTAACAATCTAATTTTTTAAAACTTCTGTACTAAACTCACGGCTTGAGATGTAAGTGGCATCTTAAATTTGTGCTTGTGGCATATTAAATTGCCTGTGGCAAATTAAAGTGGTTTTTGGCTTAATGTGTTTAAACCAGTAAATCCCAAGATTAGTTCATCTGCCAGTGAGCAGGCTGTTCCAATTTATGTTGGGGGACACCGGGCCTTTGCAGGAGGAGACTGGATCATTGAGCCCAAGTTTCTCCCTCGCCTTGAATGAACACAGGGGCACCTTTGTGACGTATGGTTTTTTTAAGCAGTTAGACAAGAGGAGAAGCCCTGAAAGTGCCAACTTGCCCATCTATCTAAGACATTTTACTGTGGTTTCCCTCACCTCACTGTCCCGAGGCTAGAGGCCTCACAGGTAGCATGTTCTGTTCTAACAGAAACTCGAATTGCTCTGTGAAACTAACACACTAACAGTAGGTGTTAGCTGGGCTGTGATTCACAGTGTGTGTGTGTGTGTGTGTGTGTGTTGGGAAGTGTCGGGTCCAGAAAGGATGCTCGGGAAGGAGCAGGAGACCAGACTGGACAACATCTGTGAACCAGAATCCGTTTCAGTTGTGACCTTTGGAAAACAGCGAGTCTGTTCCCATTATTAGCCTGGCCACACAGTTATAGTCTAGATATCCAGACTCTTCTAGATTAAATACCTCCTCTTCCTGGGTATTCTAGAATTTAAAAAGTTATCTGCTGTGAGTAATTCTGGGTGCCCACGTGACACTGAGCAGTGTCTATATTGGAGAAAGAGAGGAGCAGCTTACGGACTGAAGACTGAGGTGGGTGGTTGGGGTGCTTCTAGTCTTGACAGCCCCTACCCCAGCACCTCAGCTTGACCTGTTGGTCTGCAGCAGTGGCTGATTCTGTGTTGGCACCTTGTGTCTGAAGGGACACTTCCTGGTGTCACTGACACTCATGTCTCCTGCTGACGATCACAGGTGTCTCTGCACCTCACTCCAGGAGTAAGTCACTCCTGGTTAAAGTAAAAAGGGGATTAAATACAAATCCCCTGCAAATCTGTGTTTGACATGAGAAGGCCACTTATTTTATTATTATTATTATTATTATTATTATTATTATTATTATCATCATCATTATTATTATTATTAATTTTTCCTGGAAAAAGTTTGCCTTTGTTTCTGAGATCCATTCGTTTCTCGCTTGCCCCGCTAACTTCTGCCGCTTTGTAAACTGCGCGTTTGTGGTCTGTGTTTAGCATGTGAGCCGGTTAGTGGAGGTGTAGTTACTGGTCTTGCTCACCTTTTTGTCAGAGACGATTCTCACAAAGCACTCTTCTCTCTGTTCCCTGTGAAGCTCCAAATGTCCGGATGAAGCCGGTGACAGCCCTGGGTGTCCTCTCCCTTGTTCTCAACATCATGTGCGCGGCCCTGAACCTTATCCGCGGAGTACACCTGGCAGAGCATTCTTTACAGGTGACCCTCTTTACAGGGTTTTTGTTGTTGTTGTTTTGTTTTTGGTGGTGGTGGGGATTGATCCCAGGACCTTATGAATACTTCGGCCTGGACCTTTTAGCCCAGAGCTACATCCCCAGCTCTTCTTTACAAGTGACAGAAGCTAATGACGGGAGGCTTTTATTTATCAGATTGTTAGTATTTTGTTTTTGTTAAATTTTCCGAGACGGGGTTTATCCGTGTAGCTGTTCTGGAGCTCGTTCTGTAGGCCAGGCTGGCCTTAAACTCATCGTCCTGCCTTTGCTTCCTGAGTGCTGGGTTCGAAGGCATGTGCCGCTACCCAGCAGAGGTTTTATGAATGTTAAATTTTGAAATACTACAGTTTAAAAATTTTAATCCATGAACTGGCTATGGTAATGCTCCCCTGGCATCCCAGCATTGGGGAGGTGGAGGCAGGAGGATCAGAAGTTCAAGCTCATCTTCAGCTACGTAAGAGTTCTGGGCCAGCTTAGGGTATCAAATAAAAGAATAAAACAAACAAACAAAAAAAACCTTTTTGTAGTAAGTTGAATAAATCTGGAAGAATCCCTTTTGTGACTGTCCTTGGGAGTTCTGGGGTGTTGCTAAGAAGCAGACAGCTTTGCTGCAGGAACTCTGGGCTGCCTCTTACCCTTAGGAACCTAGGTTGTGTTAGCAGCAGGATGCAGGCTGGATTCTGACACTGTCAGGGTCTAGGGAAGAATGTTACCACCATGTGATGTGTGGCAACAGAAGCCTCTTCTCTCTGTCAGAGACACATCCTGGGCCCCAGTGAGCATCCCTTTAGTTGGCCACTTTAGTTGGTTCACTTTAGTGGTGAAGCCACTTTCTATTTCAAGGCTTTAAAAAAATATTTCTTTAAAAATATATTTAGATGTATCTCTAATATTTCACAAAGGAATAGAATTATTATTAGCTCAAGTAGGTAGTTGTTGTTTTTAAAGATAGAGCCATAATGTTTTCATAAATTTTTTTTTGTCTCATATTGCTTTGGGCATTTTAAAAAAAATCTTACTGGTCTTTTGCTTGCATATTATGGTTTCTGTGTGTGTGTGTGTGTGTGTATGCGCACGCGTGCACCTGTGTGCTTGTGTGTGTGTGCCTGTGTGGGTGTGTGTATGTGAGTGTGTACATGTGTATGTCCGTGGGTGTGTCTTCGTGGGTGTGGGCGTATGTATGCATGTGTGTATGTGTTCATGTTTTTACTGTGCTTTTTGTCTTTTTTTCTGCATGTTTGTTTTTGTAAAGAGAAAAAAAGTATGGAGTTGGTTGGATGGGAAGGTAGGAGGATGTGTGAGAGAGGAAATTGTGATCAGAGTATATCATATGAATTTTCAGTTTAAAAACAAAAGATAGAGTCACAATGCTCACAGCAATGTTCTGTGTTGACTTCATAGTAAGGACTGGTAGCTGTGAGTGTTGAACCCAGGACGCTGATGGAGACTGACTCCTTTGAAGAGCAGGGTCAGGCCTGTGTTAGGAGAGTGGTAATGTAATAACCATTGGGCTACCACACCTCCTCTTTGACCAGTGTGTGGTTAGGATCAGGTGCTTGACAGCTGTTTGTTGTAGAACTGGTGCCTGGCTGGCAAGGTGGTTAAGATAGACCCTGCCATGAGGTTCTCGTGGCACAGGGCAGGGGACAGAACTGAGAAGGAGACAGGGCAGGGATAGCACTGAGGAGGAGACAGAGCCCAAGGCAGGTGCTAAAAGAAGTTTCACATTGACGGATGAGAAGGATTTTGAGGGGTGCAGGGATGGGAGCTCATTCCCTGTGAGGATGTATCATGGAGGCCTGGGACAGAAGTGTACAATGTCTGTCTAATCATCAAATATGGCCACATGTCAATGCTACATCTGGCTAGATCTGTCCGGTCAGTCAGAGAAATGAGGGCAGCAAACTTGATGCCTTAGTGGTTCCTTTCAAACCTTTCTTCTGTGTCCCGATCTATTCAGGTTGCCCAGGAGGAAGTTGGAAACATCCTGGCTTTTTTTATTCCTTCTGTAGCCTGCATTGTCCAGGTGGGTGTAGTCCCTGATTAGGGGCTTTTCAAGATTGCAGGCTGGTGCCTAAGGGAAGTATGACACTCAGTGTGGCTGAGACTCAAGAGAAACCACAGCGGGGACCCATAGCTTTCCATGCCAGCTCACTCAGCTGTCATGGTCCCAAGGAGGAGGACCTCACAGGGAGGCCACTCAGTCCTGGGAGGGTCTCCCTACCGGGTCTGCTCCCTATTGCATCTCGCTTCCCTGCATCCACAGTCTGGACACCTGCCTGTGTGTCTCTAACATCCCTCCTCCTGTGAGACCTGTTGTGTTCTCTTTCAAATCACCTGTTCATCCAGTTAGCAGCAGCTGGTCCTGGCTTTGCTGCAGCAAACTCAGTTACTAAGTGAATGCATGCAGTTGTCAGTTACTAAGTGAATGCATGCAGATATCCGTTAATAAGTAAATGCATGCTGGTGTCAGTAAGTGAATGCATGCAGGTGTCAATTAATAAGTGAATGCACGCAGCTGTCAGTTAATAAGTGAATGCATGCAGATGTCAGTAAGTAAA
>JANHMN010000020.1:39592551-39628470 GCA_030674055.1 Rhabdomys pumilio
GCAGCTGTCAGTTAATAAGTGAATGCATGCAGATGTCAGTAAGTAAATGTATGCAATATCAGTAAGTAAATGCATGCAGATGTCAGTCAAGTGAATGCACGCAGCTGTCAGTTAATAAAATGCATGCGGCTGTGAGTTAGTAAGTGAATGCACGCAGCTGCCCGTGCCTGACCTGACTTGAGGCTGCTGCTCTCTGACTGGATGTGCTGTGGTCTCATTTCAGTGTTATCTGTACCTGTTCTACAGTCCAGCCCGGACTCTGAAGGTGCTGCTGATGCTGGCCTCCATCTGCCTGGGCAATGCGTACCTGCATGGGCTGAGGAACACCTGGCAAATCCTCTTCCACGTAGGAGTGGCTTTTTTGTCTTCATATCAGATCCTGACCAGACAGCTACAGGAGAGGCAGTCCGACTACGGAGTGTGATGAGGATGTCCAGCAGTGGATGGCACCTTTGATTTTTTCCCCCCTTTGGAAGGCCAGTCTGTTTCCACTCCTGCTTCTCAACTTCACCTCAAACCTCCATCCTTGATGCTCCCGAGGTCACAGATTCTGGCGGGTGCAGCGGAGGACCCAGGGCTGCTGGTTGCCAATGCTGGTCTGTGTGGAACGTTTGTGCAGGACCACCAGCCGAGCACAGGTCAGGGCAGCCGGAGCAGGAGCCTGCTCAGAGAGCATCCATGATGGTCAGAGTGGCGGTTTCTTGGTCTCCTAAATCTGATGATAACTGCAAACCACTAGATTCCATAATGGTAGGTTTAGTAGCTGGCAGGTGTCTGTGAGGAAACTCTTCAAAGTTGGCGTCAGTTTGTGGGCTCAGTGTAAGCTCTGCTTTCCTCATGTTGTCAGCACAGGTAAAGAAGCTTGAGAATATGGCTCACAAACACAAGCTAGGGAAATTTTGTTTACATTTTTGATAACTTGGGTTCGATAAACTTGGAATATTTAAATATATTTTGGATATAAATTGAAACTCATTCAGAATGAAGCAAACTTAGGCTGAGAAAATGCTAAGGAAATCCACGTTTATTTAAATTACAGAGCCCTTTTATGGTGGTGGGACTTTATGGATGGTTTATATTTATTTGCAGAACCTATCTGAGTGATATTTGCATTAATCACCAGTGTCACTGGGTCATAAGCACATAAGCATGAGCAGATGAGATTCAGGGTCCTCTCAGAGGGTAGAGGGGAGAGGAAATGCCAGGGTTTCAGAGGTCCTTGACAGAAATGGGGGAGGCTGCTGTTATCCGCCTTGGTTGTGGCAGCTGGGTGCTCGGCCACTGTCGCATTGCTGGAGACGTGCCCCTGCACACTTCCTCTTAGAGAGGCCTCCCAAGTTTAATTACTCCTCCGCCCTCCCCTGAGCATCTTAATTAGACCACAGGCCTCATTTTATGGACAGATATTAAGTAGGAGTTAATGCTTTAAAGCTTTGTGTAACTGGCACATCTCTGTAAAGCTGCTACAGTGTGCTTCTGAGTAAGAGCCCCCTGCATCTCCAGTGTGGGTATCTGGTGGTACTCAAGAAACCACGTTGGAGGCCACCCCTCTGGCTTGTTCTTGGAGTATACCCACAATTTTGTGGGTTGGCCCATGAGGCTCCAAAAGTGATAAGCCCTATTTTGGTAGTTTTTAAAGGAGAAAACCATCCCAAAAGTTTCGGAGACGTGGGGGAAGCCAGAGCGTAGGGTTAGAGAATTCTGTTAAATTTGGCTGTTATTGGTAACCTGTGTTAGTCAGCTATCAGGTATCGTTTCAGGAACAAGGTTATGTGACTCAGAACTAGATTGAAAAAATTATCTCCATTGTAATTGTCTTTCCTTATAAGAGAATTTTCTATTTTTAATTGAATCTGCAATGTCTGGGTATGAATGTCGTATTGGCAGCATCCTTGGATGTGAGCTTCAGCCATGCGCGCTGTTGATCTCACACCTGTATAACACACCTGTGTACATTTGTGTCAGCTGTGCACAAATGCTCACTCTTCCTGATAGAATCCTGAAGTGGGAAAGAGGAAGGCAGAGGAGGAAGAAAATTCTTTTTTTTTAAAGAAAATTCTTTTAATTCAAAGCACACATTCAAAAAAGATTTAAAGTAATTTAAAAAATAATCAGCCTAAAATTGTATTGTTTTCCCCTTAAACCTGTGTGGTTCTGTGTTGCTCTGTCTGGATACCGCACACACTCTAGGGTCTGAGCCTGTGGTTGTCAACCCACAAGCTGTAATGAAGCAGGTATTCCCTGAGGGTACCCTTGCTACAGACGCTTCACACTTCTTAGATGCTAGTGAGGAGTTGTCCGTGCTTGGTGACAAGGCTGGTGACTTATCATCTAGATAGGATTCCAGACTGACTCTTACGAGTGGAAGGAGAAGGCGTCCTCAAGGGAAACTGAATGGGCTGATGGCAGAGTCCAGCCAAGAGAAGCCTCACCTCCCTGGAGGAAGAAGCTAACGACAGGACAGGACAGAAGTCCCAGGCTTCAGGTGCCTTGGTTCAGGCTTAGATGTTTGTAGCCCACTGGGAGCCAGGACAAATTGGTTCCAAGGCAGGAGTGTTTCTTTGCCCATCGCTGGCTACTCTTCTGGTGGGTGCTGCTTGCCCAGCGGCTCACAGGAAATTGTGCAAACAGAGTGGACTGAAGGTTCTGTTCAGGGCTGCCTGTCTGCTGTTAGCCGGTGGGAGCAGCCCTGCACCGGCTTAGGCAGAAAGCATTTGGTCTGGGTTGCTTTTCCCTCTGAGCATCACCTTGAAAGGAACTCTGTCAGGTTCTCCTTCTTCAGGGTGGAGACAGCTGAGCCATCTGAGGTCAACTTGTCTCTCTGTCCCAGATGCCTCACAGATCCCACGGGGAGCAGTAGGGTTGTGGTTCTCACTCTCCGTGAACCCTGCTGACATGCGTGTGAGCCTTTTTCTTGACCCGCTTTCTTTCTTTCCTAGTCACGGTGTTTCCCCTCCCCTGCTTGTTTCCACTCCGCCTCCTACATTCCTGCTTGCAGATAGAGATGCAAGCTAGAGTCTGTGGAGAGACAGGAAGCCTAGCATCAATGATGGAGGCAGCTTTGGAATCCCACCTTCTGCCCTGCCTTGGCTCAGCACTCAGGGGAAGCAGCAGCTTGGTTGTCAGCACTGCTGGGGTCAAGGGCCACAACCAACAGGCCTAAATAGGTGGCTGTTTGGAGAGTAGGAGGTGGCCTGAGGTGGGAAGAGAAGTGGTGCCCCATCTTCTGCCGGTGGGTGCCCCGGGTGTGTCAAGGGCTGTATGCCACACTTTCATTCACTCCTGTCCTGTGCTGCTCCCCAGGGAGCCACCTGTAACATCCACACTTCAAGCTCCCTCCTGTGTGTTTGACAGGAATGACGTGTGACAGAGGCTGTACATGGCCAGGGTGCTCTTGGCTGTCAGCTGTGTCCAGCAAACACTTGCTAAGCTGTTGCTCATGTCTGTCTTCCCATGCGTTCTGTGAGAGCCCAGAGTGGTGGAGAAAGAGAAACCCAGGGTGCCCTTGAGAGATGAGGTGAGGGAAAGGAACGCACAGGTAAGCCAACCCAGCGTCCTGGAGAGGAGCGTGGCTCTTCCACTCGGGCCTGGGTAACAGTAGAAGTCCCTGCATGCCCTCCTCAGTGCCCTTAGGATTGCAGGTAGTCACTAACGGGACTACTGTACATGTACAAGAAGAAAGGGCTATAAGGCCACTGGGTGTGTGCATCAGGCAGCAGGCTACACCGGCGTTCAAGCATCTACAGGGTGGCATTTTATGGTGCTGCAGTCCAAAGGCCCCATGCCTTCATTCCAGAAAGGAACTGGCTCCTTTCATTCCCAGATCATGGTTTCTGTGCATGGAACCCCGACACAGTCAGCATCAGTGGACCAGCTTCAGGATCCAAGGAAGCTGGTTTTGTAGGCTGTCTCCAGTCTCAACAAGGAAAGCTCCTATGCTCCACCACTCCTGACCACCCAGAACAAGGCTATCACTCTTCCTCCTCCTCTTTTTCCTCCTCTCCCTCCTCCTTTTTTTCTCCTCCTCTTCCTCTTCCTCCTCTCTTCTTTCTCTTCTTCCTCCTCCTCTTCCTCTTCTTCCTCCTCTTCCTCTTCCAACTCTCTTCCTTCTCTTCCTCCTCCTCTTCCTCCTCTTCCTCTTCCTTCTCTCTTCCTTCTCTTCTTCCTCCTTCTCTTCCTCCTCCTCCTCCTCTTCTTCTTCTTCCTCCCCCTCTTCCTTTTTTGGTTTTTATTTTTCAGTACAGGGTTTCTCCAGCCCTGGCTGTCCTGAAACTTGCTCTGTAGTTTCAGTACAGGGTTTTCTCTAGCTGTGGCTGGCCTTGAACTCATGGAGATCCACCTGCCTCTACCCCCCCCAACCCCCAAGTGCTGAGCTTAAAGGCATGTGTCACCACCGCCTGGATGGCACTGTCACTCTTGCATTGCTGGAGAGATAGATGTCAGCAGGACAGCTGTGGAAGGGGCTTGGTATTCACATCTGGGAATAGTGGATAGTGGGCTAGGGAAATGTCTGCACACGTGAAGTCAGGGCAGGGCTGTGGCCCTCAGCTGCCTTTTATCTTAAGGTAAAATGAAACCCGTTCTTTCCCGTTGAGGCGTGTTTGCTTCGTACGTGTGGCCTCGATCCTTCCATCGATATGATTCTTTGATTGCTTCAGGAACATTATGCGTTCTTTGTATAACTCAGCCTCTAGGGTTTGATTTGACTTAATGGGCTTTTCTACTAAGAAAATAAAAACTGAGGCTAGTTTCGGCAAAGCCAGTTACCCTGCAATCACCCTCAGTATGTGCTGCCCATGTTGTAAGCTACTTTTCCATTGACAACAAAGATCTATTTTGAGTCCATGATGGGCACATTCTAACTTTCACATGCTCAAACTGAAACGTGTCTCAGTGTGCGGATCTTATACAGCTGTTTATATACTGTGTATATTAAAATTAAAATGACGTGAGGTGGCTTAAGAAGTGTGTGGAGAATAAATCTAAAGTGTGTGTGTGTGTGTGTGTGTGTGTGTGTGTGTGTGTGTGTGTGTATGTGTGTGTGTGTGTGTGCGCGCGCGCAGCTCTGAATCAGGGTCTATTTTTCTTGTGGGTCTGAGGTGTGGTCTGTGGGAGAGGTTTTTGGGGGGAATGTGACATTCTGATCTGAACAGGTCTGAGGACTCAGGCTTTAGTCCTTAACCAGAAGGGCAGGGGTGGGGATGTCCTATGAGCTGGGCAGCTCACAGGCTCTGTAGCTGCCACCTCCTCTGTGCCTGAAAGGCATCTCAGAGTTCTGTACTAGGGGTGAAGGTTTCATTCCCACAGGCCAGCCCTATCAAAGAATGGCCACCAGGAGGCGCAGCAGCTGGCCACATCACCTAGTCCCACCCCAGGGCTGCTGCCCTTTTCAGAGGCTGCTTTGAAACAGCTGACAGAATTCCCAGGAACAGTGGGAAGTCCAAACAGCCTCTTTGGACTAGCCTCCTAAGCTTTGCGGGAGGGGGGGAGAAGTTAGAGGGTGTTCCCAGCATCTCTCCTTTGTCCAGAGTCCCAGTCATTGCAGGAGGCCAAGGCCATTTTCCGGTACGAATTTGAGTTGCTGGATTGGGATTTGAAGGTAAACAAGTCCTGTTGCTCAGGTGAAGAAGCTGAGGCCTGGTGTAGAAAGCCAGTCAGAGGGCAGCCCAGAGACCTGTCGCCTGCCCTGGAAGGGAGGGCTGTCCCATCTGGTAGTATCCACTGATAATAAACCACAATCTTGGACCATGAAGATGGCTCTTCTGTGCCAGGAAGAGTTAGGACTGATGAGTCTCTGCCTTTTCCTTGAGTCCTTGCAGGAGGCCTGACGACACCTGCCAAGCATGCTTACCCTGTGCCAGCTGAGGGAAAGACTAAGAAGGGCCCGGCAGAGGCTCTGTGGGAACCAGCTCTCAGATGGAGGGTCAGATGGACAAAGCAAAGTCTGGAGTTTGCTGAATGCCAAAGAGAAGACCCTCAGGTTTGAGGGGGAAGATCCTTTACCTAAAGTCACAGGCACAACCCTTAAAAAGATGGACAGGTTTGGGGCCGAAGAGATGGCCCCACAGTTAAGGGCACTGGTTGTTCTCTCAGAGGACCTAGATTTGGTTTCCAGCATTTACATGGCAGTTCACCAGTGTGTATAACTCCAGTTACAGGGGATCTGATGCCTTCTGGTTCTGGCTCTGGAATGCCTCTGCAGGCTCCAGGCCTGCATGTGGTGCATTGATACACACACATGGGAAACCCCCATAAATAAAAAATAAATAAAAAGTTAAAAATGTTTAAAAAGATTGACAAGTTTGATAACAGGAGATCCTGGGAAAGTGAAAAGAACTAGAGAATCTGGTCAGAAGTGGACGCACTTTGTGTGGGTTGGCAAGAAACCACAGTCGCGATTAAAAACCCTAACAGTGGGCAAGCGACAGAACAGGTGACCATCAGGACACGGGTACACGTTAAAACAGCAGGAAGAACTTTGCAAAACAGTAGGCTGAATGGCCTGGGGTGTGGCTGAGACAGGAGAATGACTAGCAGACCAGAAGCTCTAAGTTCAGTCCCTAACACCACACACACCAGGGTTGTGGCTCAAGACTGTGGTCCCAGCACTCAGAAAGAGGAGGCAGGAGGATCAGAAGTTGTTCTTGGCACTACTTAGGGGTTCAAGGCCAGCCTGGGCTACATGAGACCCTGTATCAAAACAATGAAAAGAGTGTCCATGGCTGCTTCTGGGTCCAAAGAGGAGGCAAAGCAGAGGCCAGGGGTTGGAGTGGTAAGGGTATGTTTCTGGGGACCATGAGGGATAGGGTAAGTGGGAAGCAGGAAGTAGGAAATCTCAAGGGGAGAAAATCAGCAGTGGGCACCAGTCAGCGCCCCCATCCCTGAACCATCCTCCCCAGATCCAGGCCGACTGAGGTAGTTTTCTGGCCCAGACTTTCCCACAGGAGGCTGAAAGGCGTCATGAGGACAAGGAACAGCTGTAGGGGGACAGAGGTGTCCCCACACTACCCTCCCTCCCACCCCAGAAATAGCCTGAGCCCAGAGTGTAAGCCTCAGGAAGTGAAGCCAGGGTGGTGGGGACTTGGTGAAGTAGACCAGGACCACCATGACCCTGGGGGCTTGTTCCAGGCACATTTTCCAAGGCCCCAGGGATCAGTACAAGGAACGTGGGGCCAGTCAGAGTGAACTTTCTCACGGGACCGTCCAGCAGGCCTTACAAAAGCAGGAAGCTCACTGTCCTGGAGGTGTGTACACTGAGGGCTTGGGTGCAAGGGGACCTTAGAACAGGCTGTCTCCATCACACACATCATCTTGTCTCATTGCTGATATCTGAGGGGACATCTGCTTGTCTCCTTTTGCGTCCATCCTTGGGTGAACCAGTCACAGGAAACAGCCTGTGCCAGCTCCCATTTGAAGAGTAAATATTAGTCTTTTCAAGAGCTGCCTGTTCCCTGTCATTTGGCACAGAGGGCGTTGAGCTTGGGGTTGGGGACCTCTTGGTCTATACATGCTTGATGGGGTCTGTGTCCCTCTGTTGCTACTGCAATGCAGGGCTAAAGAAAAAGTCCATCCCTGCTTCCAGCCTGCAGAAGACCACCCCAGACCCTAAGCCCTACCTCATCCCGTACCCCTCTCTCCTCAGACACTGATGAAGGGGTCTGGGAAGTTTAACTTGACTTGACCTTGAGGTATGTAGGCCCCAGTTCTGATTTATATGCTCATGAAATACCGTGCTTATCAGGAAGGGGGAACAGCCTGCCCGTGTCTTCCTGTCGGTGCCTAGAGGAGGCCTTGGAAGCAGCCTACCTGACCACGAAGTCCTGACTACAGTTGCTAACCTATTTATTTCCTCTGTGATTCTCCATATATGTCTGTATTTTCAGTCCTGGGGATATAGTCTTTCACCCCATCCTCAGTGTCAGCCCCTTTGCACAGGGTGAGTGGTGGGTCATTGTGATGGCTATCCTTCGTTGCCATGACTGTTCGTGTAATTACCCGCCTTTCGGTCTATCTGTGAAGACATTTGCAGAAAGGATTAATGGAGAAGGGAAAGCCCACACGCTTCCTTTGAATGTGGGTTCCTCTGTCCCATGGGCTGGGGTGTCAGGCTGAGTAAAGAGCAGAAAGTAAGCTGGCACCAGCGTCCATGTCTCTGAATGCCATCAGCTGCATTGCAGGCGTCTTCTGTAACTTCGCTGTCGTCGTGAACCGTGTCCCCCTAATACCATGGCGCTGCTGAATGTCTGTGAAAGCATGGCATGACAGAGTCAGAGCTGAGACTCCCAACCCTCAATCCAACAAGCCACTGCCCTTTTCTGTCCCAGGGAAAGGTGGGAAAGGGAGGGCTTCCATCTCCAGAAGAGGTGGGAAGAAGACGTTGTAGAACTGCCGGGAGAAGGGGATCTCACACAGGAGGCTCTGTCTCATGTCCTGGAACATCTTGAGGGAGAAACTGAAAACAATAAAAGAGGATTATTGCCCCCCACTCCATGGAAACCAGAGCCCCTCCCCCAGCCCTCAGGGACAAAGGAAGCTACAGACTGAATAGCAGAGGATTTGAGTGAAGATAAGTTTGGTGCAAAATGGAAAGCTGAAGCTCTTGGGGAGCTGGGCGAGCTGATTCAAGGTCATGGCTAGCCTCTCTGCCTGGTCAGATCCCTTTTCGAAAAAGTTCATATTAAATTTTTTTTAAGATGGTGGGAGGAGGCAGCTCGGTTGGTAGAGTGCTTGCCCAGTATGCCTGAAGTCCTGGGTTTGATTCCCACCACAGCATAAACAGGGTGTGGTGGTGCACACCTGTTATACTAGCTAGCACCCCAGAGGTAGAGGCAGGAGAATCTGAAGTTCAAGGTCATCCTCAGCTACATCGTGAGTTCAAGGCCAGCCTGGGTTACATGAGATTCTCACCCCTCCCCCACCCCTGAAAAAGAGAGGAAAGGAATAAAGGCCTCCCAGAGGCCTGGAACCTCCAGCGAGCCACAGGGCATGAGCAAACTGGGTCCTGTATGTCTGTGCACGAGAGCTACCTGGTGCATGGCGGGGTCCCCTCTAGAAGTTGTGGTAAGACAACTCACACCTGGAAATGGTGGGAGGCAAGGCTGAGACTGAGGGGATCTGGAGTTCCCCAGAGGAGGTGGCTCAGCCAGAGCCTGATAAAAGAACAGGCCGTGAACAATGGCTACAATCTTGTATTGCAAGGCTGAGGAATGCCCTCAAAGACGTCTTACTCAGCGCCAGGTTCTTCTCTGTCCAGACAGACGCCTCAATGGGCTCTGCCTCATGTCCTTCTGCCCACCTCTTCCTTAGTTTCTATAGCAATGCCATGTGGATACTATCGGGGCCACGGGAGGGACCTGCCAGTCTCTTGTGCAGGCTGTGATAGCTTGAACGTGAGCTGTTCTCCACAGCCTCGTGCATTTGAGCACTTTGTCCCCAGCTGACGACACTGTATTGGAAGGCGTTTAAGAAGTAGGGCCTCATGGGAGGAAGTGGGCCACTGGGGGTGAAACTTGGGGGGTTGACAACCTTGCACCACTTCCTGCCAGCTCTTTGCTTCCTCAAGGTTAACACAGTTCCTGCTCCAGCCCTCATGCCTTCCCTGATGTGATAAACTATATTCTTTATTTTAAAATGATTCATTTACATGTGTGTGTGTGTGTGTGTGTGTGTGTGTGTGTGTGTGTAAGCAAATCCCATGTGTGTGCAGATACCCTCGGAGGCCAGAAAAGGGCATCTGATCTCCTTAGAACTGGAGTCCCAGGCAGTTGCAAACAGTGTGAGTGCTGGGGCCTGAACTCAGGTCCTCAGAAGGAGCAAATGTTCTTAACTGCCTGAGGCATCTCTCCAGCCTCCTCTCCTCCCCTCTTAAATAGGAAGCCAAACTCTCCCTCCCTACAGTGCTCATCCGTTTGACTGCAGCGGGAGTAATGAATCGGAACCCTCACCTGGAGCTGTGATGGCCTGAACCATGGGCAACAAAGACAGTCATGGGCTGACACTTCTTTTCTGCCCCTCAGGCATGCTCTGCCAGCTCCTCAGAATCCCGGTTGCCCTGTGGGTGGCCGCTCTATTAGTCATTTATATGGGGTTTCTCCCCTTCCGAGCTTCTTCACTCTGCTTCCTGACCCTAGACTTTTCTCACTTCACTGTGGAGAATGTATACTGTAAAGCCGCCACACTGCTGCGTTACAGCCTTTCCTCTAGACCCCTCTGTTCCTGTGTGTTCTCGGGTCTGGAAGGCTCTAGGAAAGCCTCCCAGATGCTACACCCTGCATTCTCCTAGAGAGAAGCGTTGGCAATGATTGGAAGGCCCCAGGAAGATGCAGACAGTTCTTGCTACAGTGTGGTGGCCACTGGCAGGCTCTGGTTGGTCACAGAGTTTTCTTGACACTAACTTAATAGATGAGCAACAGGGACATTGGAAGGGATCTTCTGGGGTAGAGAGCGCAGTCCATGAGTCTAGAGTGTGCCCTGACTTCTCTCCTACCTGGCCCCCACCACTGACTCTCATTCGGCACAAAATGCCCAAAGCATTTCCCTGCCCTGAGCCATGGCTGACTTGGTGCCTTCAGCTCTCACACATATACCAAGCAGTTCAAGTGAAGCCAGCCAAAGACCACACATGTCCCCAGAGAGCCGCAAAAGGAGACTGAGCTAGATTTAAAAATGAGTCAGCTTGCTTTGTGGAAGCTTGGCTGTCCTAGTTTGCTTTCTGTGGTTGTGATAAAACACTTACCCAAAGCAACTTGGGGAGGAAAGGGCTTATTTCGTCTTACACTTTAAATTACACTTTAAAATCTATCATCGAGGGAAGCCCAGGCAGGAACTTGAGCGGGAATCAGAGGCAGGAACTGAAACAGAGACCACGGAGGAATGATGCCATTCACTTCCTCCCTGCCTCTGCTCAGCTAGCTTCTGTATACAACCTAGGCTCATGAGCCCAGGGGTGACCACTCACAGTGGGCTAGATCCTCCTCCATCAGAACAATCAAGGAAACGCCTCCACAGACATGCATGCTGTACAGCAGCCAATCTGATGGCGGCAGTTCCAATCTGATGGTGGCAGTTCCAATCTGATGGAGGCAGTGCCTCAGTCGAGGATTTCTCTTCCCGTGTGTCTCTAGTTTGTGTCAAGTAGAACCCCTCCTCTTGACACCCATTATTCCTCATGTCCTGTGTGGATATTGGCAAGGCGACCTTGTGACCTATCCTCCTCATCCTTGTGCTCTGTTGAAGGTAAGTCCTAAATGGGTTATCTTTCTGGATAAGGGTGTTCTCTTTCCTTGCTATGGATGTGCTTCTGGGAACATGGAACTCAGTCAGGGCATTGACAGACATCTTACAAACCAGAGAGAGATGAGAAGGGAAGTGGAAATACTGGGGTCTACGCTGACACAAACCTCTGGGTTAGCCCTGGGGCTGTCCCATCTAGTTGGCATCACCCTGGTCCTTTGTGGAAACACACAGTGGACAGCCTGTAGTTGTCCAATGCTTGTACCACAGTGGCATCCCAGAACTCAGGGATGCTGAGACTCCTAGACTGTGACAAGGGCTAGGGTGTGATGCTATGGCGGCAGTTCTGAGGGTGCAGCATCTAAG
The DNA here is from genome assembly GCA_030674055.1 of Rhabdomys pumilio. Lineage (NCBI taxonomy): Eukaryota > Metazoa > Chordata > Mammalia > Rodentia > Muridae > Rhabdomys > Rhabdomys pumilio. The sequence continues at coordinate 39,604,150 of JANHMN010000020.1, forward strand.
CAGGTAAACAAAATAGCAGCTCAGGACTCAAGGTAAATAATATTTTAATGCAGTATTTTAGAATATCAAAATTAATGCAAAAATACAAGATAAACAATATGTCAAGAAGGAATCAGGACTGTTAACCGGATCAACTCTTTTTGTGTCTCCAGGTAGGGCACAGCCCCCCATCTTTGACAATATATAGACTATCTGAGGCACGACCAGGGGATTTGGAAAGTTCCGTTCAACATCTGCCTCTACGATGACTTTCCTTCTCTATTTTCTGGTTATCTCATCTGCCTTGTGTGGAGGCTGAGGCATTGCCAAGTTGGCCTCCTGATGCATCCCTCTGGTCTGCTGCAGTTGCTCTGTCCTTTTCCTGGGAGGCTGAGTCTTCAGGGCCATAGACTCCCGGGGCTATTAATATCTTGGCCATCCCTGCCTAAAGCAGGGTGTTTAATGACTGCCAGCTGTGGCTCCGCCCCTTCCCCTTCCCCCAGAGAGATAAGAGCTGTTCCTGTTCCCACATGGGGGTAGGGAAGCTGGCCACTGCTCATTAAAACAGACCCCATGGGCAGCTAGGATGGAGGGGCTGAGTCAGCCTCCTCTTCCAGCTGTGCCCAGCACACCCCAGGGGGTGCTTGGGGACTTACCTGAACACTCACTGTCCCTTCTAAAGGGGCTGCCTTGTTCTTCCTGCCTTCTATCCCTTTAGGTCAGTCGTATTTCTAACAGCTTTAAAGGGGTTCTTCTCAGATACCCTACAGATGTAACATTCAGCATGTCCCCAAACCAGGCCATTGTCTCGCCGACTGACCTCCTTTTCCTGTTGATGGCCTGGCACCCTTTCCAGACCTGGGTCCTTCTCTGTGTTAACTCCTCCCCATCTCTCAGCCTCATCTGATAAACCTTCTCTTTGTCTCTACTGGCAAGTGCCCCTAACGTCTGCTCAGCCAAACTCAGTTGTCCCTGACACCCAACACATTCCCTTGGGACTCTAAGACCTCTCTCCTAAGCCCTCAAACTCCTCAGGGCCGTTCTGCTAGCACAGAACGAACAGGCTACAGCTCCCTGTCCATACTCACTTCAGCTAACTGGCCTTTGCCCTTGCAGACTGTGGGTAGGCTTCAGTTTTAAGGAGCCACCAGGGTCTGGGTTCCAAATGGAGCCCTGCTTTCTATGTTGGTTGTCTCCCGGTGAGACCTATGAAGAAGCCCTAAGGTGGTCAATGTTGGTCAAATCTTGGAAGTGTCCACCAGGTGGCGATAGAGATGAGTTCGCCTGGCTAGACAGGTGCTTGGCAGGGCCAGAAGGACCTAGGTGTTGGCAGAGAAAGAAGGGACTGTGACAACCCAGCCTGGAAGCCCCATGGCTGCCACTAAATCTAGAATGCCATCACAAGTTTTCTTAGCACTTCATCTAAGCCTCCCAGTCTCTCTCTATCCCAGAATGCCCTCCCCTGACCCTCTCACCTCCTAATTCTGCTTTTCCTCTTTTGAACACACTTTAACTTTTACTCATTTTGTCCTCTTGGCTGGTAACTGCTCCCCCTCCCAGGGCCCTGTGCCTTACCCTGGTGCCACAACACAGTACTGCTGGAGGAATCTCGGACCCATTCATTTAGGTGTGGGGTTGGTACTGGGGGCAGCAGCCTTTGAATGGGTGTTTCAGGCAGATCTGAGCCTCTGCTAGCCCATTCTGGCTTTTTTTTTTTTTACACCAGCCTAACATTCACTTCTGGCTTCACCAGCAAGACAACTCCACAAGTTTACACAAGTGTGTGTACACAAACCCTTGGGAGCTAGCTATATCTCACCGACCGACGACCAATGTCACCTAGTTTGCCCCACTGCTGTGTCTACTCCTTTCCTTTAGCCACACGGCCTCTCCTCACTGACTTGTGCTGGGAACTCTCCACTGATGGAATCCTCTTGTTTGTCTTGTAGGCAGCAGCGACCTGGTTGCTGCATTTCCTGTTTGCTGTGTTTTCAGGAATGCTCCTGAACCCTTGCTGTTTGTGATAGCTGTTATGATTGGTCTGAGGCAGACTCTGCCTCCTTTCAGATGGATTTAGGGGAGAGAGGGTCACAATGGGGACCCCCCACAACCTCTTCACACTCACATGTGACTCAAAGGCTCTTGGGATTAAGACCTCACTTGGAAATGGAAAGCCTTTGTCCAAAGACAGAAAGGTGGTAGCTTTAGTGGGTCATCTCTCACAAGAGCAGAGGTGACACACCTGCTTAAAAGCAGGAGACCCACAGTGGCCAGGGGAACTAAGCCTGTTAGAGCCAACATTTATTGTTATACAAGCCTGGTGTAGCTCTGAGAGGGGGCCTGCTGACACCAGTTTGGATTAGAAGCCATATCGCTGTAAGGGTGGAGGGAGGCATTAGGCGCCTTGACCCCCAGGCTTTTATGTCAAAGACATGATCACTCTCCACAGGAACTGGAGACTGGGGGGGAGGGGCGATAGCATCTGTGGTAATACAACCCCAAGAGAATCCAGCAGATCACCATATGTTAAAAAAAAAAAAAGTCTTTAGCGACAGGAAAGAATACCTGCTCTTATTGAGACTCGGTGTCACTACCAGAGATGTCAGGATGACCTCAGGATCAAGGGGCCCGTGTGTTCATGCCTCTGACCCCTGCAGCAGTCGTTGGTGTGTAGACGAGAGCCCAGAGTGGCAGCTCGCTATTGCTTTGGTTGTACATAAGGCTAGTGGGACTGTTCCTATTTGATAGACAAAGCCACTTGGTGAGCACTGGCTGAGGCTGTCTTCTCCCTCTCCAGAGGTGGGTCCCTGAGCTCCCAGGTCTGACGATACACTGGGACAATTCTATCCTGAGGGAGGACCACAGCACAGCTGTGATCCCCTAACTGAAACTCCAGATCACAACCATACCTGCCTGAGGTAGAAGAACTCACCCACCCGGAAGAGCTGGCAGATAAACGCAGGGAGGGGGCTGCATCCTCAAGAGAGGAGTCTCACGGGCAACGCTTAACCCAAAGCGACTTGAGCGCCCCAGTGGAATTCTAGGCACCGGTAGGGCGGAACCCTTTGCCCTCAAGTTCCAAAGCTTTGAGGGCAGGCGGTTGCTTTCCAGGAGGTGTTTGCAGATTTTGTGCGCATGACTGGCAGAGCGGCCTGGGAAGGCGGAGTCTGATGCTGGGTCCTCCTTGCATCCTCCAGGGTTAGACCTCTCTGCTCTCTAGCTAGCATGGACCTGGTTCTGGCTGCAGCAAAGGAGAGTGTTCCTTCGAAAGGCTGGAGCCAGCAGCGTCGCTGCAGACCTCTTCTCCAGGGGCCGGCGTGGGGAGGGTGCGAAGGGGCCTGGCGGCCTCTGGCGGTCAGACCAGGGAGACCTCCGCTTGGAAGCTGGAGGAGCGGCGCGCGCTCGGGCTGACGCGGGTCAGCATGGACACCTGCGTGCTGCACGTGGCGCCGTTGCTGCCTCCCCACGGATGCTGGGATTTGGAGCTCCAGCCCAGGACGCCCTGCAGATGCCAACGCCGCCACTTCCGCCGCAGCTCTGCCTGCACCTAGGGGCGGGAAGGGTGGTTAGCCTCCAGTGTAGCACTGTTAGGCAGGGCGTAGATGTTCCCTAACTTAAATTGAGAAAGCCTGGGTTATCTTGGGAGGCTTGGGACAGGGCCGGGAGCCGGAGAATCAACTCAAGATCGTGGAGAGAGGGAAGATGGGATGCAGAAGGTCACAAAACGCAGTATAGGGAGGCAGAGGGGTGCTGCCTGGGGAGTGTACCCCAACTCTTCATCCAGGCACCCACTTGAGTGTGTGTTTGTGACAGCAACTGCACCTTCCCTTAATGTCTTACTCCCAATTTAGCCCACACCCACTTGGCTGGAAGTATTCTTCACCTCTGATACGCACAGGACCTCTGCTCCTCAACCCACGCAGGGCTTGTAAAAGTGCAGGTTTTAAGTCCTCAGGTCCTTGGAACAATCAGGGTGCATTTTAAAATGAGACTGCAGGCAACTAGGGCGCTGCAGTCTGAGAACCACCCGGGAGAGAGGCAAGTTTTTCACCATCCTTGCTGCCACGAAATCCCATCAAGGTTTGTAGACCCTGAGCCCGCCCACCAGGATCTGGGAGGCGCTCACCTCGCCATTGAGGAAGCAGTAGAGGATGGCCACCACAAAACCCTGAGGAGGAAGAGGATAGCAGAGGTGAGGCCAAGGGACTACGGGCACTTCCAGCCCCACCCAGCCCACCATGCCATCCCTGTTTCCCCACAGCCCCTTCACCCCCCTGCTTAAGGAAAACGCTGAACACAAAGGGGGTCCTTATCCAGAACTTATGACAAGGAAAAGACTGGAATCTAGGGCCCACGGCAGCCCCAGGTAAATTTCTCAAGCCCATGTTCATACCTGGAAAGACCCCACGACAAGTTCGAAGACCATTTTCACCTGGGCCTTAAAGTTGTCGGGGAAGAAGGCAAACATGACATAGTGAACTCCAAACAGGGGGATGAGCAGAAGCGTGGACTTGGCCAGCCTCCTGGGGACAGGGAGAGGCAGGGTGTGGTTATGGATAGCCACACGGGTAGATGGGTTTGGGCATACCAAATAAATGCTGATAGTGACCAGACCCTGTGAGAAGGAACAGTGGCTCCCCCATCCCCATGGCATGCCCACTCTACCTTTGTCCCCTGTCTCAGTGTTCCTACTTTCCCTTCCCACTACCTCCTTGCCTGGGGAAAGCACATGAGAGAATTAAACTCCCTTCTTTCTCCCCCTTCTGGAGGAAGGCCACTGAGGATGATGTGTTATGTAAGACTCAGGAGGCAAGACTTCCTGGTTGGTTCCCCTTCTCCTGGTCTGTGTCCCCAGCTGAAGAGTGAGGGGATGTCACACTTTGGGGTTGCTGCCGGTGTCTCCATGGACACTAGCTCCAGGGCTGGCCATATGTACCTGGTGTGCAGAACGGTGAGGGGCACACTGTGTTATGCCTGCTGTCAGGTCAGTATGTGCAGACTTGTGGCTCCTGCTCTTCTGCTGTGGCCCTGTCCCTGGGGGTTGCCACTTTCCCTGAGCCAGCATCCCTCCCGCATCTCACAGCAGTACAGAGTCCTGCTCCAAAAGACCAGCTTGTCTTTCTGCTGCCCTAGTGCCAGCGAGGCTAGCATTCCCTCCAAGCATTCCTATGGCCCTCTACTGTGTACACTCAACAGACCTCATAGCTGGTCCAGGCAGTGAGGGCCACGGTTTCCTGATTCCCTGGGCAAGAATAGGTCAGAGTGGATGTAGGTGGGGTAGAAAATGTTTGCCCCTGTCTCTCCTGCCTTGGTCCTGGGATCCCACTCTATGCAGACGCACCCTAGCCCTCCTCTCCTTCTCGGGCCTGGCTCCCAGCCACACCTCTTTGGCCATGAACCCATCCCATACTCAGAGGCTGACAGATGGAGGCTTTCTTTAAATTGAGAGTGGGAACTGACAGCCCCTCCTTGGGGATCGCCAGCTCCAGCTCCCCCTTCTGTCTACGACAGCTGTTCCTTTCCAATACACCCACACAGACCTGGCCACGACCAGTTTGGGTTCTGTCCCCCAGATTCTAGCCCCTTGCAGCCGGACTTCTGGAAAACAAAGTCCCTGAGGTAAAGGACATCCGTGCATGCGAGCAGGACAGGAGTGCTGCCTCTAGGCAGCAGGCAAGCCCCACACGTCTCCTTCTGGAAAGGAGAGGGATGTTCTGCCCACGCAGCCTGCTGGGGACAGAATGCTGTCACACCAGGAATGGGAGGAAGCGTCAGCCTCAGGCCTGACAGTCACAGGGTTCCAGAACAGAATCCCAAATCTAGTAGCTCGTGACTCTAGTGGAGACTCTTCCAACAACAGCTGAGATTCCCCTCACAGAGGCCAGTTTAAGAACATCTAGGATCCCAGGAATGGATGGCCCTTGTGGAATTGCCAGGCTTATCTGACCTGCATGGTGGGTCTATTCTTCATTGCCACAGTGAATATGAAGGTTCTACGGGCCTTTGCATGGGTACCCTGGCCATGTTTTGTGTTTCCTTCACTTGCCTGCAAGCTCTGATTCCCTTTCTGGTTTCCTTATAGAAACTTGCTGGTCACCCCAGTGCCCAGCACAGGGAATGGCCCTTCTCTCTTTCCAAATAATGAATTATGGCCCTTGCGACGGTTAATATCAATTGTCAACAGGACTTAGAATCTTGGAGACAAACCTTGGCATGTCTGAGAGGGGATATCTGGATGGGGTTGAAGTGGGAAGATCCACCCTGACTATTGGTGGCACCATTCCACGGGCTGGGGCCCCAGACTGAATAAAAAGGAGGAAGTGAGCTGAGAGCCAGGCGTTCGTCTCTCACTTCAAGACCAGATGTAGGATGACTAGCTGCTCTATGCTGCAGCCGTGTCTCTGCCATGATGAATGGTACCCTTGAACCATGAGCTAAAACACGGTTTTTAATTGCTTCCTTAAATTGCCTGTCGGGCATCTTGTTACAGCAACGAGGACAGAAAATACCTCCTCTCTTCCTGCCCATGGTGGCATACCCCAACCTTGGAGGGTGGGGGAGTGCCTTTTATATAGTTGGGAGCATTTTACTGGGGATCCTGAGTGTGACACGGGCTGAGGCATGGAGACCTCTCAGCCTGTGCCTGGCATGATCTCTGCAAGGACGTGATTGTTAGCACTGGGTGGGGGTTACTGAATGTGGTTGCCTCAATGTGGAATGGGGTTTCCTGGGACATCCCCTGCTGGGCATCTGTTGCATCGGTTTCTCTACCAGGTACAGGTCAGACCGACACACAGTGTGTGAGGCAGGCACAGGGTTTTCACTCCCTTCAGGCTCCTTGGAGCAGAAGTTTGAACTTGAAGGACATTGAGTATCAGGAGAGCAGATGTAGGTGCAGAGGGCTTTGTGATGGGCAGGGGATGCTGAGCCTGGCCATGGGGAAGAAAGATGTCTGGCCTTGGGTGAGTGTAGGCACGAGAGGTGATGTGTAGGCGGTGATCTGAGGACCTAGAATGGAAGCTTGGAGCTGTGGGTGCTGGGCCCACACTTACGAGTATGGGCTACTGTCATTCTTCCCAATGTCGGGTGGCCGCAGTTTCTGAACCAGGATTCGGATGATGCAGATGAAGAGGATGAAGTTCACCTGTTGGATGAGGGACCCCAATGTTGGTCACTTAGAGAGAGGAAACTGGGGTGGGTTGTTTTCTTCTCCAGTGCTCTGCCGCCCCTCCATATACCTCCTGGCAGCTCTTCCCTTTGGGGAAAAATCATCTGGGACTCTCCTTTGCATCCCAGAGGACCTACCTGCCAATCTACCTGTTCTAGAGGGAGAGCTGGAAGCAGAGGTAGGTGAGGGAAACCTGAGGCTCCTTTCTGACCGAAACCCTCATTTCCTATGTGTTCTGAGGTTGGTTGCCTACTCTGGACTTAGTGGTGAGAAGGAAACTTACCAAGATGGAGATGAGGATGGGGGCCTTTATGATCCACCACAGTGAGGGGTTGATGATGGTATCCCAGCACCTGAACACGGAGATTTGGGTGAGAGAAGCCCTCAGCCTGAGAGTAACCCCACCCCCCAGCCAGGTGTCTTTGGCTCTGCCCCCAACCCCAGAATCTGCCTCTCTCCCCACATCTTCCTCCAGCCTCTTACTTTGAGTTTGATGCTGTGGCTTGTCTACCTGCTAATCCTTGGCAGTGGCATCATACCCAGGGACTCTGACCCCAAATGATAGTAGCCAGAGGGAAGGGATGGGATAGCAGCTTACCCAAAATCCTCAAAATGGATCCTGACAATTGTCCATATCATGATGAATACACTGGGTACTCCTGTCAGAGCCAAAGAAGAAAAGAAGAGAAGGAAACGGGCAGAGAACACAGGGAGAGGGTTTGGAGGAGGAACCAAAGAAAGGGAGGGAGAAGGGTGGAACACTTAGGGCTTCTACCTACAGTGTGCGTGTTGTTCTTGGTATAAAGACTCTCTAAGAGTTACTGACACTGTGTGCCTGAGGGTCTGTGACCACTTGACAGGTTTTTCTTTCTTTTCTGATTTTAACCCTATATAGATTGACAGTACCCCTCTGTGTCAGGATTAGAAAGGGGGAATACATGGTTTTGTTCAGGCTCTGCACTGTAAAGCAGTTGCAGGAGGCTGGGAGGGGCCCCAGGGTCACACATTCTGGGGACATCCATGAGTGTTGGTGGAGAGACTTATAAGCAGGATAGGGTTGTACCCTCCCACCTCCCAGGGAGCTTCCCCAGTCTTGCCCCCTCCCTGGTACCATACCCCAGCCGATGAGTATGTACCCCCAGAAGTATTTCCGCTCAGAGAAGAAGGAGACGGCCAGCAGGGTGTGTAGGTAGAGGCCTTCTACCAGCAGCCAGAAGAAGTTGGCCATGACACAATACTGGAAGAAAACAACAGCTGCCTTGCAGCCCACCTGTAGGGAGAAGCGGAGGAAGGTTCAGGGGTGGCAGGTCCCTCGCTGCCCAACTTCTGTTTGGGGCGGGGGACAAACACAGTCGAGCCCAGCCAACTTGGTGCTGTCAGTTCCCAACCAGGCTCTCTTGACTTTACATCCTTGGGCACTTTGGTTGAGCTGGTAATTTAGAGCTGGTAACTTAAGTTACCCATCTGTCAGTGTGTCTTCTGCATGTCTTCTGGCTACGGATCCCAATGTCTCTGGGCATGTCCAATCCTCAGCTTGTGGCTGACTGCATGTGGCTGAGAATAGCCATGGATGCAGTCCAACACAAAATGGTAAGCTTGTTTAAAATGTTAGGGGTTTTTTTTGGTCATATTTTTGGTAACTGCATTTTGAGGTTCTCCAGCACAAACCTGACTGGTAACACCATGGTGTCACAAGGTCAAAGGCTGATGAAAGTCACAGGCGTACTTCCTGTCTGCCCACCCACCTGCCCATTTACCAGACATTGTCTATTTGTGCTTGAGTGGGTTTTCAGTCAATCTCACACTGTAACCAGGCTGGTCTAGAACTCACTATGTAGCCCTGGCTGCCTTCCAACTCACAGTTATACCTCAGCCTTCTACATCTGGGGTTATAGGTGTGAGCTACCATGCCTGGCCATTTATCCATTTATTGACGTTCCCTCTCACAACAACTCGGCCATCCATTTACCACCGAGACATCCATTCATCGACTATATCTGCTCATCCATCAACCACCCACTCACTTAAGCTGTCTCTCCACCCACTTGCCTAAGCTGTCTCCACACCCACTCACTTAAGCTGTCTCTCCACCCACCCACATAGCACTCATTTATCCATTCATTTGTCCATCCATTTTTGAGCCAGCCCAGGACTCACACAGCCCTGCCTATGTAACCACCTGCCTACGCCCTCCAATGGCCCTGCCTTCATTCTTCTCTCCATATTGCTCTTTGCTCACTCACCACCCCCCTTTCCCCTCCTCACAGTTGGCCCATTGCTCCCTGCACCCTGTCCTCCAGGGAGTACTGGGAGGGGCTAGGAGCCTGAGGGTGAATTCTTGCTGTAGACTTCAGGAGCTCCCTGACCATACGTGTGGGTTGAGGCTTTGGAGGGGACCCAGAGTCAGTGTGGAGAAGGCTGAAGGGAGGGTAGAACAGGTGTGCTGGCTAGTTTCCTGTCAACTCGACACAAGCTGCTGTCTGCTTGGAAGAAGAAACCTCAATTGATAAAGTGTGCCCACCAGCCTGGCCTGTGAGTAAGGCTGTAGGGCATTTTCTGAATTGATGACTGATGGGGGAGGGTTCAGCTCACCATATCGGTGCTATCCTCAGGCAGGTGGTCAAGGGCACTATAAGAAGGCAGGCTGGGCAAGCCATGAGGAGCTAACCAGTAAGTAGCATTCTGCCATGGCCTCTGCTTCTGTTCCTGCCTCCAGGTTCTGGCTCTGACTTCCCTAGATGATGGACTGTGAGCTGTGTGATGAAATGACCCCCTTTCCTCAATTGCTTTTGGTCATGGTGTTTATCACAGTGACAGGAAACTAAGGAGGAAAGGCAGGAGGTGCTCTTCCTCCTGGGGGCCCTAGGAGCTGGTGAGGAATGGCTCAGGCAGGTGAGGAGGGCAGGAGATCCGTGAGCCATGGAGCAGGATAATCAGGGCTCTGAGGGGTCTAGTTGACATAACCTGAATGAAGATTTCCTCACAGAATCACTCATTCCACAGCTTCAAGTCACCCTCTCACAGGCACCATTTATTTCCTACTCCCCCTGAACACAGAACCTGGGCTGCCTCCCCTTCCCCTGAGGCCTTTGTCTGTAGGGCCTCCTCAGGGAGCAGTCGACTCTCTCCTGCCTAGGACTGGAAAGTCCTTTCCTGGGTCACACACTAGTCTCTCCAGAGGCAGGCCAGCCCTGGCAGCTTTACAAGCTCTCTGGAGGTTGCAGGCCTCTCTCTGGTCTTCTCTTGGCCCCAGCCTGTGGACTCACCCTGGGCTTTTCTCCCCACTTGAGATCTCATTATCCTGGGAATCCCACTACTGATCTGGAAACAGTGTACTGTCTCTCTGGGCTCACTCAGAGGTCATGCGTCTTTAGAACACAGTGTAGGACTGCTGCAAGCTTGTCCTAGGGTGGAGCCCTTTGAGTTCCGTAGAGAATAAGGTGGTTAATATTGTCAACTTGACAGAAGCTGGCAAAACCAGGGCGTGACTGAGAGGGAGCTCTTAGATTTTGTTAATTAGGAGGTGGCCAGCACAGTCTCAAGGTGAGCTGAGTGTCTGCATATTCATCTTTCTCTGCTTCCTGACAGTGGGTGCCGTGTGACCGCTTCCCCACGCTCCTGCCTCCATGGCTTCCCCACCATGCTGGGCTGCAGCTCACACCGTGAGCCAAACAAAACCTCTTTCCTTCCATTGTGCTCCTCAGGCATCTTGTCAGAGCAATGAATAAATTAGCAAATACAGAGACAGGCTCTCCAGTGCCTGGCAACATTCCTTAGAGGGTCTCTGAGCCTCCTGACCCTAGAGAAGCCCAGAACAGGGCTGAGGGAGGCAGGCAGCAAGAGGAGGTAGGGAAGGACAGGGGTGTGGGGAACAAGATCTTGGCTGTAGGGAACGGAGGGCTGAGCTGGGAGGAATGTGGAGGAGGACTTGTACAGATGGGGAAACTGAGGCAGGGAGTGCCCTGAGGTCACATCAGAAACTTGTGATGAGGCTCTGGGCACTGACTATGAGAAACCCTCTTGCATTTCTTACTAACAAATACATGAACCCCCCAAATGGTCCAGAAACCTGAAAGGGAAATGCAATGAGACAAGCGGTCAAGGCGTGTGTGGGTCTGTCCTTAAGGAGAGAGGAGGGGCAGGGAGGGGGAGGGGAAAGGAGGGAGGGGGGTAAGAAGAGGGAGAAGGAGGAGGAAGAGAAATAAGAGAAAGAAGAGGATCAAAAGGATAAGGAGGGTGTGTGTGGGGTCAGGTGGGTCCTCACCGAGGCCTCAGAGCAGTGGTCCATCTCTCGGCTGTTGAAGAGGGCCATGTCCTTGATGAAGACGGCAGTGGCCCTCAGGATGAAGGACATGAAGAGATGCATGTGGATGTAGTTTCGGGTACAGTGCAGCTTCCTGCAAGGGACAGGTACATCTAGGATGCAGAGGGGCCTTGGACTACCCCATCCTGGCTGGCATGGTGCCATGCTTTAGGCAAGGAGGTGGGAGGAGATGTGGGACTCTAGGTTACAGGCCCCGCATCCAAGGTGACACATACCCAGTCCCCAACCTCCTGTGCATCGAGAGTGTTTTGGCAGGCTCTACCTCTGGTGCCCAATATACAGGAAAGGGGACAAACACTTCTATAGAGGCCACATCTTGGCCACCTGCTGTCAGGGTTGGAATGGCTGGCCTAGTAGAGACAAGGGCAGAGAGCTGTGAGCTGTCTAGGGCTGAGCCTCACCTGAACAGGCTCAAGATAGCCATGGCAACCAGGAGGCTGGCAAGGGACAAACTGTAGCCGATGGTGTAGCCAGTCTTCACGGCATTGTAGAACTCGGTCTGTTGCTGCAGGAAGGCAGGCAAGGATCTTGGGTAAGGGGGGTGGGTGGGGTGGGTGGGGCTCAAAACGGGATGTTGGCGGGGATGGGCCAGCTATTCTCTGCCTGAGACCCTTGCCTAACTTAAGGAAGATGTGCTTAGGATTCCCAAGAGCCGCTGAGTGGTACTCGCCAAGCCCCGGTTTTCATGGACAAATAGACACTATGCCCAGAGGGTGATAAAAGTTGGGTGGATTCTTCTTTCTGCAGGACGAATATCAGCATGGGAAAGAGTGGAGACCCCACAACTCCCACCTGTCAATCGCTCATTTTTAAAAAATACAGTTTTGAGAGAGTTTCCCTGTATAGCCCAGGCTAGCCTCAAACTCATGATCTTATTGCCGCAGCCTCCCAAATGCTGGGGTTACAGATGTAGAGAGGCAAACCAGTTTGGGGGTTCTATTTCAGTTTTGACTCCTCAGGGACTAGCCACCCCCCTTGGGTGTGATCCTCATGAAAAGACCTGTGTGTACCCTGTTAGAGGAGCCTGTTAGGGGATGGGTCTTGGGAGATGTGAACTTAAAGAGTGTGGACCCCAGGATTTACAGAGGCACAAGACCCCCTCACCTCATCCAAACTAGATGCCCTGTCACTCAGGCCGCAGGCAATGTGGTAGGGGCCGGGCTCCAGTTGTGACCAGCCTTCTTCAGTGCAGCTACGGCTGATGTTATAGCCTGGAAGCAGGCGACAGAGACACTGAGTCTAGAGCCAGGAGGCAGACCCGGGCTGAGTCTCGTTCTGTCCATGGTGCTGCCAGGCTCCCATTCTATGACCCTTGAGGTGAGGAGAAGTCTTACAGGGCTGCTGGGGGCCCTGCTGTCCGGATGACAGACTCAGCAGATGTCACTGCCATTCCATTTTGCAAAACAGAAATTTGGCTCCTTTTTTTAGCTCAAATGCAGAGGCAGAAAGACTCTGGCTTGTGTACATAGTCACCACCTGTCCAGCACCAACTGAAGGCAGACGGATGAGCGACTTAGTCATGCGAACAGAAAGGTGTCACGCTCTACACTTGTCAGAGAACATTAGTCCAGGAACATGTGGGCCTGTGGATTTACTAAGGCCATGTCACAAGAGCCAGGCAAGAGATTGTCAAACACACCAGACCAATGAAGGGTTGAAAAACTCCCTCACCTGAAACCTGTAAAGAGCTGGACAGCTAACTCTACAGTGGCCCCACTCACCTGTCATCTGACCCAGTGTATATGTCAGGGGACAGAGAATGGCTTACTCTCCCTGGGCTGCTGCTCGGCATGTTTCCCATTGCTCAGCATGGCCCACTCGAATTCCCATATATCCATCTACCCATCCATCCTGTCTGTCTGTCCATCCATCTGTACAGGTACTGTGTCTTGCCTCAATGGTACGCTGCCAGACTGGGTGCTGTGTCTGGGCTCTGTACCCCCAGTAGCCTGCCAACTGGGGTCCTCATTAACTCATCTAACCACCAGATTTTCTTTTTGCACCTGTCAGCTCTGCCTTTAATTGGAGTCTCTGTCTTGAGAATTCGGGGAGTGCAGATGCACCCCAAGTGTCTGTGTTTACAGGGGTGATGAGAATCTGAACTCTGGGGTCCTCATGCATACACGGCAAGAGTTTTGCCCATGGAACTCTCTCCAGGCTTCTTGTAGGCACTTCATCCAGCCACGGTGGAATAATTCCTTCTAACCCTCTGATTTTTTTTTTTATCTCCCATTGGAAACAAGATTCTTTGTAGGGGAACATGCCTTCCTCGTCTCTGTTTCCCCAAAGCACAGGACTGGGGGTAGGCATCACCCTTATCTACTCTCGCAAATAACCCTCTTGGGACAGAAGGCCAACTGCGTGTCTTCTCCTTCACACTCTCCATATATCCAGTCACTAGTCCTGGTCTCCCATTTCTCTCCATCAGCTTCAGAGCTGGATTCACTTCACAAGGTCATCTGGCCGTTAGGTACTGAGGGCTCAGATATCCATCCTCAGGTACACTCTGGGGCAAGGGTGGCCGTGCCTATGGAAGAGCTAGCTTGTTCACATCCCCTCAGGTCCTCATCTCAGAGAGCATCAGGGGCTTCCCCACCTTTTCCTCCCTCCCAGACTCTGCCCAGTTATTATACATCTGTTTATTGTCTCACTTAAAGGTGTCTCCAGCTAACACTGAGGCTCCCAGAGGGCAGGCGGGCGGCAGTTTCCAATGTCCCTTCCCGCTGTTTGTGGAGCAGAGCATGGTGCGATGGAAGCCATCTCCTTCAGGCTGACTAAATGTGGTCCAGAGGTCCCCTTTTGTCTTATATGTGAATATTTGATCAGATAGAACACGGACAAGTTGTGTAAGGGAAGCTGGGTGATGGTTTCCTGGGGGCCCCAAAGGTCATCTGTTCCAGGCCTTGACAGACTGAGTCACAACCAAGACAACAAGAACACGGGAGCCGTAACTCAATCAGACCTGCCCGTCAATCAGTTATCAATTGCTGAGCAAATATTTAAGTGAGCCCTTCCCACATGCTTATCTCTATGTGAAGAGCTAATCAAATCCCATAACTCTTCTCCAGACCCAATGCCATTCTTGGCCACGAAGGCCCTGGTTTTCTCTAGTCCCTCAGACAGCTTTCTCACTTCCTTAAGTGGCAAAGCCCCCCTAGCTGGCCCCAATGACAGTTGGTCTTCAGTCCAGGCTCTTACCATGAATAGGAGAAAACAGCTGGAAGATGAGGGGGCAGTCCAGGACTACCACCTGGCCCCAAGGGGTCGTCGGCCAGCAGGTGAGATTGTCCCACATCTTGCTGCAGCCTGTGGGGTGAAGGCAGAGGGCACGTGTCATCAAATGAGCATAGTGAGAACTCTCTTCCTCCTCCTTTCCTTAGAGGGATTCCTGTCTGAGTGGAGGCCATGTCTGTTCAGAGGATGCACGGGTCCTATGCTGACAGGAAGAAGTGTCCTCTCTCCATAAGGGATAGAGCTTCCCTACATGGCACCATTTATTTGTTTATTTTAGACGGGGCTGGTCCTGAGGGAGACCTTGAACTTCTGGTCCTCCTGTCTCTTGAGTTCTATTGAGGTTACAGTTGTGACCTACAATGCCCAGTTTATATGGTGCTGGGGATTAAACCCAGGACTTGTTGGCACACTCACTGCCAACTGAGCGACATCCCCATTTGATGGACAAGCAGCAGAAATGCCAGGCAGGGAGCCTAGCTGGTTCTGCCCGATGGGAAACCATCTCTCATTCCGGAAGAACTACTGAGCATATTTGCATGGGTGTCAGTCTTTTTGAATGACAGGAGCTGAGGCTCTGGTATCCAAGTCCTCGGAGCAGTGGCATTAGCTCTGTGGAGCATTCCGGGAAAGCAGTCACAGAGCCAAGGGAGCACAGCATGCACTTCTCTTTGTTCTGAACTTTAATGAGAGTTGGTTGAAGTTTTGGAAGCCGTGTCACCTGCTGCAGTGCCTGTGGTATCTGAGTCAGAGAGGAGCACGGCTTAGACTTCAATCTCCGTTTATAGCTCTCCTTCCCAGAGCTCATATTTATAGGCACAACCTTCAGACTGTCCCCTCTTATCTTTTACTGCCATCACGCCTGCACATGTACACGGCATTCGATTATAAACCACTCTCCTTCCCGTGCTTTCTTTTATAGAGCGTCGTATACGTTTCCAGCAGCACAATGAGTGGCCTTCATTTTTACGGTTTGTAAGAAAACAGACATTTAGATTTCAAAATCTTATATTACCAAATTACCGGCAGCACTTTTGAAGCAATTCAGCCCCGCACTTGGAGCCTTCTCGACACAAACAAGGCTATTAATCCACATTCAAAAAAAAAAAAATCAAGATCCATCCCAAGAGGTTCTGTTAGAGACTGTCACTGTTTAAAAACACGAGTGTGCGCCATTTGAATCCTGTTTTAGAATAGTAAAGACAGCACTGGAGATGTTTGCTGTAGGATTCCGGGTACAGTGGAGCGTGCTGGTGGCAGCTGGCTCTTCACAGAACTTGCAAAGCATAGCAATCTGGCGGTGAGTGAAGATTTATTAGTGCTTAATACTGGTTGGTGAGGATGCCGAGGGGTTTTTCCAGTGGTTCTAAAAAAAAAATAGGTGCCCCTGTGGTGGATGAGATGACTCCCCCAGACCCCTCTCTTGAGGGCCTAAGTCCTTTTGCAATGCTGCCAGCCCTACAGATTTGCTCAGGAAACCCAACCCCAGAGTCAAAGTCAATGCCAGCTGGGCCAAGCCCAGACCAGCCCAGGTCCGAAGGTTCACAAGTTCTCAAGAAGGGGGCCTGGGAAGAGGAGGTGAGAGAATGTACCCACTTGGGGAAAGAACAGAACTCTCAGCTCTGAGGTCATGTGGCAGCCAAGGAAGGGAGTGAGGTGGGGCCTCCAGGTGCTGAAGCAGGCCTACACCAAAGGCTAAGGAAGTCACACAGAGAGCACCCTCTCTTCTTGTGTCCCCCCCCCACATTAACACTTCCCCTCAGTCTCTCCCAAGTCCCACAGTTTGCTTTGGCTGATGGTCCATCTTCTGCTCCTAGGAGGGCATACAGGATGCCCCTCAGGCCGGGCAAATCTGCTCATGAATTATGACCTGTTTCTTTTTCTTTTTTTTTTTTTTTTGGTTTTTGGTTTTTGGATTTTCGAGACAGGGTTTCTCTGTGTAGCCCTGGCTGTCCTGGAACTCACTCTGTAGACCAGGCTGGCCTCGAACTCAGAAATCCGCCTGCCTCTGCCTCCCAAGTGCTGGGATTAAAGGCGTGTGCCACCACCGCCCAGCATGACCTGTTTCAATTAACATCAGTAAGCATTAGCTTTGGAATGTGGCAACATTTGTTTCAGCCTCTAAATCAGTAGCTTATATAACCAGTCCATTTCACAGATGAGGAAACGGAGGCAATGCAACGCGGCAGGATGAGGCGTGGCAAGTCTCTTGCCTATTCACACATTCCTCTCCTGGTGTGCAGGGCTCGGTAGCATTTCTCTGGGAATTTGGCTGCCGCTGGACTTTATGTACCCTTGATGACAGTGTTGGGCACACCCTGTTTTGCAGGCCAGCTATTGTGTCTGGGTCCCCGCCAGGCTTTGGGCTTTCAGAGTTGCCAGCCTGAGCTGAAGAGTTGTGTGTGTGTGTGTGTGTGTGTGTGTGTGTGTGTGTGGTGGGGGATGGGGGAGTGCTGGGTCCTGTGCTCAGCTCTACCAGAGGTGGGAAAGAATAGAAGGGACTGGGCTCTGCCCTGCAGGGAGGCTGCATTTGGCCTCAAAGAAGAACAGCACAGCCAATGGCATGCTGTGAATTGGTACTGGGCCCAGGTCAGCAAGCAGGCAGGGAACCGAGGAAAAGAGGCCCATGGGGTGCAGGTTGGGAGGCTCCTTGCAGGAGGTGCCTCAAGGCTGGTTTGCTGGGGCAGCTGGGCTGGGTCACCATGGAGTAATGACCATCATGTAAATACTTGGTTTCTAGAAATGACTATGTGACTGGGTGATTTCCCCACTCAGGGCTAAGACCCCAATAGGAAAACCCAACTAAGAAGTTGAGATAAGGGATGGGGAAGTAGGCTGGCACAAAGGCCCCCAGTGAGTCAATTTTATAGAATCCCCTATACACAATGGCATACACTCACATGTACTCTCAGGCGTACCGAGCACAGGCATCCATGCAAATCTACCTGCATGGGCATGGGGAAGGCAGGCCACCACCTGAGTATGACACGAACGCACAGGCGGGACACACACTGGTGCACCTGTACATGGACAGGCAGGGACACCGTACACCTGTCATATCCAGGTTTAAACAGATACAGGCCTCTGTCTTACAGAGACACTCAGAGGCAGGCAGAGGGACAGACTCCGGAAGGTGGGGCACAGCCTCAATGAGACTCAGGCCAGGAGTGTCCACCTGAATTCACACGAATGTACACAAACAAGGACCTCTGCAGCAGTCAGAGGAGACACGCAGTTTGTATATCTATGCCTGTCCTCTTCCAGGTCCCAGTCTGGTTGCTATGTATGGGGCGTTGGCACCCACAGGCACCCTGTGCCAGCAGTGACCTCATTGGGATCATGAGTGTGGCCAGTCCCTGCCTGGGGACCGGTTTGGAGAGAAACTGCAATGGGGCCCAGGGTCTGGAGTCTGAGCTCTTGGCTTTACCCTCGATCTTGAGGCCTGCTGACATCAGTCTGCAGCCTGGCCACATAGGGTAGACTATATATGCAGTAGGCAGGTGTAGTCACCCACTGACACAGACCTCAGTCTCAGGGTCACAGGAGTTAGGGAGTCATCCTGCCATAAATGTGGCTCAGGCCATGCCCATCTGTGAGACTATGTACCCACATCCATTTTGAGCACAGGAGGTCTGTGCACTAGGGTTAAGGAGAGACCCAAAAAATTTACCTAACAGCTTCAGAGTGCTGTTGGGAGCCAGGAGCCAGCAAGCTGGACAGGTGCAGCCTGCTCCCATTATGTAACCGTAAGCCCAGCCTGAGGAGCTGACCTGAAACGGAGGTCCAGCTGCCTAACTGTCTCTGCCCTACCATGCTAGCTCTCTCCCAATACAGTGAACTGAGCCTTGAGCCTCCCATCCTCCCAGCCCCTCTGCTTCCCTAGACCTGACAACTTTTCAAATTTGCTCAACTCTGAGTAACCAAGCCAAATAGACAGAGGTCTCTTTCATTTGTCCTGATGGGCTGCTTGCACAGTCCAGCTGATTTGTCTCTTCTAAGCTCTAGGTAAGTCAGGGGTTGAGGAAGTTGATTTGGGGTACCCCATGGTGAGTGAGGGAGAGGCTGGGGCTTACAGAAGCCACCAGTCTCACCATGGAAAGAAACCATTGAGTACCCTAGGTCTGTTTCCTTGGGTAGCCCAGCAGGCATGGCTGGACCCTTAAAGGCAGTTCCCAGAGAAGAGCTGGGAACTCCCCAGATGTGGGAGAGGTCAGGAGAGTGTGGTGGCCTTCCCTTCTGTGTCTGAGACCCAGAGCTCTGGGGTTTGTGACCTGTGCCCTTGATCCCCATCTGACCGACTATTGTGGGAGCCACATGCTTTGAACTGGGCTCATGACAGGAGGGAACTCGGGACTCCTCCGCTCACACCCGACTCACCTGTGGTTTCATTCTCCAGCTGGGCCTCCTCCAGGCACTGCTGACGCTGTATGTCAATCATCTGCAGGTACTCACACTCGTGGTGTGGGCTGGCTGCCCGGCTGCCCTAAGGACAAAGCAGACAGGTGTCAGCATCAACCAGTCTTGAGGAGCAGGGGGCCAAGCTGGGTCAGCGAAAGTTGAATCTGGGGATCAGCCTGGGTATCTGAGTTCCATACTGGATGTCCACTCTGGCCAAGTTCTTCACCCTAGCCTCATACTGAACCCCAATCCCAACCCAGTCTATAACCCACCCTAAGCCCAAATAAACCCTTTTCCCACATCTATTTTATACCCTACAAAAGCCCCAAACTGAGTATCATTTCAAAACCATTCTCTACCTCTAACTCAGCCCTAGACAGCACCCTGATCCCTACTGGTGTGCCCCAAATGTTCTCAATGACCCCCAGCTTTTGCTGTGAAGATCCTCTCAGGACTCTTGGCTCCCAAGCAGTGCAGCTGCTGTAAAGCTTCCGATCCTGGAAAGAGCTTTTCACCAGAGTCTTGAATTGATCACGAGGCTCCGCTACTCTGGCCCTGCCTCAGTCTCCTTACATGGGTGGGCCTTTGCTAGTGATTTTTTTATAGGATGTTGGGTACCAGCCTCTGGCTCCTGGGGCCAAGCCCAAGCAGCCTGGCTTGCAGCACCTTCTTCACGGATGAAGCCTCTACTCAGTTCTTACTCATGAAGATGGGAAAGTAATACTGACCCTTCTTGCCAGACCTCACTGGCTCAGTCACCACAGGAAAATAAAAACTAAAATGAATGCCACAAGGACCAGGGAGGCTTAAGCAAGTAAGCAGGGTTTCACAAGTAATCTTCAGACCATAAGCAGCCTCCTGAGCCTCTGCAAAGTTGGGAGAGGGGATGATGGAGGAGCCCTGATTCTCCCCTGCCCTGCAGCAGGCCCTGACCCAGAGGCAGGGTGAAGTGGGCAGTCACCACGACAAGACATGGCACTGAGGCGGATGTGAGTTTGAGTAGTGGTTATCTGGGACCAAGGGGAAAATGTCAGGCCTTGGGGGTTTGTGGGTGTGAAGAAGGTAAAGACCTCTGTGGATGAGCTGTTGGGCTGGGACAACTTCAGTCTGCCTCTGACATTACAAAGTGGCTGCTATTCTTGGCAATCCTCTGTCAGTTTCCTCCTGTCTGCCTGGGTGGGAAAGCATCAGCCTCCACAGCACCCTAGGTAAAGCTCCAGTGACTTCAGGGTTAGAGACTCTGAGTCTGCCTTGCAGTGCTCATACCTGGGGCTCAGTCTCTGCCTGGAAAAATGGGTTGTAGTCCCCTGCCGCCACACCCCAACTCAACACCCTGCTGAAGTAACACAGACATGAGGGCTTCCTTGTATTTCCTCCCTCTAAGGGGACCTCCTGGCCGGCAGCATCATAGAACATAGAACTTAACCAGTGGTCTATGTGAGTCAACACCAGTGACCGACCTGCACCCAGGAGGCAGGGTGCTCTCCACCACCATCAAGAGAAAGGTCCCTTCCACCACAATAGGTCTCTTGTTTCTGTGAACCTCATCACTTCTCAGGTCACCAGTGGTCCAACTAGCACTGTGGTTGTCCTAGTCCAGAGCCACAAGAAGTCCCTGTCACCCACACCTCACTTATCCAGGCCTCGATGTCACACAGTAAACACAGGTACCCAGCCAGCTGGGGTCCAGACATGGGCTGCTGCTAAGTTCTTTTCAACTTGGCATATGGAAAGTAGCGCAGTGCTGTCAAAGAACATTGTTCAGCAGAACCGCTTAAAGAAGCAGAAGGCCGGGTGCCTCTGTGTCCTCTTAGGAATCCACACGCTGCACATTTTCATTTAGAATACTTGTAGCTTGCCGGGCAGTGGTGGCGCACGCCTTTAATCCCAGCACTTGGGAGGCAGAGGCAGGCGGATTTCTGAGTTCGAGGCCAGCCTGGTCTACAGAGTGAGTTCCAGGACAGCCAGGGCTACACAGAGAAACCCTGTCACAAAAAACCAAAAAACCAAAAAAAAAAAAAAATAAATAAATAAATAAAAATAAAATAAAAATAAAATAAATACATAAATAAATAAAATAATAAAATAAAACAAAATACTTATAGCCATGTGTCTTTGGGGATCTGTGACTGGCTCATCCCCAGGTGTGGGGCAGACAGTAGTTTGGGAGACCTCTGAAAAAGGAAGTCAAGCTGGCTGGCCAATTCTGTCCATCACCATTCCAACCTGCTTGGTATCCTCTTGGGTACCAGTCTACCAACAGCTGGATGCCTTTGAATGTGTAGCCTCATCCCAGATGCTCAGGGTCCTCCCCACATTGTCACCTTGTGTCACACCGTGCAGTGGCTTGAAAGCAGGATGGGCCGTGTGGATACCAGCCAGCTATGTCTGTGCATATGCTGCATGCACCAGCTTTCCTCTCCTTTGGTGCCAGGTTCTCATTTGGGAAGACCCCCCCCCCACACACACACATACTCTGTCACTGCCCCCAGTGAACCCTCTTGCAGAAGATTGGCGTGACCAAGACTTAAGTCAGTCAGTATTCCCAGCCTCAGCGCCTGGCACCCAGCCCAAGCCAGGCTCCTCTGAGGCAGAAGGCTCACACGCCTGGGACTTTGGATTAAGCTAAGCAAGTAGGTTTAATTCTCCCCCACTGGATTGGAAAAACCTCAGATCAGAGGCTGGGGCTTCTGTGGTGATGTTGTTGACAAACAGAACATGAAGATGAGGCCACCGAGGGTTGGCAGGATGGACGCAGAGAAAACCCAGAGCTGCCTGACAGGGAAGGCGGGCCATGTCTGAAACCAGATCTTCCCACAACACGAGCCAATAGCCTTGTTTATGACTCAAGCTAGTTAATTTTCCTATCCCAGGAACCCAATGGGTTCATTCTTGCAGTCTGAGGACAGAACATTTGATGCCCCTCGCTTTTAGGGTCCAACTTAAGCCAGAGTAATAACCATAAAGACTGCCAGCTGGTATTCTATACATATATGGAAGGACAGAGCCTGGGCTGTATATTATGTATATGTATATTATTGTATATGTATCTACATGTACACATACATGCAAGTACACATAAATTGTATATACATACATGCATATGTACATACACATGTATATATGCTAATATGTTTTGTGTGTACATGTGCATAAATGTGTGAATACACATATAGAGACCAGAGATTAGCTTTAGGTGCTGTTCTTTAGGCACCATCTACCTTATTGGGCTTTCATTGGCCTAGAATGTGCCAAAAGGACTGGGTTGGCTGGCTTGCAAGCCCCAAAGATCCACCCGTCTTTACTCCCCAGCATTGAGATTTCAAGTTCCTGCTAGCCACTCAGTTTTGTCTTCCTTCCTTCCTTCCTTCCTTCCTTCCTTCCTTCCTTCTTTCCTTCTTTTCTTCCTCCTGTTTCTTCCTCTACTTTTAGCATGCGTTCCAGGGATCCAACTCAAGTGCTGTGTTTGTATGGTAAGCAAGTTACCAACAACCATCTCCCCAGATGTTCCTTTTTGAGTCACTGTGGGGCACCTAGTTCTTACTCACTTTGCCTCCTACTCTTAAATTGGATTCTGGCTGGCATCATGCAACTGTTCCTCCATGGGTACTACCCCAAAGCATGGTTTTGGGTCAGGGAGAAGAGAGGGGCATGGATCCAGGAGTCCCCAAGGTAATCCTAAATTTTGGAGAGCTGTGAACCACAAAGAGGTATGGTATCCAGTATTTATACTGTCTTTGCCAAAATTTAATTGAGTAAAATACCCTCGTTTGGAGGAATGTAGAGGAAACAGTGACCCTGAGAGGGACCTGAGGTCACCCAGTAAGTCACATCCCTAGATAGGACCCAAGTCTCTGACCCTTGTCTGTATAGCATCAATCCCTTGCCAGAGATTTGCCTTTGGCCATCTGGTCAACCATGGCCCTTGGGAGGACAGAGCCAGGGCAGCTCCCTCTGGTCCTTATCACTGAGGAATTCAAGCAGACCTTGGACTTCCTCTCCCGTTTGTTTCCTTTTTCTAAATATCCTCATTATCCTTCTGGACTTCAGACACACAGTGGACATTGGAAAATTCCTTGGCCAAATACAGCCAAGCTTGTTGATCACTGGATGAGCTCCAGGGTGGGATCTAGGTAGACAGTGAGCATCAGAGTGGGGCCAGAGAGAGTTTATACAGAATGCGGAATCAGGGTGGGTCACAGAGAGTTTATACAGAATGCGGAATCAGGGTAGGTCACAGAAAGAGTTTATACAGAATGAGGAAGAGCTAGACAATAAGGGGTGGTCGGCATCCCAGGGTACACACAGACAGGCAGGCATGAAATCCTCATGTTGAAAGTTGCTGGAAGCCTGTGTAGATACGGCAAGGAGTTCTAAGAATATCTTGTGAGGAGTCATGGAGATGAGTCAGGGTTAGATTTGGGAAGGGCCTAGAATGCCAGTTTTGAAGTATGAGCTTTGACTCCTGGGCTATGAGGGACCCTCAAAGATGCGATCCAGAAGGATGAGGGTACACTTTACAAAGACCTGTCACATTATAGGTGGCTGGATACAGGGAAACAAGAGCCTTTTGGGGGACAGATGGCCTCAGAAGAGAGTATGATGTAGATTGAGCCAGGGAAAGTGTGCTGTCTGCAGAATTCTAAACTCTAAGAATCACTATGAATGATTTGTGCCATTGTGATCTGTTATAGAATTTGGGACCATCAATGGAGACGGGGATTGGCAGCAGTTGGTAGGACACCCTGGTCCTATTTCATGTCTTCCTATTGCATTAGCCCTATATAGAAGCCATCACACATTCTGCTATCCATTTATGTGTCCTCCATCTCCCCTCCACGAAACCCAAGTTCATGTGACGATAAGCACAGAGAGACCCTGATGACCAGAGGAAGCTCTGTACAGAGGAAGCTCTGTAAAAAACTAAATAAAGACCCCATCTTCTTGCTGACGGCATGAGAAGGCCTGTCAGAAAGGTGGCAAGGTATGGTAAGTTCACTTGTGTGGTTGCCATACCAACACATGCACACAAGCGCACACACACACACACACACACACACACACACACACAACCCCATGCCCCACATACAAATACATACAATACTCACACATACGCACACCACACACACAAACACATACACCATACATCATATGCACATATAAATACATACGCACCACACACACACCTCTATACACAAACACACCACACACACACAACTCT
>JANHMN010000020.1:39628480-39640412 GCA_030674055.1 Rhabdomys pumilio
CACACAGACACACAACCCCACACCATACACATACCACACCCACACACCACACACATATATACACACACATACACACATATACATGCACACCACAACCCTACCCCCACCCACACACACCAATTTGCTGAGCTGTCAGTTCAGATCTGTACGGTTTTCTAATTTTTAAAAAAATGTTTGTAAGCATTGGGAAGGAATATGGCACAGCCACGGGCCCTGAGGAAGAAGCAGTCTTAGGTGGCAGAGCCTTGTGAGGACCACAGGTTTTGGTCAGACAGGTGGCCACCACATGGATGGGTGAGTGGGTGACTTACTCAAGCACATCTGCACTTGTCCCCCAAAACACTATTGTTACCAAAAGCACGAGCCTATCATGTCTGGCTTCACATGCTGAGGACCCATGCCTCACAGCAGGGGATGCTGTGAATAGGTGGCAGTTATGACCGAAGCCCTATGCCACTTTCATGCCAGGTCAGACTTGTCCCTGCCATAAGCCTTTCAAATGCACAGTCTGAACATCCTACCCACTGACAAGTGGCAACCACAACCAAACACGGAGAGGTTTCGAGTTCCCTGTTCCTTCCATCTCTAGCATGTCTGATTTCTTTTCCCTTCCTGGTATTTTCATGCCTCTTTCCCAAGAATGTGAATCTTCCCTCTCTGCTAATCCTCATTTTGTGAATCATGGCTCCTCCTGAGGACAACTCCATGCTCAGAGCGAGAAAAGTATAACTTGAATTGGTGTGTGTGCAAAGTGAGGAAAGTAGAGTTGCATTTTGGGGTTAAACTTCCCAGGGATTGTGGAGATGCCCAAATCTGTAATGTAGTTGCTGAGTAAGCATGAGGACCTGAGTTTGTATCCTTAGCACCCAGGTAAAAGCCACATACAGTGGTGCACTTCTGGCTAACCAGCCCAGGCATTTACCCAAGAAAACTAAATGAATGCCCCTACTCAAACTTTTCTGTGAAGGCACATGGCCACTTATTTACAATGGCACTAATCTGGAAAACCATTCTGGCAATCCTCCTGCCTCAGCCTCCTGAGTGCTGAGATTACAAGTGAGTGTCACCAGCTCATTCTAAACTGTCCCCCTGCCCCACACACTGTCTTTCAATTTTTGAGAGGGGCTGGTTGTGAATCTAGAGCTCAGCTCTACCTTCTGATGCTGAGGTTGTGTGAGTGTCACCATGCCCACCTCTGTTCAACAACAACGACAATGACAACAACAGTACTACAGAGAGACAGACAGACAGACAGACAGCACACACTTTCAAGAGCTCTCATAACTGCTAGAATCTCAGCCCAGCCAATCTGCCCCATCTCAGTACACTCGTCGGGAAGTTACCTCTGGGGCAGAAAACGTTTTGGGGGCGCATAGTTAATTTACAGCTCCTGTTGTCCTGGGAACCCCTGGAGAAGAGGGACCAGGATTTGTGGGTGCTACTAGTATTGATAGCTACCCCTCTGCAGAATGCCACACTCCAACCACCCAAGGAGCCCAAGACTGCAAGTTTTTGATTTACAGATGCCAGCCCTGTGGACTCTTCCCCTCCCCCAGTGACCTGATATGCAGGAAGAACTTGTTTTTGAAGGTACCTAGGAGGAGGCACTTCCTGAGAGATACGGATGTTAGACTCTTGAGCCACATTAGATAGAATGCATAGAGGGCTGGTCCTGCCTGGGGAAGCTCACTGCCAGGGCATCTCACTCTCACCCCAAACGATGGCCAGCTGGCTATCTGACCCTGTCAGTCAGACAAGAGCCATGACAACAAGACGACCCTCTGAGGATGTCACTGTTCATTCTGTGGTGTCCAAAGTTTGGCTGGAGGATGTTTAAATATGGGGATGAGAGAGACTGGTGTTAGGTGTGAGCAGACTATCACAGCTCACAGGAAAGTGGTCTTTGATTTTAGACAAGCGTTTTGAACCAAGCAATTAAAGGCCAACGTTCCTCTAATTGACTCAAGTGCATTCTAGCCAAGATAAACAAACGAGGTAAATATTAAACGTTGAAATTAGCCAGTGTCAAGCCCAGGACATATCTGTGTATTCATTACACTATCCTTTTACAGAGATTTAAATTTTTTTTTATGTGCGTGTGTGTGTGCATCTTAGTGCATGTGGGTACACCACATACCTGTAGGTGTTCAAGGAAGCCACAGGAGGGTGCCCTGGAGCTGAGTTATAGGTGGTGGGGAGTGTACCTGTATGGGTCCTCTGCAAGAGCAGGGTGCTGATCTTAACCTCCAAACCATCTCTCCAGCCCCTCATTATGCGATTCTTATCTATTTATTTATCTATCACCGAGGAGCCCAGGCTGGCCTTGAATTCATTCTTCCTCCTTCAGTCTCTCGAGTGCTGGAATGCGGGCACGAGCCACCACTCACAGCTTTATTGGAATATTCTTTCTACTTGTTTATTTTCATGTTGGGAATCCCAATGGAAGGGTAAAGCCTGGGAGACTGAGAGAAGGGTGAGCCTCATGTTTGTCTCAAGCCTCCAACGCTTGTCCATGAACCAAGAGGCCAAGCAGGAGGGTGGCCGGGTAGAGGGTGATGGGGTAGAGGCCCCAGGCAGCTGATGTTACATAAGCTGAACACCACCAAGGCATCCCTCACTTGGAGATGTCCCACGAACTACTGCCCACTCTCCTCGGAGAGGCTTTGTCACACCCTGAAGACACTTCGTGACACCTCACCTACTCCATGGATCTTGCCTGCCCTAGTTAGATAAAAGGTCCAAGCCTGGGACCAAGGATTAGAGATGACCTGTCACATGGGCCACCCAACATCTTCACTATCATCTCCTCCTTCAGAGTCTATGAAGGTCCTGTCTGGACACTCAATTCTGTCTCACTTGAGACCTGAGAAGATCAGGCCTCAGTCCAGTCCTGCCTTTCCAATTCTCCTTCACACTGGGTCAAGGCTTCTTGTGTCCCTTCAGAGATGAGGAAACCCAGTCCCTCTATGGATACTAAAGATGCTTCCTAAGGCAACTAGCCATGGGTGTGGGGAGGGGCAGGGTCCAAGGCTCTTGTCCCAAGCTGCAGCTCCCACACAAGCTACAAAAACTTCAGAGGAGACTAGGTCTCCAGGCTCCAGGATGGGGAGGCAGACATGTCTAGAGAGAATCCCATCTTTCAGAGTGCCTCCGGAGTCCTGGGCACACATAACTGAAGTTGTCTATTTCAGAAAGTATTCTGGCCCAGTAGTCACCATGTTTCCTAAAGTTCACAGTATGGTTTGCTGAGGCCAGAAGACTGAGCAGTAGTGGGTACAGACTCTGGAAAGGCTGATAGTGGTGTCCATAAATGACTCCCGGTGCAGTGTGGCATCCGCCTGCCTGGAGAACACTCAGAAAGGCCAGGCTTGCCATCTATCCAAGCCATCCAGGTTCCGACAGAAGCCAGGCTAGCAAAGGCTGATTTCAGAGTTTACAGTTGAAGGTTAGCCAATGTAGCCAAACCTCAGGACATTGCCCTGCTTCTTCCTCTGGGTTCCCTGTCTGTCTGTCACAGTGGGTCTGGCCCTCAGTTCTAAGCGTTTGTGCCCCATGTCGATCTGAGGTCACTGGTTGGGACTCTTGCAAGGCAGGGCCTCAGACTGTCTTTAGTCTGAGTGTCCCCACCAGCCTGGCACTGGGCACCTGTCTGCTGCCCCGGGGGAGGGGGAGGAGCTATGGAAGGCCTTGGGACACACTTCACTTCCTCCTCTGGGACACTGGAAGTTTTCTTTCCCTTTTTTTTTTTTTTTTTTTTTTTTTTGGCTTCTCCGTTCAAAGATTTCCCTTCCCAGGCCAAGGCAGGGCCCCATAAACAGCGTGATAAGGCTCTGTGCCTTCACTGTGGACTCTGCAGCTGCTGCTTTATGACTCTGATAACATGTCCCCCCAAGTCCGGCTGTAGCAGGAACACTGGGTGTCCATTCCAGGAGGGAGCAAGCGAGGACAGGGAGAGAACAGCAGGAGCTGGGGTCCCCCTACAGTCCAGGCTAAGTCCCTTCCCCTTGTAAGAGGACATTGAATCTCACTCCGCATGACGGACAGAGCTGAGGCTGGGAAGCTGGTGGAACTGAAGACAGGATTGGAGTGGCAAGATCAGGAGCAATCAGGGAAGGCTCCATGGAGGAGGAGCCAGAGTTGGCACTGAATAAGAAGTGGGAAGATGGGATGGTGGGTATTGAAGGAGCTGGGCTCAACCTGTTTCTAGATGGATGGTACCTGGGGTCAGAGGCCTCTGGTGGTCCAAAAACCCCTGGTTGATCCGAAGTGGAGTAGCTGGGACACAGAGATGGGGAAGTTGAAGGGTTACTGGTGTGGCCTGAAGAAGGTGACACTGAGGGCCAGAGTCTGATGAAGCTTGGAATGTGGCAAGGAACTGTGAACAGGAGGAAGGGGACAACAACTTGCCAATTCTCTGAGGGCAGTGCCTTCTTCCCGGGGGTGGGGTGGGGGAGGGGAGTGAGCTTTCCCAGATCAAGGTGTGCCAGACACCAGCTAGGTGGAAACAGATTCATGTCCCGATACCTGCCCAGGTGGAAGTGGCGATAAGAGAGGGACCTTGGGATAGACAGCACTAGGTGACCAAGATTCCCCACCTCCTCCAGGCAGCCCGCTTGTTTCAGGCCAGAATCCACTTAGGAAAAGACAATCTTAAAGCAACAACTCCACAGGCCTGGAGCAAAGGGAGGGGGAAGATCACCTCTGTCCAAGTGTGGCTGGCAGGGACAGGTGTGGCTCCTGTGGCTTCATTTTGCCCTTCTGTAAAACGAGTTTAGGAGGACTCTGAGTCTTGAGGTCTTCCTTACTCTCAGAGAAGGTGACCAGGCATCTGCCCCATGACCCTGGTGAGTTTGTCACAGCCGCAGGAGCACACCCACACACATGTCGGTGTGGGAAGAAGCAGTGGTTGAAGGTAGAGCAAGCCCCCCTGCCCACCTCCCGCTTTTCCCAACACATGCCTGTTCCTGCCACCAACTCTGACATTTACCTGCCCACCACCATCCTATAGTCATAGGTGGTAGGGCACAAGAAGGAGAGTCTCACCAAATCCCAAGGACCCCCTCCCAGGGTACAGGCACTAAAGCTGTCTGGGTCTGATGCTGTGCTGTCTTCATCCCACAAGTTCACAAAATACCCAGTGAGGCTTCCAGACACTCACAGCCTCCTTCTCACTCGACAGTCTACAGGATCTCCCATCTCACCGGATCGTGCCGCCCACAGCTCTCCTCCCCACGTACCCCCACAGACACTCATCGCAAGGCAAGTCTGGGGCTCCCTCTCGCCCCCAACCTCTCCACCACTGCTTGGGATCACCTCGCGGTGAGCGATCTAGGCTGAGCTATTAGGCACCCGGCGTCACCGAGCTCCCACGCCTCTGGGCTAGATCCGGTCCCGGGAGAAGAGAGAAGACGAGAACCGCGCTCCTGCTGCCCCCCGATGGCCAGATGGTCCCGGATCCTCCGCCCCCGCAGTTCCCCCATCCCCTGGATCTGGGTTGAGGGGCGCACACTTACCGCGGGTCCGAGGGCGCAGGCGAGGGCTCCTGCCAGCACGCAGAGCCAGCGGGCAGGCGGTGGTCTCGGAGGGCGCATGGTCCGCCCTGAGCCCGCGGCAGGCAGCCGGGAGCGGCTACGGGGTCTGTGGCTAGTGCAGCGCGGGAGAGTGGCGTGGGCCAGTGGCCCGGGGGCTAAGAGGCACAGCTCCAGGCCCGGGGAGGGCGGCGGGGGCTCGTCTGACGGGCGGTGAGGTTAGCCAATGGTGTGGCGGAGGCGGTGCCTCGGCGCAGGTAGGAGGCGGAGCCTGGGCGCCTCGGGGGCGTGAGCGCAGAGTCCCGCTAGAGGTGCGCGTAGTCTGGAGTTGCAATCTAGCGTGCAACCTTTCGGCTCCGATGCGGGGACGCTGGGCTCGATACCGCCCAGGGTTCCCCGCGCCCTCACCTTCCCAGCCCCGGCCGCGCCCTCGGCCCCCCGGCAGTGAGCTCCTCCAGTTGTCGACTCCAGGGGGGTCCAGCGACCGGCTCCCCGGTTTCCACGTCGGCTTGCAGCCCAGATTCTTGGACGAGAAGGGCTGCAGCTTTCCGGGGCTGCAGATTGGGCTCTGATGGGGTCCGGAGGATCACGCTGCTGGAACCGTCTGCGACAAGGGAGAAACCGAGGGGAGCGCAGCTGGGGTCGGGGAGTCCCGACTCGGGGCTCCTCCAGGCCGCTCCCAGGGCAGGGTGCACTCAGAGCTGGACTCGTCTCGGCCCGCGCAGCTCGTGAGGGACGCGAAGTCAATGTTCCAGCGCCCCCGCGCGGGGACCGAAGCCTGTACCCTTTCGCGGTTCCAGACTGTCCACAGACCGGTCTTCCCCGGAGTCCCCAGGAGCTAGGACCAGGGTGCCAGTGTCCGGCGCTGCGTCTCCAAGATCGAGCGGGCCGGTAGCGGGTGATCTGAGGCTGCTCTCCGGCCGACGCTGGTCTTCAGGGCTTGGATTTTTTGGTGCTAGCGTGGGGCGCGGGGTTACCGACTCGGAGCCCTTTGCGCGCGACTTCTTAGGGAGCCCGTGCAGACGGCTTTCTGAGAGCTCGAGTGGTCACGGTGAGAAGGTGATGTGGGGGCGCTAAAGGCGCGGTGGGATAGAAGGTGGGAGGAGGGGCGGAGTTCGATGCAGAGGTAGAGAGGGCCGCGTGTCCCTATGCGAAATAGGGTGTGCGATCCGCTTGAAGGAAGGCGGTCTCCAGGAGCTTTCTGGCCAGCAGGGGCGCGGGAATTTCCCGAGGACTCTCCAGCTTTCCCAACCTGCAACGTGGGAAACTAGGGCTGTGGGCGTGGTCTTGAGATCTGTTATAGAAAAGTCTAGAAGCGACCCCTGGCCTTCCTCCTTACCCTCCTTCCTAGTCTACCGCACCTCCCTTGTTCTCTCTCCGCCTGATCCTGATCCTGAGCCAGGCCTCTGCTATGCATCAGGGTATAGAGGTAAGAGGTAAGAGGCACTCCCTGCAATTTTTGCTTCCGTATAGAGGATGGGCTAGTTGGCACAGGCCTTTCTCCAGATACAGGGTGTCAGAAGAGGGAGCTATTTAGTAATTACCATCCAGCGCTTCAGGGCTAGGATTTCGGGAGCCACTGCGAGCACAGGAATCAGGGGTTTGCCTCTCTTGTGGTCATGAGCACCCTCCTCTCAGGCCTTAGGCCTCTAAAGCGGAGGTGGGGTCCTATCAGCTCTTGAGGTGGTCTGCTCAAGTCCCAGATGTGAGCTTTGCCTCTCAACCCTGCCCACCCCCATTATGTCACCTAGGCAGCTGTAGAATGCTGATATCCCATCAGCAAATGGGGCCTGGTGGCACAGACCTGTGATCCCACTGCTCTGGAGGCTGAGGGAGGAGGATTCTTGTGGATTTCAGACCAGCTTGAGCAAAATGCGAGCAAAATGCCACAGTACTTCACCCTATGGTCCTGTTAGCATTTTTTCATTCTCTGTGGACAGAGATCTGGGGGCGGGGAGAGAGCTTTCGGATACGTGCAAGGGAGTGGGAAGCCAGACTCCATTCTGCTCTGTGACTTTCTCCAGGTAGGTGAAGTAAATAGGTGGGAGGTAGAGGCCACCGGTGGTGATGACTGCCCTGTCCACTCTGATCCTTCTTTGGCTGGAGGTTGGAAGGCTGGTGCTAGGCTGCAGGTGAGAGCATCGCAGGACCCCCTGGTGTCTTCCCACCCCCCAGGAGAGGAAGATGGCTCTGGGAGAATAGCTTCTCTTCCAATTCTGTGCTGTGAAAGCTACTCTTGGTTCTTTCTGGTTGTTCCTTGGGGATCCACCCTTCCTTCCCATCAAAGGACACAAGACACACTCAGCAATAAAAGGAGCTGGAAAACAGCAAAAACAACCTTCAAAATGCAACCCAGGTTACCTCAGTCAACTCCTGCCTCTTAAAGTCTGTGTTCTGAGACACTGGGAGGTCAACCATGTGCCTACTGTTGGGGAGCCTTGTGGAACCTGAGGAGGAGGCCACTGTTGTTTACCTAGGTAATAGGAAAGGCTTCAGGAGGGAAGGGACGACAGAAGCAGAGATGGGGACAGATGGGCTTCATGAGGCTTGGGAAGCAGGTATAACTGAGGTTGTGGGAGCAGACACCAGAGGTTGTGGGAGCAGACACTTGAGGCTGGGGGAGCAGGTACCCGAGGCTGAGGGAGCAGGTACCTGAGGCTGAGGGCATGGACACCTGAGGTTGAGGGAGCAGACACCCCTAGCTGAGAGAGCAGACACCTGTGGTAGTGGTTGTAGTTACCTTCCCCAGCATGTCCTGAGAAGGGATTCCCATATTGCCTGCCTTTGCCTCACAAATCTATGTTGGAACAGGCACAGGAGAGCCTGAGCCATGGTCTGCCCTCATTTCTGAAGCCATTTTTGCTCGAGTCCTGTGCTAGCCTGATCTACTGGATTCCTGCAACCTGTTCCCAGATTTTGGCTCAGATTCTAGTTGCCAGAATCACTGGGGTGCAGCGAATGAAGGGGGGAAGGGGGAGACAGTCACTTGCCATTCCCCCGTGACAACAGTCTCAGCAGAAAGAATCTGCAGTTACTCATCCAATCCTGTCTGGCTTCCAGCCCGATGCATCCCTGTGGCGTGTGCCACCCTCTCCTCCTCCAGGCCTGCAGCCACCTCTCAGGATGTCTCAGTGAGTGTCTTGTGCTGGAGCTGATGAGTCAGTGAGGAGGAGGAGGTTCTGGTGAACGGTAAGGGCAGCCGTGAAACATAGAGTGTCCTTCACCTGCAAAATGGGGCTAGGTCAAGGCCAGGTGACAGACATGGCCTGGGGAGCCACTCGCCAGCAGATCCAGTCACATTGCAGTCTGGGTGAAGGCAGCTTTACCTTCCCTGAGCTTCTGAATTGAAGGGACCAAAAGCTTTAGGTCTGTATCAATACCAGGTGATGACAGCTGCTCCTACCTCCTTAGTGTGTCCCTTCATTGGCTGCTCCTACCTCCTTAATGTGTCCCTTCATTGCAGGCTAGACCTTTCTGAGTGCCAGAGCATTTCATCTCCATCCATAGGTTGGAGGGTCTCAGGGAGCAGATGTTCAAAGAATATTCTTTCATTCTTTCTTTCACTCACCTTTTATCTATCACCACGGCTGGTCCTGTGGTAAGGCTAGACTTGTCACTGATGGAAACGGCCTGTGCCTTCTGAGGCACCTAGCATTGCGTGAGTACAGGACAGAGGGACCTTGTAGCCCCACTTAGTGGGCTAAGCTCATAGAACTCAGGGTAGGGGGATGCCTTGTAATGAGGAAGCAGGGAGGCTCTCTCATGACTGGGCCCTGAGCTTCACTGCTGTGTCCAACAGTCATTACAAGGCATCCCCTACCCTGCGTTCCATGAACTTAGCTCCTAAAGTGGGACTACAAGATCCCTCTGTTCCCTGCTCAAGCAATGCTAGGGTCTGAGAGAGACAGACTGGTGTGTGCACTTGTCAACAGAAGAAGACAGCTAGGAGTAAGGATCTGGGGTTAGGGGCGGGTGCCCAGAACAACAGGCAGTAGCAGGTAGTCTCTCAGAACTCAGTTCTGCAGCGATGGACCCCTGCTGGAGTTCCCACCCCAGGAGAGCTCAGGTTACACTCACCTCCCCTCTCCCAGCCCTGGGTTCTTAGGAACTACTGCACATTGGGCAGAGATTCTGGAGGAGGGATATAGAGTGGGTAGGACAAAGTATGCTCGGAGTTCCAGCAACGTAATCTCACCAGAGATTAATAAGCATTAAATTTTTATAGCTATCCACTGGGGAAATGAAAATTCCCATGTAATTCCTAAACAAACAGGAGGAGGGGAAGAGGAGAGAGAAGATGAGGAAGAAGAGGCTGGTGGGGGGGGGAGGGCAGAAGTACAGGGAGGAGGAAGGTGAGGGGAAGAAGGAGAAGAAGGCAGATGAGGATAAAAAGCTGACTGACTCTTACAGCCCGATAAAGGACTGTGTGCATGGGAGGGTTAAACGGAGACTAAACCATCTATAGAAGCATAAAAAAAACATTTAGAGATTAGGGATAGTTCAAGTTTCAATCAATACAGACAATGTGAATGAATGAGAATTTAAGATGGAAAAGCAAATTTAAGAAGCACAAAGAGCACTGTAGCGGATAAGGTTCTGTAGAACAGCCAATAAAACATGCACACATAGGTGACTTACTGTAATGGCTTACACATGGGGCTGGGTAACCTTACAGTGCTGGGCTGTCAGCTGCAAGTTAAGGACTGTAACTCCTCAGTCTGGAGGCTGAATCTCCCAGCAGTACCAGGCCAGTGCTGAAAGTCTGAAAGCTCCTGACTGCACTTTGCAGTCTGAGTCTGGAAGAACCAGACTTGGATTTGACACAGCAGAAGCCCCAAGTCTCCATCATATCTTCTCCATAAGCGCTCGCTCCACAGTCTGAGAGCAGTCTTCATTTTCTAAGAGTTCATTTTGACTTTGTCTTTTCAGTGCATAGCAACAACAGACAACTTCAGCCTTTCTTTGGTCCCTGGGTGGTTTGCACGGGGCAAGTCAAACTTACCTGACCCTTCCATGGCTGGTGCCAAGACCTGTTTTAGCCAGGAGTAAGATCCTAGCAAGAGCAGAGGCTGACATTTTAGGGCCTGAGAACTGTGGTGAGGTAGACTGCTGGTGCCCTATGTACGTGGCTGCTGACTTCCTGAGAATGCAAGTCCAGGCTTCTCAAGGGAAGCAGTCTGAGGGCTCAAAGAAGTCCCCCTTTGCCCTTGTGTCCCTAGGCTTGGCACTCCAAGTTCCTGGCCTGGACAGGAAACGTCTTTAGCCACTTCTGCCTTTCTCCAATTTCAGTCTTCCTCTGTGGTAACATATTGTCTAGCCAAGACAGGAACCATCACCTGTGGTTGCAAAGCTGGGCCCTACAAGCCACCGCTCCCCACCTCCTTACTCCCCTTGGGTTGTTTTGAAGGAGTACTAACCCCAGCAAGGAGAGAGCAGATCTGGAGGGCCTAGAGTAGGGGGAATCAGAGACCTCACATTAGAGCTGCCTGGTGACCTGGCTGCTGGGTGGGGCTCCCTGTCCTGGGCTAGGAGGCAGGCCTGGAAAATGGAGGCTTCGAAACAGAGGAAGAGAAACAAGGAAACTGTGATGAGGATGGGAACTTGGGAGGGAAAAGCAGCAGCAGCAGCAGCAGCAGCAGCAGCAGCAGCAGGAAGAGGAAGAGGAGGAGGAGGAGGAGGAAGAGGAGGAGGAAGAGGAGGGAACAAGGAGCATGGGGATGACTTCTCTGTCCCTCCTTCCCACTCTTCGTTATACCCAGGTCGCCTTTGTCTCCATCACCTGCATCTCTGCTTTCTGAGAACCTTTAGCTTCTCCCTGTGCCCACTCTGCATTCACAGTATTGGGTTGAGTATTTGTATCGACGTGTGTGTGTGTGTGTGTGTGTGTGTGTGTGTGTGTGTGTGTGTGTGTTCAGAAGCAAGGCTTCAGTGGAGTCATACAATATGGGTGAGCCAGAAAGACTTCAGGTTTGTGACATGTTTGATTTTGAACTAGTGCTTGGTCACTTTATCTCAGAACCCTTTATGTTTTCGACCTACCGCAGTCCATTCTGTGACCCGGGTGAGGTTACGACCCACAGTTTAGGGAGCTTTGCTCTGAAGGATGAGAGCTGTGGAGAGGTTGCCACCAAGCTGTACCAGATGGTGCTCCACTGGCGAACCACTGAGATTCCTTCACAGCTCTAGATCTGTAGTCATTCTTTAATCCTTAATTTCCCTTCCCTGCCTTACAATGCTTTAAAAACTGGGTTGTTTGAATAAGCTTCACCCGTTAGACAGAGCCCTGGACACTGTCTCTTACACACTCTCTCCTCAGCTTCCACATCAACTGACAGAAGTTGGTGACTGTCTCTGCTGTCATTTAACTCTCCTCTCCTCCCTCTCCCTCTCCCTCTCCCTCTCCC
>JANHMN010000020.1:39640812-39704209 GCA_030674055.1 Rhabdomys pumilio
CTCTTCCTCTTCCTCTTCTTCTTCTTCTTCTTCTTCTTCTTCTTCTTCTCTTCTTCTCCTTCTTCTTCTCTTCTTCTTCTCTTCTTCTCCTTCTCCTCCTCCTCCTCCTCCTCCTCCTCCTTCCTCCTCCTCCTCCTTCTTCTTCCTCTCTCTCTCTCTCTCTCTCTCTCTCTCTCTCTCTCTCTCTCTCATTTATTTGAAATAGGGTTTCTCTGTGTAGCCCTGGCTGTCCCGGAATTCACTTTGTATAGACCAGGCTGGCTTCCAGCTCTGAGATCCACCTGCCTCTGCCTGCCAAGTGCTGAGATTAAAGGTGTGTTGACACACAGCCAGCTTTAACATCTTCCCTTCAGACTAATTATCTTAAGACACCAGTGACGCTATCACTCTTGACCCTGAAAGAGCTCACAGATGCTGAGCACCTTGATTGAGACTCTTGTCTCCTGTTTCCTGACTAGCCACTCTGGCCTCCTGCTGCTCTGGGAATCTCCTAGAGTCATCCTAGCTTCAGTGCCCTTTAC
Source organism: Rhabdomys pumilio (assembly GCA_030674055.1). Lineage (NCBI taxonomy): Eukaryota > Metazoa > Chordata > Mammalia > Rodentia > Muridae > Rhabdomys > Rhabdomys pumilio. The sequence continues at coordinate 39,641,334 of JANHMN010000020.1, forward strand.
CCATTCCAACCCGGCCCCCAGCTGGAAACCTCCCTGTTTGATATTGCAAACCGCTCCCCACAGCAATTCCTAGTCTCCCTCCTACTTAAACATCCTCCTGGCTCTTATCAGGTTCTAAGATGCTATTTAATCATTTGTGATTCAGAACAGTTTCCATTTGGCTCCATTTCTGGAACACAAGCTCCAAGAGGATGGGGATTCACAAACACCACCTGAGTTCCTGGACTGCTGCATTGTCCTCAGCCAATCACATGTGTGTGATAAATGGTGAATCTTCTCATGCAGACTGTTTCCACAGGTTTCTAAGGTTGCCCCAGCTCAGAGGTGTCTCCTGGCCAACCCTCTCTTTTGACCTTTAGTGCTTTTTCCTACCTGGGTCCTGAGGACCAGGACCTCCTGTGAGGGAGAACCAGGACCCCCTGAGAGGAGGAACCAGGACATACTGTGAGGAAGGACCAGGGCCCCCTGTAAGGAAGGAGCTTATTCTCTTACCCCAACTCAGCTCTGCCTTAACAGGTCCTTCTGGGAGCACCCCCACCCTGCCCCTAACTGCCCTGTTAGGTTCTGAGTGGGGATTTGGGTCAGCTTTGCCTCTGGGAGGACAGAGGGTGTTCACTGGGGATGGCAGGCCCACAGTGGCTGTCAGTTAAGGGAGAAGAAGCATGAAAAAGGGTTGGGTTGGGTTGGGAGTTTTTCTCAGTGTTAGGCTCTCTGTGGCTGGCCCATGGCCAAGTTTCTCTCATAACTGCAGGCTAATCCCCAGGTCCAAGCTCAGGCCTCCACCCATGACTCTTGAGTTCACTTCTGACCCTAGCCTGACCTTTGACCTGATTACAGGCTCCAATTTAGATGGACCCCTAATCCTGATAGTGAGCCTTTCGGTCCACATTGACCCATGATCCCAGAACCACACCTGACTATGATCCTTCTACCCACCCTGACTTCTGACCCTGGTACCCTGACTGCAGCCCAGCCCACAAGCCTGGTATGGGATCTAAGAGGGTTCAGCTGGCTCCAGCAGGCAGCAGTAGCTGAGTCTGAGCCCAATTCATCTAGGGGGAACTAGCAGTTCTAGTTAGAAAGCCCCCAGGGCCACCTAGGGGCAATTCTAACTGCCCTTTTTCTAGCTGTCCATCCTATTTCTGTGGCTCCCAACTAAACAGGCACTGCCTGCTTGGTAATGGCCCTGTAGGCCAGGTGCCAGGGGAGGGAGAAACTAGCCGGACCAACCCACACCTCTGTTTGCATAGGTCTTGGTAAAAATAGTCTCATCTACGCACACCCGTGTCATTTCCTCCATGACCTGGTTGGCGCCCCAGGCCCAAGACACTTGCCAGCTGTTCCTGCCCCGAGGCTCCTTTTGGTCTAGAACAGCACAAGACATGGAGGCACTCTCTCCGACCTGCTCAGAGCCACCCTATCAGGATCTGCATCCCAGGCGTCCAGTTCTCAGAAGTTAATTCCTGCTGTTTCAGCTGCTCTCTGTTCTCCCTCATGCTAACTCTAGAGAGTCACCACGATGGATTCGGGTGACATCCGAGGGGTAGTAAGTAGAACACTGAGACAGGAGCCCCCCTGGACCTTCAGCTTCCTGGCAGGTGTCTCCCTACTCACTCAAGAATAAAGAAACGAAGCCCTAGCTTTACCTGAGGTATTCGTGGATCTCAGGTACACAAAATCAGGTACACGAGATTTTGTTCCAACAAATGTAGCAACTAAAAATGTCCTGTGTGTCCTTGAGGGACTCGAGTCCGCCAGGCAAAGAGACAGAGGCCACACTGGGTGCGAGGAGACACAGCACACATATGAACACTAACACACACACACACACACACACCCTCGCTATACTTTAATTTTCTCATTTTCGTCTCCTGTGCATGTGTGCACATGGAGGCAAGAACTCAATGTCAGCTTCATTCTTCAGGACCTGTGCACCTTTGGTATTTTGCTGACAGGGTCTGTCACTCACTGATTTAGCCAAGCTGTCCAGGCAGTAAGCCCCAAGGTGCTGCCTTTCTTTCTTCATCACCGGGGCACCCGTACTTAGTACCGCACTTAGCTCTTTTTCTCTGGGTTCCATGTGTAACAAGCACTTTACTGGCAGAGCCATCTCCCTAATTCAACAACACCCTTTTTTATAAGGTTATATTGGATTGAGGCTCACCCTGTAATCTCATTTGAACTTGGCTACCTCACTAAAGGTTGTTTCCGACTGCTACTGTGTTCTGAGGTCCTGGGGGTCAAGAAAGAGTCCAACATATGAATTTTGGGAGAATACATTTCAACTCACAATAGTTATCTGATTTAGCAAATGACTCTAATATGGAATAGTTTTAATAACCCATTGTGGGCTTCTGTGGACCAAGGTGACTTCTAGCAGTGTCAGCTGGAGGCTCCCTGCCTCACTCGTTAGGTGGATGGTCTTCAGAGGGTGAAGTAACACAGAGGATACATTTCCAAGGTGACTCGCTCACGTGTCAGTTGACAGAAGGCCTCAGTTCCCACACCACAGTGTGAGAAGGAGCCACCAAAGGGTGTAAATGCTAGGAGAAGACACTTGTCCCATGACCACAGTTGGCTACCACTTCTGCTTTCCAGTCAGGAGGAGAAAAGAGGGCATGCCTTTTTCTAGGAATGAGATGGCTTGGAAGTTTACAGTGACCTCTTTTTGTGTCTCACTTGCTGGGAGTGCTCACATGGCCCTTGTGTGGCTAGGATTGCAGCTGAGAAATGGAGCCTTTGTAAGGGACTGAAAAATCTCCTGCCTGAGCAAGTCACAGGCCTTGCTGGTGCAGCTAGTGCTCCAGTTTCACTAAATAGACACAATGTGCCGTCAAACACCTGTGCTCACACCCATGGGTTGGTGTGCTGTCAGCTTCAGCCAGAGAAGCTTGTTTTTCAATGGGCAGCAGTTCCTGGAGGGACACATAACTGGCCAGATTTGCTGAGAACAAGTGTAGTCAGTGGTGCTTGGCCATAAATAAGACAGATATGTTTATCGCCCTTCGGAGGCTCGGGAAACACTGTAGAAGGGAGGAAAATGTCAGAGCTGGAGGGAGGGGTGGCATGGTGTGGAACATTGTCTTCTGGGCATGGCCTAGCTGTTGCACTCTTGAAGTCAAAAGGTGGTGACTAGCTAAACAAGACAGGGCCTGTCAACATTCCCTCTTGGATCAAGAAGGGGCTGCCCCTCCCTGTGGTGTTATAGGTAACTAGTGTTTGCTGGGAAGGATGTTTTCTTCAGGAGTGTAGCCACTGGTATGCTGCCCGCACTCCTGTTCCAGTTTCTCTGATGGCAGAAGTTGGGACAGAGGACTGGAGCCAAAGTTCACAGTGGCTTTGGGCTTCAGAGGACTAGAGGAGGGAAATATAGAAGGTGCAGTGGAGTCTGCGCTGTTCAGCAAGGGCTGCAGAAATCTCCCAGAAGGAGCTGGAATCTGAGACATTATGGCTCCTATGTAGGGACTTCTTCCTTGCATTTCCCAGACACAGCCTGCCTCTACCATCTGACTACATGAGATGGGTAAAGGGAGAACCCCATGTGCTCTTGCAACAGGACCCCCAAAAGAATGTTCAGGTGTCTCACATCCCATGGCTGTCACAGCAGGGCCACAAAAGCACCTGGTGGGCCGTTGAAGAGTTAGGAGCCACCTGCCATCCTGATGTAGATTTGAGCAGTAGGATCTGTCAGCCTTTGCCTCTGTGGAGCAGGTACCGTAGATTGACTTTAGTGGATGCCAAAGGGCAAGTCTACACCCTTTCACAAGCCTGAAGGACAACCATTTGCTCTCCAGACTTGTCACTACTGGGCCCCCTGGGAGACTGAGGGCTGCTGTGTGGTTCCTAACCACTACTAATCCAGAGAGATAAAACAGCTGTGCTTGCAAAGCTCTTCCTGCAATCCTCATGCCAGCAGCCCTTTTCCTGTTCAACTGAATGTTGGGCAGAGAAGAAACATGGAAAAACGGGAGCTATACGTACAGGCTCCTTTAAAAGGGAGTGAGAATACAGAATGCAATAGAGTTCTTTTCTAGGCTGCCACACAGACTTACCCCCAAGTCCCCCAGCCACCTCTGAGTGAGGATCCATCTTAGCTACAGGGTGTCTCCTTCCCTTTTCTTGGGGGATATCTCTCCATGGCAGAAGCTTTGACCTGCTCACAGCCATGGGTCTTCTGAAGCCTATGGATTCATGTTAGAATTTATTTATTATCATTGCTGTCAGGAGTCAAACTTTGGGGCTTACACATGTTGGGTGAGTGCTCCATCCCTGAGCTGCATCCCCAGCCCAGGATATTTATAAATACACAACAAACCAGACATAAAGAATGACAGTTAGTTGAAAGATAGCTAATAAAAACATTAAAAACAGGGCTGGAGAGTTGGCTCAGCAGTTAAGAGCACTGGCTGTTCTTGTGGAAGACCTGGTTCGATTCCCAGCACCCACATGTTGGTTCACAACCCTCTGCAACTCTCTAGTTCCAGGGGATCTGATGCCCTCTTCTGGCTTCCATGGGCGCTGTACACATGTAGTGCACAGATATACATGAAGGCAAAACACTCAAACATAAATTATAAAATAAAAGTTTTAAAAACTTAAATATAATGAAACTTAAAATTTGGTCATAGTAGGTGCTTGGGGAGTTCCACACCCCGAAGTGGCCTCTCAGGAAGCTGTGGACCCAGGGTGGGGACCAAATTTAAGTCTGAGTTAAGCCCTAGAGAACAAGGCTTTTTATACTTTACAGTGACTTCAGCCAAAGCTACAACCTAGGGTAGGACCCACCCTTAGCCTGGGCCAGGGTTATTGGTGCTTGCAGGTTTCACATTCTGCACAGCTTCAGAGAAGCTACAGAGACTGGGTGGGGACTGTCTCTGACTCTGTGTAAGGTCCACAGCATGTGGAGTTCCACAACTCATAGAGACAGTTGCAGACCCAGTCAGGGTCAAGACACTATTTGACCCACAGAGGAAGACTTGAGGCACAGCCTTAGGGCCTGAATACCACCACAAGGGGAAATGGCACCTCAACCTTACACTCAAAATGGTGAAAGCTGCTATTTAAAGGAAGAGGGAAGTTTTTAAAATGCAGAATATAAAAGAGAAACTCAACCAGCTAACTTCGGATGTGCAAGTCTTAGCAGAGAAATATAAGCAATGAAAAACCAAGACCTGTCTCCTCCACAAACAACAGTACCCTAATGACCATACCCATGAAAATGACCCAGAAAAGCTACCAGACAAAGAATTCAAAAGACTGCTTGTAAGTATGGTCAGACAACTAAAGGAGTCATAAGTACACTCCAAGAGAATGAAAATGAAAAGAGGAAAAAAAAAAAAGACAACCAATCCAAAATAGAAAAATAGAATTCTACAAAGATATGGACTTGCTGAAGATAGCCCAAACTGAAAAGATGCTGGAAGTGAGAATTTCAACAAGACAGATAAAATCCTTAGCAGAAAGCCTTACCAGCAGAATAAGTTGTGCAGAAAACAGAACACGGGATAGAACTGGGTTCTTTGGTAAAGATGATCCATCTTAAACATATACAAAACACACATTTTAGGAAATATAAACAGAAAGCGGGAGAACTCTGGGATGCTAGGGAGAGATTTGGGTTATGGGCATAGCATGCATCATAGGCATCAAGACTATTTTCAATAAAATTGTAGAAGAGAAATTTCCAAACAGAGGAAAAGGTGCCTGTCTAGGCACATGAGGTTTATAATCACACCAAATAGAAAAAAACAGAAGAGGAACTCCCCATGACACTGTCAAAACATTAAAACCACAGAATAAAGAAAGGGTATTAAAGTCACAAGGAGGAGGAGAGGCTGGAGAGACGGCTCAGCAGTTGATAGCACTGGCTGCCCTTACAGAAGACTGAGGATCAATTCCTAGCACCAACATGGTGACTCACAACTGTCTGTAACAGGGGATACAACACCCTCTTCTGGCCTCGGCAGTACTGCATGCATGTGGTGCTCTTACATACATACAGGAACATTTACATACATACGATTAAATAAATTAAAAAAATTTAAGTGTTTGAAGAGAGAAAGCTCAAGTAACTTATAAAAGTGGTCCTGTCAGACTACCACTTGATCATGTGACATAAACTTTTAAAATCAGAAGGGCCTGAAAAGATGTGTTCAAAGTTCTAGAAGACTATTATACCCAGCAAAATTATCTATTAAAATTGAAGGAAAAATAAAAACTTTCTGCAATAAAAATAGGTTAAAGGAATTCACAACTACTAGGCCCAGCTCTACAGAGTCTACTTATAGGAATATTCAGTCTGAAGAAAAGCATAAACACAATGAAGATGTCATAGGGGGTATAAATAAATAAGTCCAGAATAGTTGATCTAAAGAGATCTAAGAAAACACCACAAGACAACAGGAATTAGTATGGATATTTCAATTATAACTCTTAATATTATAACTCAGTTCCCCAACAAAGAGACACACACTTGCAGATTAGATTAGAAAACAATATTTATCTGTTTGCTATCTCCAAGAAACACACACTTCATGACCAACTAACTATAGACCCACCATAGAGTGAAGAATAGAAAAATGAATCCTAGGTAATAGAACTAGGAAACAGGCAGGCAGAGTATCCAAACATCTGACAAAATAGATCTCAAATCAAAACTAGTCAGAAGAGATAGAGAGGGTCACTTAACACTCATTAAAGGAAAAGTCCATCGATGGGATATTACACTAAACACAGGGGTACCCAATTTCAAAACAGAGACACTGTGAAACATAAAACCACACAACACAGATTCCCCCCAACGCAATGATAGTAGGTGAGTTCTCTTACCGTAGACAGGTCATCTATAGTCAGGTCATCTGGACAAAAACTGTCCATAGAAACATTGGATTTTAAATGACATCATCAATCAACTGGACTTAACAGACATCGCCCACTTTTATATTGCTATGATAAAACACCATGACCAAAGCAATTTATAGAAGAAAGCATTTAATTTGGCCTACAGTTGTGGCTAGAGAAAGTTCATGATGGCCAAGTAAAGGAACAGCTGGGGGCTCACATCTTGATCCACAGCCAAGAGTCAGAGTGAGCAAACTCGAAATCTCAGGAGTCTTTTGAAACCTCAAAACAGACTCCCAGCGACACCCCTCCTCCAGCAAGGCCACGCCTAATCCTTTCCAAACAGTTCCAACAACTGCGGACCAAGTATTCAAATATATGAGCCAATGGGACCATTCTTATTCTCATTCAAATCACTATAACATCTACATAAAATTCCACCCAAAGACCAAAGAATATACATTCTTTTAGCAGCTTACAGAATTTTTTTCAAAACTGACTGCATATTAGGACTCAAAGCCTCAACAAATATACTCCTACACTCACGCACATACAGGCAGCACTGAGTTGACTCAGTGATTTTAAAAAACAAAACAGAAGAGTAGGAGTGGGTGGGACAGGGAAGGAGTTAGAGGAGATGGAATGGGGAGAGAGATTTGATCCAAGTACATTATACACATGTATGAAAATCTCAAACAATCACATTAAAGATTTGGTTATATATGTATTTCTTTTCCAGGTGGCACATAGCAAGACTCAGCAGAGGGTAAGAATTCAGTGATTTTTCAGGCAAGGTGGCCCTTCCTTTTATATTCTGTGGTTTTGGTTACCTGACAGCACCATGCCTCTGGCTCAGCAACCCTTCTTCTGACTTAGCACCAGGCCAACAGCAGCTTGAGGCTGTGTCACAACATCCACGGGATCCACCTTGTTTCCTTTTCCGGTGGGCGTTCTGCCATCTTACACCACCTGAGAGGCAGACAGAGGCAGAGTATGGAGGAGTGAGACAGAAAGACAAGAGTCAGAGGGGGTTTTCTACAGCTCATTGTTCTATTATTATTGCTAATGTCTTACTGTGGTTTATTTATAAATTAAACCTTACCAGAGGCTTAATTTATAAATTAAATCAGGTGTTCCATATTGAGTGAAATGTCTTGCCCTGAGGGACTCCACTTGCCATGCCCCCTTCATGTTGACTGTCATTGCAGAGGTATGTGACTCTGCACCCTGCTGTGTGTGTAGACACCACCACCTGTCCAGCAGTACCCAGGAGGCACAGATTGATAACTTATGCCTAAAAAGGGGAAAGGTGACACCTGTAAATTGATCAAAGCAGATTGGGACATGATGAGCTCACTGTTGGCTTACAACCATAACAGAATACAAAGCTTGAGAATTTACCCAACACACCAGACCATAAGGAGTGCAGTGCCTCACCAATGTCCTATAAGAAGGACACCTACCTCTGTGGAATGGTCCCTTGCCAGCCCTCCGACCTCACAGTGTGCTTGTCAAGGGACCATCAGGCAGAGAACTCCCAATGGCCCCTACAGCTCTGTTCTTCAACTGGACCCCATAGCTTAGAGTAATGATCTAAGAGTTAATATTAGCCATCAACATGGGGATAAAATAAAATGTGGTTGCTTTGGCCAGACATCAAGGAAAATCTGGACTACTTGGCAGTCCCAGCCAATGACATCAACGTAGCTTATGTGTCTGTTGTCATTCACCGACTGCTGACGCTGTCTGTGGCACAGCATGCTCATTGCAGTGTGCGTGTTTGGTCCTCTCCATGGGAAGCCTTGGACTGCACCCGTGTAGAATAGAGGTGCTACTTTAGAGATGACAGAAACGACTCTGAGATACCCTCACTAGTGATAACTAGTGAGGTGAAGCTATTTGAGATCTCCACTGACCACAAGGTCAAAGCTTTGGCTGATATCCTTCTGCCTGGTCATCTTTCATATAGGAGAAAATGTTAAATGAAGTGACCATTTTCCCACTCAAACATGGGAACCCCCTTCATTTTATTTGGGTGTTTCGTGAGGTTGGTGGACCAGGGCTAAGATCTTATGATAGGAATGTGACTTAGGGTTGGCTGCTTTCTCAGGCCTCAGGGACCCAGTTAGAGAGCCTTCTCCTGTCAGGGCTGGTTGCTGTTGAGCCCAGGGGGCTGTGAACCTGACCAGCCAGTACGTGAAGTTCTATGAGATCTTGGAGAACAACAGCGGGCACCAGCCTTAACACAGGAGCATTGGCTTCAGTAGAAAAGTGGGTAGGGCTGGGAAGAAGGAACTGTCTCCTGAGGAGGGACTGGGAGGTCCCTAACTCTGCCTGGAAGCTGGGCTCTCACCCTGAAAGACAGAGAACAGCATCCTCTTGCTGGATGCCCTTGCCCTGGATGGCTTGAGAATAGTTTGGTGGAAGCTCTGCACCCCAAATGGAGAAGAGACAGAAGGGGTCCTTGTATGGCAGCGATCTTTGTACTGATTGAAGGTGGGGTCACCCAGGCAGGAGCCATGAGAATGAAGGCAGCTCCCGATATCAGCTGATGTCCAGGTTTCAGAACAGGCCACAGGAGCGGCAACCTCTACATTGCACCGCTCTTAGAGGTGTGCATGGAGGTGCTTCGCCTTTTCCCTTTGGCAGCTTGCGTTCCTCATATGCCAACTTTACAAGTCACCCATGGAAGGTCTCTGGATCTCACTCTGCTCCACTCTCCTGCCTCAGTCCTAGGCAGCCTGGTGTTGACTTGAAGGAGGAAAAGAAGGATAGAAAGTTCATTTGGTGGCTGTGACTGGCCCTTACACTCTGCTCCATTGTCAATCGTGGGCCTTTGTCCCAGCTGCTGTGAAATCCTGCTGGTTTCCTAGACCCAATGCCTATGGTAGACTTGAGACTCTGGAGGCTGATGCCAGGCAAGGAGGGTGTCCTGAACTCTGCCCTCCAGGAATGACATGGCATTGCTCTTTGAAAGTTAGAGCTGCAAGGGTTACCCACAGGAACTCTTTTTTTTTAACTATCTTTTTTTAAATTATTATTATCAAATCATAATTTTTACTTTTTAACACAGGGGTTATAAGCACAAAAATGCAGGATGTGGGGAAGGGGATAACACAGAAACATAGGTGTTCAGAGGGAGTACAGATATCTTTCAGAACAGGGTATCAGCTGGGTAAAGGTTCAGGGGACAGGTCACTATGACTCAGCCTATGATTCACTTGTCCTTATCTAAGTTGGTACTATCTGCCAAGGCTGCTTATTTACAAGGTCTATGACTACTCAGGCTGGTAGATTTCTACAAAAGCTGCCTGTTTACAATAGCTTATAGCCATCTGTTTCAGTGTTTTTCCACAGAGACCCAAGACTTTGTGTTAGCAGGCATGTATGTCAGGCCTATTGCTGATTTTAGGCTTATGGCTGATTTTAGGCCTTCAGTGTATAAGCAGGGCTGCCCCTGACATCTTCTCCCTTCTCCAAGTATAGAAGGGCCGTGGCGATTCTAATTTTGCCAAGGTGGGGATAGAGGCCTGACCTCCATAAATTAAAGGGGACCTTGTAATGGCTCCAGTCCTCCTGTCATTGTCCAGTGAGGCATGAGGGCCATACCCATCCCGATGTCTTTTTCCCACAGGAACTCTTAATCGATTGTGACTGTTAGCATTCCCTTGGGGGCTGGTGATGTGGCTCAGTTGGTAGAGTGCTTGTCTAGCATGCTTTAAGCTCTGGATTTGATGTTAGCACTCATACACTGGGCATAATGACATGTGCTTATAATCCCAACTCTGGATAGGTGGAGGCAGAAGGGTCAAGAATCAAAGGTTATCCTTGGATGCATATTGAGTTCAACACTGGTCTGGGCTACACAAAACTCTGCCTATAAAACCAATGAGTGGAGGCTGATGAAAGATGATAAACCAGTGGTTAAAAGCATTTGCTGCTCTTGCAGAGGACCTGGGTTCAATTCCCAGCACCCACATGGCAGTTCACAACTCTATAAATTGACATGACTGCTTCGTAGTGTGTTAAGGGGAAGGTTTTCATTGCAGATATGAGAGAGAACAGCCAGAGGCATCTGGAAGAGTCCAGAGGAGAAAGTAGTAGACTGAACACGGCCAGCAGCCTGGATCTGGCCATGAGAGAAGCAGGAGCAGAGCTGAGCAATGGAAAGAGAGAGAGAGAAGGAGATAAAAAGTTAAAAATAACTAGAGAGCACACAAGAGAGGGACACACACAGAGAAAAAGAGACAGAGGCAGAGACAGAGACAGAGAAACAGAGATAGACAGAGACACACAGAAAGAGAGAGACAGAGAAACAGAGACAGACAGAGACACACACAGAGAAAGACAGAGAGAGAGTGAGAGAGGGACACACAGAGAGACACAGGCACACAGATACACACAGAGAGACAGAGATAGACAGAGACAGAGTCAGGCACACACATAGACACACACAGAGGGAGACACACACACAACGAGAGAAAGAAACAGAGAGAGAGGGAGAGACACATACACAGAGAGAGACAGACAGACAGACAGACAGACAGACACACACACACACACACACACACACACACACACACACACACACACACCAAGAACTCATGCAATGGTGCCGGAGGTGTTTCAACTCTCCTTCAGTAGTGGGGTTCTCTCCTGCTCCATCCCTGTGGCATGGGGTCAGACTCCTGCCTGGGGGTCTAGCTGTGCCTGGGGAATGGGCTCACTGGGGACAGGTAGAGGTCCTTGGCCATGGCTGTTGGCATTCACCTGGGCTCCCTGGGCTCTTCTCTTGTCTTTACAGCCATGTGTGGGAATTAACCCTTGGCTCCTGGGACTCATGGCCTTGTCTTAGTGGCCATGTGCAATCTTGGAACTTTCCCCAGAGACCTCTGATGTCACATCTGAGCCAGGGAGACCTGAGGTGTTTCTCTGTCTCCATTGCCACTGTTGGAGCCTCCGGGGAAACACTCTGGAGGGTTTTGAGTGATGACAGCTGGAAGTGGCCTCAGGAAGCAGAGAGGAAACAGAGAAGACAGCCATAGTTGGTTACGGGTCAGATCAGCAACATGTGTTACCTGTACCCACTCCCCTGGTTCCCTGGGGCCTCTGGGAGACTGACCATAGCACAGCTCAGCAGGTTGCTTCCTTGGTATGGAGATTAAAAGGCCCCCAAATAAAGCTAAGCCTCAAAAAGGCCAAAAATGAAAAGCAAAAATTTCCTCACTTTTAGCCATCAGACTCCAACTGCTTGGATCACAAGCCAGTGATTGTGATGCCCCCAAACCCAACTCCTAATGGCTCCTGCTGTCTCCCCACAAATGACCTCAAGACAGGGAGTGGCACCTCTTATTGTCTTATTGGTCCAAATAGGACTCTACATGACAGCCCAGGAGACAAGGCCAGGAAACTTAATAATTGTAGAAGATCCCCCCTTCTTTCTCTCTCTCTCTCTAGTATGTGAAGGTCATATGTGTATGGCATGTGCTGTGTGTGTATGATATATATGGTGTGTGATGTGTGTGTGCGAGATATGTGTGTGGCGTGTGTGGTATATATGTTCTGGTATGTGTATGGTGTGCGTTAGTACATGTGTTTGATGTGTGTATGGGGTGTGTGTGTGATGTGTATGGGTGGGGTGTGTGGTATGTATACATTGTATGATGTGTGTGTATTGTGGTGTATGTGGTACGTTTAGTGTGGTATGTGTGTGGTGTATGATGTGTGCACGTGTGTGCGTGTGTACATGCGTGTGCGCGCGAGTGTAGGCACATGCCTGCCATGCTGCACTAGTGGAGGTCAGAGGTAACCTCTGATGCTGGTCCTCACCTTCCACATTGAGACAGGGAATCTTGTTGACTGCTGTGTGCACCAACCTAGCTGACCCACAGGCATCTGGGAGTTCTCCTGTCTCTACTTTTCAGTTGTTGGTGGGAGCCCTGAGTTATATGTACAACCTCGTCAGGGTTGGTGAGGGTTCTGGGACTGTAGACTCGGTCCTCATGTGTGTGTGTGTCTATGTGTGTCTGTGTGTGTGGCAAGTGCCTTATCCACTGAGCCACTTCTCCAGAGACCTGCAGTTTCGACTTGTCATTAAAATGTTGAGATCAATTCTGCATTCTGGTCTGGTAAATACTTTTAACTCTGTGTTTTGGTCTTGTTGTTATAGGTATGAGAATTCCCTTTGGAAGACCAAACAGTGCGGAGCGTGGGGGAGGTGGCTATGTTGTCTCATATACAGGTTGAGGAAGCTGGGGTTTCTCTTTATGGACTCCCATCATCTTGAAGGCTGAGCGCAGGAGGAAACTCCCCAGCTCCCTGTTCTTTGTATGGTTTTTGATGTCTTGGGTCCAGAAAGAAGCACAGGTCCTTGGCAATAGAAGTTACAGGGCTGTCTTGATAGGAGTGGTGGGTGCTTAGGAGATCGGGGGGGGGGTCCATTCTTATCATTCTCCAATAATCCCTTCCTGTGTTTCTATGTCTGTGCTTTTGTTGGAGGGAGGGGGTCTCCAAGTATGTCTTTGTGGGCAGGTCAGGGGATAGGTAGCTCCCTCAGGAAAGGAAGAAAACCTGAGGCAGACTGCTGTGAGCAGCATCTGAAGGGGCTGGTGGACCGAGGAGCATGAGAGAGAGGGAGAGAGGGAAAGAGAGAGAGAGAGAGAGAGAGAAGAGAGAGCCAGCCTCTGGTGAGACTGTCACATGGAAGCTGAGTGGGATGGAGGACAGCCAGGATGTCCCATAGGTGGGATGGGAAGAGGCGGGCACTGTGGCTGGACAGGCCAGGTAGGACACAGTCAGGAGGGCATGGAGACAAAAGCAAAGGCTTGAGCTTGGGCAGGCTGGCTGAGACCCAGCTCTGCTCAGCTGAAGCCCAAGGTATTTCCTCCTTTGGAGGCCACTGGGAGAGCCGGTCCAGCCAGCAGTCTTGGCTCTGGGGCATCATGCAGCAGCCAGGCACTCCAGCAGGAAGCCATTGCCCTCACTAATTCAAGAGGGATTAGCCATTCCGAGGCTCAGAGCCCTGGTGTCACAGAACCTAAGGGTTGTAAATCATCAGATATGAAAAAAAAAAAAAAAAAGAAAAAAAAGAAAAAAACAACCCAGTTGCAGCATCTCCCCTGAGCAGGGCTTATCCTGCTCAATGCCCAGCTTTGTTTAATTCTGCTGAAGAGCTTAGATGCTGAGGAGAGGCTCAGTGGGAGCCTGAGCAAGCCTGAGCCTCAAGGTTTGGAGGCATTCAGCTCTGGGGATGCAGAGGTCTGATTCTCACTGTGGCTGTGCCCACTTGGCCTCATGTGCTAGGCAACCAATCACCTTCACTCTTTGTTAGTTGTTGGTTTTGTTTTGTTTTGTTTTGTTTTGTTTTGTTTTTTTTGGAAGCAGGGTTTCTCTGCACAGCTCTTACTGTTTTGGAATGCATTCTGTAGACCAGGCTGGCCCCAGACTCACAAAGATTGACCTGCCTCTGCTGAAGGCTCACTTTAATGTATCACTACCTAGCTAATGAGATGCTTGTTTATGTAGGTGGCTGTGTGCATGTGTACATGAGTGCAAGTGTGTCCGTGCGTGTGTATGCGAGCACGCGCATGTGTCTTTGTGTATACTCAGAGAGGCTGGAGATGCACACCAGGTGTCTATCCATCTGTACTTTGGTTTTGGGGACAGATCTCTCACTGAACCTAGAACTCGGTGATTTGGCAGGGCTAGCTGGCCAACAAGCTTCAGAGGTCCTTGGGTTTAGCTTCTCCAGGGTTGGCATTACAGGTGTGTATGCCTGTACACCAAACACTTTCCTGGCTGAGCCTCCCCACCCTCCGAGGCATCTTTTGGCCATTATCTTCATGCTGTTCCCTGGTCCTCTACTCTCTCAGCTCACTCCAGCCCCATCTCTCTTCTAATTCCTTGTGCCGTGCAGGCTCTCACAGCCTCCGAGTCTCCCCACAGCCCAGCTTCCTTCTGCCTTTAACTACCTCACAGAGAGGGCTTTCCTACGCTCATAATGGCCTGTGTAACTCATTCTCTTGTCCCCTACTTACAAGAGCTACCACGGATTGATGCACACAACTCCTCCGACACCCTGCCCCACTGCTCATGGAGAATCACCACAAAACCTCTTTAAAAGGCAGAGCGTGTGAGAAGAACTTCTCTACTCCCTGCTGGACATCCGATCTTGGGTGAGGGGCTTAACTTCTCTGCACCCAGTTTCCTGTCTATAAAAAACCGGATAAATGTGGGTGTGCAGGCTCACATTGTCAGTCTCAGTACTTGGGAGGCACAGACAGGAAAATCAGGAGTTCAAAGTCAGTCTAGGATATCTAGTGGGTTGAAAGGAATCCTAGGCTACATGAGACCCTGTCAGGAGAAGGAAGAGGAGGGGGAGGAAGAGGGAGAAGGAAAAGAGGAGGGAGAGTAGGGAGAGGAGGAGGGAGAAGAAGAGGAGGGAGAGGAGGGGGAGGAGGAGGGAGAAGAGGAGGAGGGAGAGGAAGGGAGGAGGACAGAGAAGGAGAAAAGGAAGGAGAGGAGGGGGAGGAGGAGGGAGAAGAGGAGGAGGGAGAGGAGGGGGAGGAGGAGGGAGAAGAGGCGGAGGGAGGGGAGGGGAGGAGGAGGGAGAAAAGGAGGAGGGAGAGAAGGGGGAGGAGGGAGAAGAAGAGGAGGAGGGAGAAGAGGAAGAGGGAGAGGAAGGGGAGGAGGAGGGAGGAGAAGAGGAGGAGGAGGGAGAAGAGGAGGAGGAGGGAGAGGAAGGGGAAGAGGGGGAGAGTACAATAACAGTCTCCAAATTCTTGTGGCTGAATGAAATAGAAGTGGAGAGTGCTTAGCAGAATGATTGATTGGGTGCTTAGCATGGTATTTCTTTCCCAGCCAAAGACTGACCAGGAAAGGTTTGCTCAGCCAAACACAGAGGGATCTGCTTGTCATTCCCCTCCCGTGCCCTGCCTCTGCCACTGCTGCCCAATATTTTGGCATCTGACAGCCACCCTAGTGACCTTGAAGTTCCACCAAAACTTCCCAGTAAAACCCTGTATTGTCTGTCCGCTCTTCTATAACAGATGACCTCAAGTTTAACAGCCTAAGACAACATCTATGTCAACTGGTTCTTGTGGTTCTGGAGCCCATCACGACTCCAACAGGCTTTCTGTCTGCTCCTGGGCCGTTAGTCAAGGTGTCCACCAAGCCCAGCATCACCTGAAGTTTACCTGGGAAGGGTCTGCTCCAGAGTTCCACAATTGTAGACAGTTAATAGAGGACTCAGGGCCTTGGCTTATTGTCATTTGTAGGCTGATAGTTGGGGGCTCCTGAGTTCCTCGCTATGTGGGGTTCCCCAACATGGCTGTGTGCTTCCTCAGTGCCAGGGAGGGCGGGAGACACTAGCAAGAAGGTGCCACAGTCTTATGTAACAAGCACAGGGAGGGCCTTGTTTGCACAAGCTCACTTCACCTTTCTGTATTCTGTTTGTTAGAAGCAAAGGGGTAGAAACTGCCCAAGGTCAGGAGAATGAACCATCTGAGGGGTCAGCTCAGGTGAGCCACACAAGCTGTCAGTACCAGGAAGCAGGGATGGTGGGGTGACTGCTCTGTCACGGGCCCCAGCTCTCTATTTCTACCTGGGAGGCTTTCTGTGTTACAAGATCTTCCTCCTCCTCCTCCTCCTCCTCTGCTCTCCCTCCCCCTTTCTTCTTCTTCTTCTTCTTCTTCTTCTTCTTCTTCTTCTTCTTCTTCTTCTTCTTCTTCTTCCTTCTCCTTCTCCTTCTGCTTCTCTTTCTCCTTCTCCTTCTCCTCCTTCTCCTTCTCCTTCTCCTTCTCTTTCTCCTTCTCCTTTTCCTTTTCTCCTTCCTTCTCCTCCTCTTCTTCCTCCTCCTTCTTCTTCTTTTTCCTTCTGTTCCTCCTCCTCCCCTTCTTTTCCTCCTCTTCCTCTGTTCTTCCTCTTCCATCTCCTTCTCCCTCCTCAGCCTCCTTGTCCCCATTCTCCTCTTTCTTCTTTTTGTGTTTTGAAAACACAGAGCCTGGACTAGACTATAATTTTCCTTCCTCACCAGGTCAGCATCCAAGTACTGGGTTCATATGTGCAGCATTCAAGGTCCATTTTGTCCAACCCTCATGCTTCTGGAGCCTTGCTGTGCCCCAGTCCTGTGCTGAGTGGCCTCTAGGGCTACTGACATAAATAATACAGTCCAGTCCACTGAATCATCACTTCCAAAGAGCTGCTCAGCAGCGCCCATGATTCTTAGCTTGACTGTAAAACACGACACCTTGTGCTGTTGTTTCAACAATAGCACTGTTTGTATAAACACTGTCTCAGTGGGATCCCAGCCTCCACACTGGCAGAGTAAGTCTGGGTAAAAATCAACACTTGCTTTGAGTCTAGGCCTGAGAACAGAGCCCTGGTTATTTGTCATGTCAGAACTGGACTTTTGGGGTGGGGGGCGTGCATCAGTGAGAAATGATTAATTTGCTTTCAGAAGCAGGCACAGGTCCTTCCAGAAGTCACAATGAATGCTGAACGACCAAGGCCTGGTTCTCTCTGTGATATGATGCTTGCCCTGAGTGCAGGAAGCAATGGCTGCCAGCAGAGCTTCCATTTCCCACTCAAAGATGCTCTGCTTGTTGGGGGGAAAAGGTAGGAATTATATCGGCAGACGCTCACCCCCACTTCTCTTTTGGCCCAGAAGGGGGCGCCCTGTCCTCCACTGGCCAGGCTGTGCCTGTGCCTGGTTACCATTCTCCTGCAGTGGGGCCATGGGACAAACAGAACTTGTGTAACCCAAGACAGCATGATCTCCCAGAAAGGAGGAAGGGGAAGGGAGCCCGGGGCTTTCTTGAAGTGTGACCTTTAGTGAGATTGGCAGAGGACTGATCTGCAAGCAGGGGACAGACCCCAGACTCTTCTGGACTCACGAATGTGTCCACTGGAAGAGGCACGGTGAGCCAGAGGAAGGTCATATGGTATATCAGGTAGATGGTCGTCACAGTCTGGTTCTCCTTGGTGCTGTTGTAGGGTCATCTTAAGGCTCTGCAGGAAGAGTCTCTGGTTTTACATCCTCCTTGGGGAGTAAGATGAAGCTGAGGGATCTGTGGTAGGGGCAGGGTCGAGTTCAGCAGCCTTTTGGAATTGCTAGATGTCTATGCTTGGAGCAAGTTGGGACCCTAGGTATCTAGTGGAGAGTAAGCTAGCCTTCCACCTCTACCCATAGAGACAAAGGATAGGATAGGATGATGCATGGAGACCTACCAGGTGACGTTCTAGTTAGAAACAAAACGAGAGTCAGTCCCTATGCTATGTTTCAGGTCAGAGCCTGGGCTTTGAAAGCCATATTAACTCCTCCATAGACAAATTAAACAAAGTAGTGCTCAAAAGCTGAGAAAGATGCATTCTATGTAACTACATAGGAAAGAGGATCAAATAATGAGGCCTAGTGACCCCCACAAGTTAATCTTCAGGGCCCTGATGTGAGGTTTAGATTTAAATAATTGGCCAGAGGTGTCCGCAGCTAAGTAGTGCTGGTCGAAGTGTGGTCCACTCATCACTGATCTACTCATCTTGGCTCTGGTCTGCCTACATGGTGACCTGAAAAGTTGTCAGGGCCCTGTATGATCTTCCAGGGAGACAAGATTTCCCTCTGGCTAGCCCCAGAGTTTTAGGCCTTTCCTCCTCTCAGTATATGACTTCTGGAGAAAGTCCATTTCCTGTCCCTGTCGTCTGATAGCTAAACAGAGACTCAGTGTTTCTCTAGAATAGCTTCATTCTTGTCAGGACAGCCACACCTAGGATGGTGGAAAAGTTTGTTGGCTCACCTCTGCAGATCTTCAAATATCAAAGCCGCACAATACTTAGAGCATGACAGGGCTAGCTCACTTCTAATGGCCTCTCCAGAAGTACAGGGACTCAGGACACAGCTACAAACCAATCTTTCTGAGAAGGGTGCTCCCCGATGAAGCCAGAGGTGTTCTTGGTAGCCAGTGTCTGGTTAACAGGGAATTATTGCTTAAGTTGTGGCTGGACTTAAAGTCCCACATCTTGTGGTCCTGGAGGTGGTCTGGACTTCTTGTGAGATGGTGAGGGTCCCCCATGACACCTAGATCCCACAATGAGACATGCCATCTGGCTGACATGTTGGAGCTGAGGCAGACCCTAACCTCTCGGGCTGTAAGCTGAGGCCCAGGTTATCTGCCCTGGACAATGGGCACCCATATTTGGCTTTGCTGAGCAGTGTCCTGGCATGTCACCTGCAAAGGAACACAATGTTTGCAATTGCATAATGGACCGTCCTTGGAGCCTGAGGGAGCTGGCTGGAAGTAACAGGTATGATTCAGGTGTGTCATGGGGGTGAGAGGCTGTGTCTTGCTGCCAAAGGCCTGTCTGGGAGGAGGGAGAGGTAGGCCCACCTTCCCAGGAACTTCCTCCCAAGGTCAGAATGTTCCTCACTGCCAGGGAGGAGTCAACAGCCTCTTTGTATTCCACAATGGGAGAGAGGATGATGCCTGGGAGGGATGGCTGCCCCCAGATGCCTATAACAGGTTCCTTGTAGTAACTAGATGACACTGGTTTGTCTAGGATGAAGGAGGCATAGCTTTGTTCTGAGACTTGGAGTGCAGGTCCTTGGGAAGGTTGAACTCCTGGAGTCTGAGGCAGTCGGAATTTGCATCACTTTTCCCATCACAGTTTGAGAGGTGCAGCGGGGAGAATTTTATTCAAGGAACAAGCAGAGAACAGGAGCTCACACTTGAAAGACGTCTCCCCAGCAGGTCTGGAGACTGGGTTTTCACTGAGCATGGATCACGAGCAGTTATACTGTGCATGCTACTGTAGGCATCACCAGGGGCCCGCCTCTTCTCTTTCCTGATTTGGTCATAGTTGTGTCTATTATGGTACCACTGGCCTTACCACACATGGTAGAGGCAGAGCCTGGGCCCTGGCAGCGCAAACACACCAGGCTCAGTCATAGTCTTCAACAGGGCAGCTAAAAGATGAAGCAGAGAAGGAGAGTTATTACATGTGGCCACATTTGTGTTGATGCCCGTGGTCTATTCTGCCACTGGAGACCACACAGAGGTCTGTGGCACATGCAGACACCAGGGACCATGTGGAAGTCCATGATCCAAGTTCCCACTGACTGTAACAGACAAAGAAGCTAATTTTGCAGTGGTCCAGATAGATGATTGCAAACTCCCTGTTGAGAAAGAGGGACAGAGAAGACTTCTGTGACAACCTACCACTCTCCCCTCCCCAAAAATAAGAGACTAGACAGGAAACCATAAAAGAAAACTCTTTAGGAATGCTAAAGTGTACCTTTCCACAGCTGGTGGCTTCAAACAGGGATGTGGGTGGGGAAGGACTCAGTTCTCCTAAGGAGCTGGTTACTGGGAGTCTGACCATACTCCAGTGAGCACATGGGCAACACAAATTGAACTTGTGGTTTTTCTTCTTCTTTTTCAGTAGAGGTAATTCATAAGAGGGGTTGGTGGGGGGGTGGAGAGCAGACCTGGGAGGACTGAGAAGTGAGTGTGAGCATGAAGTGAAATCCCCAAATAATAAAAATATGCTGGGGGAAAAAATCTAGCCAAACTGAGAAGGGGAACACATGGAGGGGTAGGCATGAATTTTTTTTTTTTTTTGCAACCTACTTTTCATAAAGGTTCAACCTCTCCTCTAGCCCACCACCCAGCAGAGGTAGTAGAAGAGAAAAGATATTGGGATATGGGGGGAGTGGACCTGTCCAGCAATAGTTCTTTGGGAGTGAGCTCGATCTTCTTTGGCAGCAGTTTAGTCCCACAGCAAACACCAAATAAGATTCAGCAGCTGCAGGCCAGTCCTCTAGGCAGGCAGACACCAGGCATGAACCAGCAGCTGCTGTCCAGCCCTTTTAGCAAGCAGACACCAGGCATCTGTAGTTCAATCCTGAAGAGACCACCAGGCTCACCAACTGGCCTAAGGCAAGGCCTCAGGAGTTGCTGTCTGCCACAGGAACCTCAGGAGCAGTTCATGGGTGAGTTTCTCTCAGCGGTGGTGTTACCACAAGTTGAGCTCAACAATGCTATGTAAGGCGAACCAATACAGGTGTGTCTTCAGGGAAGAAAAGCAAGGTGGAACAAAGCAAACCAAAGCTCAGTGCTCATCTCCCACTGTCTGTGGGGTCATATTTATACTCTTTTATTAAGTGACCTTTCACATGTTTACTATATGAAAACATCCTTTCACCAGTGTCTGCTTTGGGAAAACAGTCTTTTATGTGCTTACTTTAGCAAGACCTTTTACCTGTGTGTCCCAGCATAACTCATTTTCCAAAGAAATTTCCACTTCATAGAGGTCCAGTGGATGCCCACACCCCCCAAGTCCATCCTGACAGGAAGTTCAGGTTTAAGCAGAGGGTCAGAGGTATGCTTAACCCAGCAGACCAGGTCAAGGTGTTCAACCCATCAAAGTGTGTTCACACCCGTCAAGGTGTGTTCACACCCGTCAAGGTATGTTCACACCCAACATAGCTCATCTCTGTCCACATTCTGTTCTTCAAGACCTCAGGACTGTGTGAGATCTCTTCCTGGGAGACAAGTCCTCCTCTTGCTGGCACCTGGCGCCCAGACTTTTCTCCCTCCAGCATGAGATTCTTGGGGTCCATGTTTCAAAAGTCTGATAGCCAAAGCCAATGACATAAGTCTCTCTCCTTAGTCTATCTTTGCTTCATCCAGGACAGTTGCACTGTTCAAGTATGCGTGTGTGCTCGTGTAGTGTTATAAAAAGAGATTACAAAGAGCCCAAAGCCATCAGGAGTGTGAACATAGCTGCAAAGCCAGATGGTTAGTCTAGAGCTGTTTGGTGCTAGGAAGTGTATGGTCTCAGCGGTCTACAGCTGGGAGTACCTGCTTCCAGCATCCAACTTTAACTTCGCAAGCCAACAGCCCATCAGAAAAGACAATGGGAACCTGACCACCACATAAAACCATTGAGGCTAGCACTGGTGTAACGTAGGAGAGGGGATAATGGATCAGTAGTGTTATATTATGTGGCTTCATTGGAGGAGGCGTGGCCTCCTCAGAGGAGGCGTGACCTTATTGGAGAAGGTGTGGCCTTGTTGGAGGTATGTTACTGAGGGAGGACTTTGAGGTTTCAAAAGCCTATGCTAGGCCCAGTCTCTCACTTTCTCTCTTCTCTCTCTTCTCTCTCTCTCTCTCTCTCTCTCTCTCTCTCTCTCTCTCTCTCTCCTGCCTGTGGATCAGGATGCAGAGTTCTCAGCTACTGCTGCAGCATCCTATTTTTCACCATAATGGTCATGGAATAGCCCTCTGAAACTGTGGGCAAGCCCCAATGAAATGCTCTCTTCTGTATGAGTTGCCTTGGCCATGGCGTCTCTTCACAGCAATTGAACAGTAACGGAGACAGTGAGTGTTGTTTGGGGGAATGTTGAGGTATGGAAGTATGTCCCTAGGAGAAGGATTTCTGCTGTAAGATTCCCACCGTTTCCGGTGGTAATTGCTCTCTCTGCTTCATGCTCTGGTAAAAAAAAGTTTGTGAGCTCTCATTATCCTGCCCCAGCTGCCAAGCCTGCTGTTTGCTGCCACATCTCATCACCGTAAGTCCTCATAAGTGGAAATGAACGCTTTTTATAAGGTGCCTTGATCATAGTGTTTTTATCACAGAATGGAAAGTAATTGGTACAGGTACCAGCTCATGCTGCCTTTCTTTGAGTAAAGATTTGAACTCAGTTCCTCACTGAATCAGAACAGGTCAGTTTCCCCTCTCCCTGTTCCCTTGTCTCTCTTTCCCTCATCTCTCGTCATGCTAGAAATGGAACCCTTTGGTTCACATTTGCACATGTGAAGTAGGCATCCTACTATCAAACTACACCCTAACCTCACTGGTAATATTTTCTTGCGGTGGGGTACGGGTGACGCTCACTCTGAGGAGGCACACAGTGCTGACTCGTTCCTTGTTCTTCTTCTCACAGCCTCATCCAGTCCCATTGCTGCTGGGCACACATGGACATTCCACTCTCAGTGAGGCCTCATTGACCCCGTGATAGAAGGGAAGCTCAGTAGTGACCACGCCCATCTTGGGATGCCTTGTTGGGTTTCACTGACTTGCACGAGGGTTGGAAGTTCAGTGTTCCTCTGGACCTGGCTGACATCAGAAGAGGAAGTGAAGGGACCGTATCTCATTAAGTCTTGCTGCTGTGTGGCAACTGAAGCTCAGTCCCCGCTGGATGCTACCTTGTAGGGAAATTGGAGTGTTGCCTGCTTCTGCCAGGCAGGGAGGGAACCATTAGCTCCCTGTTCAGTCTTACTAGTGTCACCTAACACGATGGTCCAATGGTACCTGGCTTCCGTGAAAGGAGAGCTGGGTAATGCCCCCACCCCCACTGGCAAGGGCAGGTTGTGTTTGGCTGGAGTTAGGGAGTATTGCTAAAGTTTCCTATTGTTAAGCTACTTTTAGCCCTGGTCCCCAGGCTACCAAGATCGGGCTTTTCTTAGAATTGTATGTCTGTGCCTGTTAACAGTTCTGGGTTGGAAATGTTTGTAGGTTCCAGTTCAGGAGATCTGAGAGGCAGAGAGAGGGAGGAAGCAGAGGACTTACTGTAAGTATGTCCCTCAAATCCACCTTTCAGAGTCTTCCACGTCTTGCCTTTCTGTTCAGATTTTCTATCATTAAAGAGACAACTAGAGAACTGAAGAGATGGTTGAGCATTGAAGAGCTCTGACTGATTTTCCAGAGGACCCGGATTCAACCTTCACATTCATATGGTAGTTTATAGTTGTCTATAACTCCAGCTCCAGGGCATCTGATACCTTCTTCTGGTTTCTGTAGGTACCAGGCATGCGTGTGGCACACAGGCATACATGTAGTCAAAACACCCATGCACACAAATAAATGTTTTCAAAAGAGGCTGATGGCTCCATTCAGGTGGAATTAGAAAGCTGCACAACTGTTTTCAAACTTAGTAGCTCCCTCAACTTTGGTCAGAGAAGCTTCTCTCTTCAGGGACTCAGAACTGGCCAAAGAGAATAGCAGGTTTCCACCTCTCCAACCCCAAAAGGCTCAGCAAACACATGGTGGGTAAGAGTTAGAGGATGAGGAGGAGGGCTGTGGAACACTGTGTTTAGGACCTGACAGCTATTGCTCTCATGAACTCACGAGCAGCTGTGGTTGCCTGCACCAGAGCACAGACTAGTCAACATTCCAGCAGGCATCACTGACTGGACCCATGGAGGTAGGACGGGGAATGCTGGCAGTCCTTGGGTGAACGTGAGTTTCAGGGCAATATGATCAAGTGTGTGATTACTCCCAGGTTCAATCATTTGATGGAAGGACCCACAAAGCTGTTATACTCATGGCTGCCGTTTGTCACAGCAAAGGGATACTGGTCACAGTCAGGAATAGGAAGAGATGGATAGAGCAAAGTCCAGGAGAAGCCAGGTGGGAGTGGGGAATGGCAACTCTTGCTGTTCTCTTTTAGGAGTCATGTGGACAGTGCCCCCTTCTGACAATAACTGTGATAACGTGTAGGAAGCAATGCCAGCCACCAACCCCACCATGGTACAGCTGCTTGCACTGGTCACCAACATTTTGTCTTCAGCCACTCAACCAGGTGATACCATGTGACCCAAGGCTCTCCAAGTTAGTCAGTTGGGTAGCTGGACAATCTGGTGATGGAAGGATCCCATGATCCAAAGTCACTCACTCAGGCAGAACCTTTCAGTGTCTCAAAGGGAATCTTACAGAAACCAGAGACAAAGGGCTAGCTCTTTCTTTAGGCAATGTTGACACCACCCCCTTTTTTTCCTGTGCTGG
The DNA here is from genome assembly GCA_030674055.1 of Rhabdomys pumilio. NCBI lineage: Eukaryota > Metazoa > Chordata > Mammalia > Rodentia > Muridae > Rhabdomys > Rhabdomys pumilio. The sequence continues at coordinate 39,665,952 of JANHMN010000020.1, forward strand.
CTGACACTTTTTTCTCTGTGCTGGCTGGTTTTACGCCAACTTGACTTAATCTAGAGTCATTTGGGAACAGCTCCACCTCCATTCACGTGGGTGAGACGAAGCAGTAGGTGCTTTGTCCAGTTGTACAACCTGCCGAGGTACTATCCAAGTGGCAATCTGCAGGCTGCGCCCCAGAGATGCTGTTTGTACAGGGCAGAATGCAAAATTCTTTTGCAGTGTGTACCACAAGGATAAGTAGAGGGCAAAGGGTTGTGAGATGAAAACCAAGTGACTGTGTACACCCAGTGTGGCACTGTCCTAGGTGTAAGGTGGGCAGGGGAGATACAAATCTGAGCATATTGGCAGGGTCTAGAGGTCATGATCTTCCTTAGAGTCTCTCTTCCACTGTATCTCAAGTTGGGGGGTTAGCATAGAAGAGTCCCATATGACAAAGGGACTGTCAGGCACTTCAGTGCCCTGAGCTAGTTACTCCTCATTATCCGCTGGACTGAGTCTGGAATCACCTGTGAGACACGCCCTGTGAAGGTACTTAGCTGAGGAAGACCCACCCTATATGTGGGTGCCACCTCCCATGGGCTAGAGCCTGGATTAAAAAGCAGAAACTGGGGCAATGCCAACATCCATCTCTGTCTCCTTCCTGACTATGGGAACAGTATGACCTGGTGCCTCAAAGTTTTGCCTCCATGCCCTCCCCTCCATGATAGACTCTATGCTCAAACCATGAGCCCAAACCAACCCTCTTCTTAAGCTTTTGCCAGGTGTTTGTCACAGCCATGGAGAGAGTAGTTATCACAGGCTCTATATTTCAAGTTTCTCTATCCTATCCTGTGTCTCATCTCCATGTCTTACACAAGCCAATGGGTCTGGTGTACACACTGATGTCCTAGTGACAATTCTTTGCAAACACTGACCTCAAGTGTCTTCTCTTTGAAGGGGACATCCTCATTTTAGAATCCTGAGCTCTCTGGGATAAAGTTTCCAAAGAATTTTGAAGAACCTAAGGTATTCTATGAGCATGTCTGTCCTGTGGTGGTCCTGGGTTCTCTGGACATCATTGTGTGGTTGTCCCCTAGTAGAAGCCCTGGGCTGTGTGGCAGAGTCCCCACCAGGTGGCAGTGGCATCTTGCTCATAATTCCCCAGGAAGCCAGTCATCTAGTTCATCTGAACATAGAAAAGCCAGGCTCTGCAGCCACCACCAGGAAGTGTCAATCACTGCTTTTATTAGTGGCTCTGGGCCTTGGGCAAGACATTGGAACTGTGGGTTTCCTCCTGTATAATGTAGTGGTGTCTCTGGTGGGTTTCCAGATGCAAAACTAATTGAGTTACTGCTACAGCAGGCGAGCTGTCTGACCCTTTTGGGGTCATATTGTATTTTTCTTTGCATCTCTTTAAAGCTAAGATCTTGTTAAGAGCTTACAAATAAAAGATGTCACACGTCAAGATTAGCCAGGTCCACACCTCAGCTGACTTTCTGTGAAATTAGAGCAGCCATGTTGGAGGTATGGAGCATGACAGTGTATTCCATCTGTTTAGTATGAGGTCTACTTTTATGTACTTACCCACCACCGGAAAACAGCGACTGCATTACAGAGCGAAAACTAGGAAAGCATTAGGTCAGTATTGTCTTTCATGACCCAAGTATCTGTTGCCTGCAGTTAGTCCTTCGTCTCCTAATATTCACCCTCTGTTTCTCCTTTCTACATGCTATGCTGTACCCTGTACATTTGTTCACATATGTACACACATTACTGTCCATATACTTTTATGTATATATTATTTTATTCATAGATATGTGTGTATATCATGTTTATGTATATACATGTACACATTACATATCATACTTTATACTTACATGTATGTATTATTGCAGTCATAGAATACGTATGTATTATTTATGTACATCCATGTATAAATTACATATTCAGGTTTATACTTTATTGAGGGCTTGTTATGGGTTAGATATATTCTAAAGGCTTCTAAAATAGTGCATATGTGTGTGTGGGTTTGTGCACATGGATGCAGCACCTGAAGAGATAAAAAACCGGGGTTACAGGTGGTTGTGAGACACCCAGTGTGAATGCTAGGAACTGAACTGGGGTCCCTTGCAAGGCCAGTGTACATTATTAACCACTGAGGCACCTCTCCAGCCTGTCTACATTGGTCCTAAGGTCTTGGAAGATGGCCCAGTGGGTAAAGTACTTGATGCAGGGTATGGCTGCATGAAATGAGGACGTGATCTCTCCAAGGTATGGTTAAGGGGAAGGTTTTATTGTAGGTATGAGGGAGGGTATAGTCAGAGGCCTCTGGAAGAGTCCAAGGCTCAGCTCTCAGGAGCAGGGAGAGAGAACAGTAGACTAACATGACCAGTAGACTGAACTGGGCCATGGGGTGGGGGAGGTGGTAGAGAGTAAGAGTGGAAGACCAAAGGTGAGGGCAAGTGGACCAAGAGAGAGAGGGGACCAACAACAGAGGACCATGAGAGCCAAGCCAAGAGAGCAAAAAGAGAAAGCATGTTTGAAGTAGTAGGGTTATATAGGAACAAGAAGCCGGAGAAAGCACAGCCCCTGAACAGGAAAAGTTTAGGGTTGGGGGTGGTGTGAGAAGGGCTGAGGATCTACAGGTACTGAGTGAGCCTGGAGGCCGGCAAGAGAGGCCAGTGCTGAGCTTGCCCTCTCCAGAGGTGAATGCTTGCATCATGCTCTGCACTGCTCTGCTGCTCCGTGGACTCTGAGGCTCCCACCTGCTGATCTTGCCAAGGCTCAGCTCTCAGGTCCAGGGAAGGCATGCTAGGTTACTTTCTGTTTCTGCGATAAACTCCATGACCCAAAGCCACTTGGGGAGGAGAGGGTTTACCTTCATAGGGTAACTAAGCTAAGATGGATAGGTTACAGTCTATCATTAAGTAAAACCAAGATAGAAACTCAAGGCAGGAACTTGAAGCAGGAACCTCAGAGGAATGCTTACTGGGTTCCCCCATCCCAGGGCTCCAGCTCAGATAGCTTTCTTATGCAGCCCAGGACTCCCTGCCTAGGGATGGCACTGCCCACAGTGGTCAGAACCCTACCACACCAGTTATTATTCAAGAAGATGCTCTACAGACAATCCAGTGAAAACTATCTCTTTAACTGAGGCTCCCTTTCCCCAGGTGACTGGTTTGCGTCAAGTTGACAGTGAAAGTCAGGTTGTGTGTAGAGGCAATAGGCCATCCTTACACTCCTACCCAGAACCTGGATGGTACCTCATAGACTTTCCCAACCTCCAGAGCTGGTCACATCCGGGCTGGAGTTCCATTTACTCACCTGGCCAGGCCTGGTTCCTCCAGGTCCAGAGGTGGACAGTGGGCTACTCTCAGCTCCTCCCAGAGCTCCCCATGAGAGCAGCTAGACACCTGCATGTTGCCTCTGGGAGTGAGAAACGCAAAGCCACATTGCAAACCGATCTTGCAATTGCACAGGAAGTTTAACGTCTCCGTGCTCCATGACTCAGGTCTATCTGCCCTGCGGTTCTAATTGTGATTTAACTAAGAGCCTCGGAAAGCAGTGAGCACAATTCAAGAATAACCTGAAACTGGAGATGGTGCAGATGCCTCTCGGTAGACGAATGGACCTGCAAATTGTGATTTAGCAGTAACAGGCAATAGGCTGCTGGCGCAGGGGCAGTGTGCCAAAGGAGACAACTTCTTGTTTCTAGTTCTTTGAAGTCCTAAAAAGTGAAAACCCAACCTCCATGATAGAAGCCACACCATGGGGCCACTGGGTAAAGGCATGGCCCCCAGGCCTGACAGCACAAGTTCAATCTCCAGACACACATGGTGGGAGGGGGGAACCAAGGTGTGGGCCTTGGTTTACCTGTGGTTCCCACTCACAATAAGTAAATATAATAAAACATTAAGGATTTAAAAAAAATGAAGTCATATGGCAGTTGTTTCCGAGTGAGGGAAGAGGTGGGAAGAGACCTTGCAACTTGGGTTTTTGGAGACAGGTTTTTACTGTGTAAATCAGACTGCCCTCAGAATTAAGATCCTCCTGCCTCAGATTCCTACCTTCTGGGAAATATAGGGGTGCCCCTTCACATCTGGCTCCTGGAAACTGGGCTATACCTCAGCCCTGGGCCTTGCCACTTCTCCCCCTCCCTCCCTTTCTTCTTTTTTCCTTCTTTTCTCCTTTCCTCATCCTCTCCCTCCCTCCCTGCTTTTTAAAGACAGGGTCTCATGTTGCCCAGGATGGCTTCAAACTTTCTACGTAGCTAAGGATGACCTTGAACCCGTGATCCTCAACCTCACCGCTCAGATGCTGTTTGACAGACTTGAGCCATCACACCTGATTTTACTCCATGTCAGGGATCACACCCAGGTGTTCTGTGTGTGGTAGGCAAGCAGTCTGCCAACCGAGCCACAGCCCCAGGCCCTCATGTTGGCTTTTTGAGAAATCTTAGGGACGCCATTCTGATTCCTTGCTGATTCTACCCATGACAAGCCCAGTGGAAGGATCTGGGGTGCAGGGAACCTACTAGAAGGTTCCTGCAATGCTGAGGTATTCTGCAATCTCCTCTGGAGCTATCAAATCAGCCCTGCTGGCTTGCCAACAAATGCAAAATCTGTTTGTCCCAGCCACCCATTGGGATTTTCTATTACCTGCAGAGAGTAAGTACAGTGGGGAAATCTGCATACTGACTCCGTGCATGCTTAGCACATACAGAGCACCTGGGTTTGATTCCCTGCATTGGATAAAACTAGTCAGGGTACAGACCTGTAACATTGCTCCAGAGGTAGACTCTGGAGGATCAAAAATTAAAGTCATCCTTGGCTACATGGCAAGTTCGAGGCCAGCCTAAGCTTGAGACAATGGCAAAATAAAATAAGTTATTCAAAAGCCAGGTCAAGCTTTGGCTCCTGGTCCTGTTCAGATTCCCTGGTGGGTTTCTCAGCTGTTGGAGCTGAGGAAGAACTCAGATGTAGAAGGAAATGTCTCAAACATGCTGCAGCATGTTCCCCAGCTGCCGATGGCAGGTCCTGTTACATGTCCAACTCTTGTCCTTCCTGCTCCAGCTTGTTTCCATGGCCACTGGGTCATTGCTTGTCACTGCTGTCAGATTGCAAAGGACAAGGGAACCTGGGCCATTCACAGCTTCCTCCCCCATCATCTGCCAGGAAATTGGCTTCCCAGAAGGGGGTTGTCATTGTGTCAGCTCTACCTGTCTATGCCAAGTGTGGGTGTTGGAGAATCCCAGTCTGTCATCCAAACACTGGTAATCAGCCCTGAGATGTGGCAAGGACTCTAACGCTTGCTTTGCTTCAGCCATCTCACTTCTGAGAGATTTTGCTGCACCGTTCCCATGTCTTCCTAAGGGAACAGTTACTGAGTTAACTTGGAACTCACAGCCTGACCTGTACAGACATGGTCAGGGGACTGAAGGAGACCCAAGCATGCCTTTACCTCCAAGGTACCCAAAGCCTGTGAGGCAAGGGAGATGGGGTGTGATTCTGGTAAGTGTTTTTTTCTCAGCCATCAGGCTAAATATGTACCCGTTTGTGTAAACCACGGGTCTCAGTCACGAAAGAACGTGAAGGACCGAAGAAGAGAAGCGTCCCACACTTGGCAAACTTGCGACGCATTTGCACTTCCTGATTCAAAGTCTCTGACATTTTTGGAAAATCCAAATTTAATCAAGGCATTTTAAAAGATCTAAACTGAATCAGAGAGACTCAAGGACCATTAGCATAAATCTCAACTAGATGGAATAAATTTTTTCTGGGAAGATCGGCTTTCACTGGAGGCAAAGCGAGACTCCTCTTCACAGGGCTCAGGAAGAGGCTAGTTTAAAGTCACATGATTCAGACAGGAAGGGATGGTGACACTCTTGCTGCCATATTCACCCCAATATGGAGCTCACAGTCTGGGGAACGAGTGGATTTTGAGGCATGGTGTGATAAGCCTTTGAGGACTGTGAGCACAAAGCAGATCTTATTTAAAAGCCAAGTGAGCAGCATAGGAAAGCAGCGGGCTGCTTTTCTCAGAAACCTGTGGCTGCCTGAGCCCTGCCATGTTTGTATGCCTGGTTGCAATTCTTCTCTGACTTGCTGATGCTCACCATGCTCCCCCAAGCTGAGTATGCTCACATAGGTACCGGGCCTCTGGTGTGTACTGGTTGAGGCTGTGGAAGACACATCCGTTCATTACCGGGCATTCACTGTTGTTAAGTTTGGGGAGGGAGAGGAGTAGAGGCTGGAGAGAAGAGCTCCTGGGTCAGCCTTTGGAGATTTATGAATGCAGCCACCTCGGCCAGTGCCACGGGACTTAAGGAAGGAGCTTCAAGGCTTCAGGCCTGCCAGACAAAGAGGATGTCTGCTCCTTTTAAAAAATGTCTGTATGCGTGTGTGTCTGTGTTTATTTTGTGTGTGTGCTGTGGTGCACACGTGCCACAGTATGCATGTGGGGTTGGAGCATAACCTCAGATTTTGGTCTTTGTCTTTATGTCTTGTGAATGCTGCTGTGACTACCAGGCAGGCTGAGCTGACAGCATCAGGGCACTCTTCTGTCTCTGCCTCCAGTCTTGCTGTAAGAATGCTAGGATGGCAGGGATGTGTTACCATGGCTGACTTTTAGTGGGTTCTAGGAATCCGAATTCAGGTCCTCATGCTTCCAGAGCAGCTCTGTTTTCCACTGATCCAGCTCCTCAACCCTCTAGGAATCCACTCTGAAAGATCACCAAAGGAGGTGGGTGTCCTGCAGCTGAGAGGAGCAGGATTAGTGATCACATGACCCCCGTCAGGCTGCCTGCAGTCCCCAGGAGGCAGGGGAGGTGGTGGTGGTGGTGAGGACTTGGCAGTTCCTGAGAACTATGAGCCAGAAGGGTTGCAGGAGCTGGGTGATCGTCAGCTCTCCAGAGCAGCGTCTGAGACTGTTCTAAGAGCTGGAGCTTCCCATGTCTGCTGAGTCTCTGTCATGGGCTCAGACATGTAACTTCACCACAACACTGCACAGTGGGGTCCAGGCTGTTTGAATCCTGATTGCCCTCACTGACTTCTGGCTTTCCAATCTTTTAATTTAATATCAATGAAGGTTTCTGTGTTTAAGGAGAGTCCCTAGGGAGCTGGAAGATGACAGATGGGGCTGAGATGTCTTTGGGATCAAGATTCCTGGTTGGAACTGAGATTTCTTCCCTGATTTCTCTGTTACCCGCACCCCGTGTCAGCCTAGGCTAGAAGCCTCTCTCTCTCTCTCTCTCTCTCTCTCTCTCTCTCTCTCTCTCTCTCTTCCCCCCTCCACTCCCATACCACGTATGTATACATGTGTGTTTATTTAGCAGTGCTGGGGATTGAACCCAGGCCCTTGTGAATGCTAGGCTACTGATCTACCACTGAGCTGTATATAGCCCCAGCCATATTATTTTATTTTAGTTTTGAGACAGAGTCACACTACATTACCCAGGCTGGCCTTGGAATCTCTGTCCTCGTGTGCCAGGTGTCTGGGATTGCAAGTCAGCCCAGCAGCCTGGCTAGCATGCCATAAACCCACAAAGATGGGTCTTTTGGGCTTGTCTAATATGCCAGAGCCTGTAGGGAGGAAAATAAGTAGCATTTAAAACTGAAGTTTAATTAACTCACAGTCCCCAGGAAGGGCTATTTCCAAAGAGTCCTCCACTTTGTAAAGAGTTTATGACTCTTTATACCTGTATGTGCACATGCACACATACACATACACGCGTGCACACACACATACACACATTCACACACACACATACCTGCACAAACACAGAAACGTGTGTGCTTGCACACAGATGCACATACATGTGCCTAAACACATAGGCTAGTACACACACGCACTACAAACACATGTGCAAACGCACATGCATTCATGTGTGCACGCACACAGGTGTTTGATGTTCCTTATCTAAGAACCTTCAGCATGTCTCCAGTTGTGATCACAGCTGTACTGATCTCTGGCTGGGCTGGGCCTCAGCCTGACATTTCATGATAAATTTATCAAAGCCACAGAAGCTTTTTTCTTTATAAATGACCCTGGCACTTGGCATTATTCATTCTTTGCTAATAACCTGTTGGGTGCAGTTAGCTCCTGCAGTAAGCACACAACTCCGTACCCATCACTGAGCCCAGGCCCTGGTTGTTAGTTCTTACTTTTATTCCCTCTGAGTCCTGATTGGTCTGGAAGTGTGGGAGGCTTTTCCCATTGGGTTGTGTGGTGCTGCTCACACAAAGTAGCAGAGAGAGAAAGAGAGAGAGAGAGAGAGAGAGAGAGAGAGAGAGAGAAGCCAGGACTCAGTTCGACTTCTTCCTTTCTCCCTCTTACTTCAAAGGGGCCTGTCCCGTGGGCTGGGGGCCCCCACTCCACTTCAGTTAATCCTCCCTGGACACCTAAAGGTGTTCATCACCAATTCCATGGGTGTTTTTTTACTCTGTTTACATCGACGGTGGAGACTGACCTCACATTGGTGATTTAGTATTTTCGTAATGGCTAGCGCCAAGTTGACAGGCTCTAGATCACCTAGGAGACTAGATGCTGGGCTTGCCTGTGAGGGGTTATCTTGATTTGGTTAATTGGGGTGGGAAGACCCACCATAAAAGTGCACAGTACTACTCTCTGGTCTGGATCCTGAATTGCAAAAAGAGGAAATGAAACTGACTATCAACAGCCTCAGGTCTCTGCTTCCAAGTGTAGGTGCCTCCAACTGTGAGCCAAACAACCCCCTCTTCCTCACATTGTCTTTATTAGGGTATGTTATCACAGCAGTAGAAAACGGACTGAATACAGTCCTCAAGCCCAGCATGGTGGGACCCAAAGAATTAATGGCATATGTCAAGGACACATGGAAGACACACTTGAAGAGCTGTGGTCAAACATCCTTGAAGAAATAGCCAGGTGAAGTGGAAACTTAAGGGTTCTTTGGAGAGTCAGTTGTGTCGAATGGTGTTGAGTGTTTTCCTGAAGCAGACACAGGTGAAAGGATGTTTTTAAAGCAAGCACGTGAAAGGACACATGATGAAGGGAGGTTATCATGTTTAAGAACCATCATTAAAAATAGGGATTGAAAAATTAAAGTTACAGTTAGGCTGTTCCCAGCGCATCAGACACCGAGGCATGTAGGTGTCTTCCCGCCTGCCCGTGCGCTAATGAAGGGTCTGAATTCTCAGAAGACCTGGTTCCTCTCATTTCTGGGCTCCGCTTATTTTGTGTTAAATACAGACTCATCCCAAGATGGCAATTTCCACTTTCTAATCCCACAGCAATGGCATCCCAGGCTGGAGCCAAAGATTATACAGCGTTCATAGAATTTTCCTAGAGTCTTATTGGTCCCAGGTAGATCACGTGTCTTTCCCTGAACTGATCCTCATAGCTAGGGGAGTGCAAGGCACTGATTGGCTCATCTTGAGGTCATGTGCTCCAACTTCGAGTGAGAGGTTGAAATGGAGGGAGTGTCATTAGAAGAGCGAGGGGCATGGGAAGCCAATAGAAGTCCGTCTCAGGCTTGTCGAGGAAAGGATTAGAGCTGAACCTGCTTATGTCCTCTCCAGGGAGAAGATCCACGTCTTTGGTTTGCTACCAGATCCATGACCCGAGGAAATGGTCGTTCTAAGAGAATGGCAGGAAGTGGACCAGACTGAAATGCTCTTCTCCAACTGATATATAATATCATTTTTAGTGTTTTCCATATAAAAAGTAGAATTTGCTGTTTAACCATCCCCACCTCTTGGAGGGGGCTGGGTCAGGGTACAGGGTCTCTAGCCTAGGCTGGCCTTGCTAGAACTTAGTGCATAAGCTGAGGGTGGCTTTGAACACCCTATCTTCCTGCCTCTACGTGCTGTTGAGCTGCTGGGCTTATGGACATGTACCAGCACACTTGGTTGGTGTTCTTGTTGATGACCACTAGTCTCCAGAATTTCACAAAGTATGGAGTAAGCATCTTCCCGTGTTCCATGGCATCTTGATTTGACATAAAGAGCTGACTCGTGCCTATCTGGAGAGCCAGCCCCAGTTTGACTATAATTGCTTGTCTTAGGCAAGAAAAGGTCCTTTGGAAGCTGTTCCTCACAGTGGCTCTGAGGTTTATGTTTTCCTGCTAATCCCCAGGCAGGGTTCAGTGTGGGCACTGTTGACACCATATGATGTCAATCTGGCTGATACAGTGACTGGTGAGCAAACATGGGCCGGTGGCAGAATCCCCGACTTCCTGAGCAGCCACAATCAGAGATGCATTGAAGTTGAAACACATGAAGACCTATGCCCTTGCCCTTTGCATGTGCTGGGAGATGAGGTCATCCCCAACCGACCATGATAGACAGTCACCCCTCATTCCCCCACCCCCTCAGCCTGCACTGTGGATTTTAATTGGGTCCAAAACCTGCCTGGCATTTTGCTCATTTTCCTGATCTATAGGATTCAAAGGCTAGTCCAGAGCTGCTTAGAGTTCTGTGTGAACTCAAACTACTCTGATCATTCCAGTGTGTGTGTGTGTGTGTGTGTGTGTGTGTGAGTGTGTGTGTGCGAGAGTGTATGTATGTTCATTTGTGTGTGTGTCTGTGTCTGTTTGTGTGTCTATGCACATGTCTGTGTGCGTCTCTGTGTGAGTGTCTGTGTGTAAATCTGTGTGTGTTGCTGTGTGTGTCTGTGTGAGTATCTGTGTGTATGTCTGTCTGTGTGTGTCTCTCTGTGTGTCTGTGTAAGTCTGTGTAAGAGAGAGTGAGGTTAACTTCTTGTATCTTCTTTCACTGTTGCCCACTTTATTTTGTTAGAGATGAGGTCGCTCATCAAATCTGGAGCTCATCAGTTTGTCCATCTTCCAGAATTGGGTTTCAGCTTTTACACGGGTGCTGGGGACTCCAAAGCAGGTCTTCATGTTTGCCAGAAAAGCATTTTACTGAATGAGTGCAAAAGCCACTGTAGGTGTGAATTTGAGCAGATACAGAAGGGTCCTCCGTTTATGGTCTGGGTGATGTGGGTGAGTGACTGAATTAGGTTCCCCAAAAAGTGGGGTAGTGTGAGTTGCAAGTTCTCAGGTCCCCCAGGAAAGACTGTCACTATCCCAGGGCCATGACTCATGTTTTTAAGGCTCACATTAACTTTTCAGATCTAAAGGTCCAAACATGAAATGGTGTAAATCTGATTTCTAAAGTTATTGTGTATTTTAGTGTGTGTGTGTGTGTGTGTGTGTGTGTGTGTGTGTGTAGGTGAGTGTGTGGGGTTCTGGTGCTTGCGCGTATGGTACACATGTGGAGGTCAGAGGACAATCTCTGGTTGTTGGTCCTCTGGCTCCTTCTACCTCTTGCTGGAGACAGGGTCTCTCACTGGCCTGGAACTTTGTCTTATAAGCCAGTCTAGTTGGACAAGTTTCCAGAGAACTGCCTGCCTCCGCCGTGTACATTGTGACTACAGGTGTGTTCCAGCTTTCTTAAACCCCAACCCTCAGGTTTATAAGGCGAGTGCTTTATTGACTATCCTCCAGGTCTTCAACGTGATGTCTGTCTGTCTGTCTGTCTGTCTGTCTGTCTGTCTGTCTGTCTCAAAGCCTTGTGACCCTGTGTGTTTCTCTCCTGTTGTGGGTCATCATGGTAGGAGGTACTGAATTCCTGTTGTTGATCAAATAACTGAATTTACATTTTGGTCGTTGGAAGACAACTGTATTAGAACAGAGGCATGAGGTAATGGCAAGCATTCCTCACTTAAAGTCAGTTCATTCATTCATTCATTCATTCTTCATTCATTTATCCTTTAGTCAGTGGTTTAGGGCCTCAGAGTAATTGAAAATCCTTCTCCTGTTTCTCCTCTGACTGCGTGCCAGCAGCTATTTCTTCCATGATAGGGGTGCAAGGGTTGTAGAGGTGGGGCCGCACCTCAAGTATATCTCATATGGATCTGAGACTCCTTTGTAGTGGCACCCTGTTCAAGCCATATCCTGTCTTCCCACAGCTGGTGCCTCCGTGCCTTCAGAGCACCTTGGAGGGCTCTCTGGGGGAGGCGCTCCTGTGCCTTTTGCTCATCCCTTTTGTGGTGTCAGGTCCTAAGACCAGAATGGCGTTTCTGCCTCCCACCATGCCAAGTCGTGACAAGCCCTCTGCCTGTTCCCTGCGCAGTATTTCTCTTGGCACAGCCTGAGGCCTTTCTCCTTCTTGGCACTGCATTGTGGGTAGCTGAGGGAAGCTTTGTTCCCACATGGTAGTAAGAAGAGTGTTCATAAAAGATAACATCTCCACCTCCCTCTGCCTTTAGTGGCTTTTCTTCATGCTGTGAACACACTTCCTTTCAGACCAACCCTTAGTGAGTGCTCAGACATGGAGCGGCCTTCCTGATGCCAGCTTAATATTTTAAGCATGGCATACAACACCACAGCCAAGAATGATTTGATTTGAAAAGTAAGGTATGGCAGCCAACTTGGATCCCTCAGAGCCATTAGGGGCTTTCAGCATCGAGGAACAGTATCTGACTAAAGGGGGTTCATGAGGCACATTCTGGAGGTGATGGCTGCTGACTGGTGTCAGGCTCTGGATGGTGCTGTTGCGGTCTCTGGGTCCCTATATTGGCAAGGCACAAGGCAAACTTCTTGCTTTACATAGCTGGGTTTACAGAAGAAGCAAGGTGGCTTAGAGGGTCCACTTCTCTATCTCTCTCCTGAGGATGTCCTTGTCAGACTTGCCTCTTCCTTCCTTCTGTTAGGGCAGGTCCAGACATCAGCTGAGGGCAGGTTCCGCCTTCTTTGAAATGATCTCTGTCCTACACTTAACTTAAACACCATTGGGGTTCATTTAAGGTAGTTTTAGCTGCATGGTCGACCTTCTTTCTTTTGGAACTCTGAGTTCTGGTTGGGGTCTTGTACATGTGTGAATGTGCTGGCCTGAGTGTGCTTGCCCATCACTCACCAGCTCCACCAGAAGCAGTGGTGTGAGCTTGCTGCGAAGGGCGCCAGGCTGCGTGACATGGCTCTGACTGACAGCTGCACAGAGGAAATGACTTTGCAAACAGGGAAACCAGAATGCTTTCAGCATGATCTTAGAGTAGGGTGGGCCGGCTGGCACACTTTCTGGGCACGTGTTGATACTATATAGATGTTGATATAGATAAGAGACCAGATATAACTACAATTATAGGCTGTAGTACCCGAGGATATCAGTTCAGCAGACGCAGGCCATCTGTCAAGGAAGGTTCTGGCACTGTCTGGTGAGTGCCCAGTGCTGGGGCACACTGAGAGGCCGCTATTCTGTAAGAACAACTACCATTCAGGGGCTTGGGGCTGGGTCCTCAGCAGCCAGGTCAGAAGCTAGGTCTAAATCTCAGGTTCCCACTTTCTAGAAGGGCCTTCGGGCTTAAAATTCCTGCTTTGTGTTCCTCCTACCTCCGTTGTAGACAGACCCTCTGAAAACCAGCTGTAGACGCTGTGGCATTTTGCTCCTAAATACTTGGAATGGGCTCTCTAGAGCAAGGACACACCTTCCCAACGACTGCCACCCAGGCGCTAATCTGACGTACCACACATGTCCTCTATAGCTTCTTTGTCTTCTTTTGTTCTATGTGCATGTGTGTGTGCTTGTAGGTGCATACATGTGGAAGCAAGCGCTTGACATTGGTTACTTTCCTCAGTTTCTCTCAAATTGTCTTTTGAGCTGGGATCTCTCACTGAACCTGGAGCTCACTGGTTGGCTAGGCTAGCCAGCCAATCAGCTCTGGGGAATCCACCTGTGTGGGCCATCTCTGCCCTGTGCCCAGTGTTAGGGTTCAGATGTGTGTGCTGCAGGGCCTGGTTCTTACAAAGGTACTGGGGATTGAATCTAGGCCTTCATGCTTGCATGGTAGGCACTTTACCAACTGAACCATCTCCCCAGCCCAGAACCCAGCCTAAGATTACAAATTGCCTTTTATGAAGGTTTAGTCTACCCAGTAAGTGTGAGTTCCAGTGCCCTCCATTCTTTCTGCCTCCTCTGTTTTCAGGACACTGACATTCAGCTGCGTGTCGTCATGATAATTTAAGTTAAACATTTCTGCTAAGAGTGACCCCAGGTGCTGCTGTGCATGCCTGTTCAGGTTGCACAGTATTGGGCTGTGTCCCACTGCTGTGGGTGCCACGCCTCCACCCTGGCCACACCCACCCCATCACGCCTCCACACTGGCTACGCCCACCCCATCACGCCTCCACACGCCTCAGCCAATCACGCCTCCACCCTGGCCACGCCTCCACCGTTGATGACGCTATGCTGTGGGGTATGGTCTGCGCACTTTGTGTTGAGTGCTGATTTCTGTGCCTGAGATCTGCTTGCTGTCCATACTTTGATGTTGTCATCATTGTAGGGCATTTCCCGACTCAGTATTTTGTGGAGCACTGTTTTTCTTCATCTCTTGGGCTGATCACCCTGTGGCTGGGCAGGACCAGAAGGGGCGGGACTTGGGTAGGACTCTAGGGAGTTGCCATCAGGATGTGGAAGGAGGAGGAGGAGGCCAGGGCGCAGCACCACGGAGATGGCATGTAACTGGTCACGTGGCTGGGAAGCAGGCTGGGAAGTAAACTAAGACCAGCATTTTCGGGTTAGAGTAGATCGGAATCTTCTCAGCTATACTGCAAGAAGCTTAAGATAAATATATAAGGTCTCTATGTCATTATTTAGGAACAAGGGAAGGTGGAGAAAAGACCATTCTTTTACGGTGATGGTTTCCTCTGTTGTATCTAACAAACCCAGAGGCCAGGATGCTGCATCAAAGCATTCTCCAGTTCTAAGTGACCCAAACTGAACCAGAAGAGCCTCCACACAATGGGTCTTAGTGTCTCACATAGCCAGCAAGCGATATTGTCTAGATTTAATTGCTGATCCTAGGTTGGATATCACATCATCATGTATAGATGATTTTGTCGTCTTTCTCTCTTTGTGTAGTCAAGAGATGGTCTCAAACCGCTGATCCTCCTGTCACAAGCATGCTTGGCGAATCGCTAGCTGAGCCGCATGCGCACGCGCACTCCGTTTCCTCGAGATTTTGTATGATTTCTTCACCAGAAACAGTTTTAGCTGACGGCTCACTGACCTTAGAGTCACCATACCGAAAAGGGAGTGAAGAGGTCAGCTCAGGAGCTTTGGAACACTTGTCCCTCTGGAAGAGAGAGACTAATTAACATTCTATTATTGCTCAGACTGCGGGAGGTGGGGATCGACCTGCGGCTTCGGGAGGCCCAGAGCACATGGACACATTCCACATTCCAGGATGGACCGTTGGCCACCTGCAGACAAGGGAAGTCCCTGCCACTTCATTCCCTAAAAACCATTCAGTTTAAAAGTCAAACCGTTCTGCCAATCATATTGTGCCTAGCTGCTGTTTCTCTATGCTACCCCTTGAAACTGTATAAAGGTCCGCCGAATGAGCTGCCCAGGGTTATTGTGTCTCCTTTTGGATGCAGGATGACCCCAGCATGCTGGAACAATAAAATTCCTCTTGCTTTTGCAATGATCCCCGGCTCTTCATTGTTCAATCAGGGGGTCCCTGGTAAGCTAAGGCTCGTCAGAGTCATACAGGAGCACTCATCTTGAAGGATGGTTTGTTTTCCAAGGCCCAGGGATGATGCCACTGAGTCCCTCTGTTGGAGATTGTCAAGGCCTGGACTTCTTCCTCTCCTTGAAGCTGGAGTCAGCCATGTAGTCTCTGTCTTCCTTGCACTTTGCTCACAAGGAGGATTACATTAAAAAGGCCTGTATTGGTATAATATCCTGGCACCAGAAACCTGCTGATCAGGAGCCTAGGGCACCGGGACCTGGGGCTTTGTGTGTGCTGCTGGCTTCTGCTTGGAGGAGGTGGAGCCATGGAGCCATCTGTCCCTCCAGTGGCAGTTGAACACTAGTGGAAGGGGACAGAGGCAGAGGTCAGCTTGACTGTGTCCCTATCTTGCTGGTAAATTTTTTGCCCATCTTCTGAGACTTGCTATCCACATCCATTCATGGTACAGGCTCTGAGCGATGTGCACACTGTATCACTGCTTCTTTAGACTCATGGTGAAGAAGCTGGGGCACGTAAAGAAGGAGCAGCTGTCTTGAGGATATTGTTTTGAATAATAAACAATTCAGATTTCAAAGGCCTTTTAACTCCACCCCAGTTCTGCCACTATGGCCCAAAGTAGCCATTAGACAGCATGGAAATGATTGGCATAGCTTCTTTCCAAAGGAACAGTTGCAATAACAGCTGCTGTATTTAGCTCCTGTACTGTGCCTACTAGTCTTTGCCCTCGACTAGTAAGGGGGCCTGCTTCCCAGGATGCTCCACTAACCCCCTGTGTGTGTACTGGTTTTCCACAGACAAATAAGAAGCGTGCATAAACAACAATGGGGTATATGCAGAGGCAAAGGTCCTAGAAACCAGTCAACTAGACTACCTCTGCTATCTCCTGAGACTTCTCTTGACTAGAGAGAGTCTTTAGGGGTGTGCTAACCCAAGCTCATCCTCAAAAGCTTTTAGAAGTTCATCAAGTTACATGCTGCTCTCCGGTGTGAGTAGCAAGGTACACTCTGTTACCCAGGTGTCCCCTTAGTGCTGACCAGCCAGCTTAGGTGAGTGTAAGCCAGAGGCAGGTGACTAATCGTGCTGGACACCATCTGTCACTCCAGCTTAAGGTAATGGTAAACATAAGTTGAAAATACTTTGTGAAACTTGGGGAATGGGAGTTATCAAAAAGCATCTTTAGAAAGTCAGTTGGATGGTGTTTTGCTGCGGTAAACACGTGAAGTAACATATCAGTGTACACGCGTGTGAAAGGTTAAGGCCGACTCATGAAGGAATGTTTCATCGAAGCAGACACAGGAGAGAGGATGTTCTGCTAAAGCAAGCACGTGGAAGGACATGTGATGAAGAATTCTTTGCTAATGACACACACGTATTGGTCCGCCTTACACTGTGTAGTTGAGCTGCATTTGTCGGGACTCCATAGAGGGAACTGCACCAAAAAACTCCTGGTGGTGTGCTGCGGTTTGTTGCCACTTCCAAGGACTCAGGCTGATTGGATGCACGGGCTGAGGCAAAACTCATGCTGAGACAAGGCATGTGGAGGACATGTCATGTTTGGAAGGTATAAATAGGACTCCACAGAGTGATGGAGACAGAGCTAGGCTTGCTGATACAGCTAGCTGTGCAATGTTCATGGGTCTCGTATCTTTGCTGATTTCTGCTTCCCTGAGAGAGGCACAGCCGAGAACGTCTCCTGGTGTCCCTCCGGGTCCCTCCTACTGATTCGAGCCAAGGCTGTGGCCTGGCTGTCTCTACTAGGTCATGTCACCGCTGTTGTTAACCCAACTCTACCAAACTGGACTGCTGGTGTATCTGTGAGGTGTTTGTGAGTGGATCGAGCTGCTAACCAGTGAACTGAACCGCTGATTTCTAGACAACACAGATGGGAGTTGCTCCAAAGAAACTTTCTAAACAGGCCCACTTTCCTATATCCTTTCTTTTCTACCACCTCTGGTTGGTGGTGGGCTATAAGGAAGGTTAAAGTATTTAAGAGCCATCAATAAAAATAGGATTTGAAAAAATTAAAGTTACAATCTTGACAGCGTAGAGGGGAGGTTTAGAGGATGGCACTTCGTCTGTTTCTAAGTCATTGTTCTCCTTTAAAGCAATAGATGCTCCCAGTGACACACAGTGTCGTATATAGTACACAACACACTCACGTGCCCACACACCCTCATACATGCACACTCACACACTCCACACACGTCACGCACACACACTGGTTGGATGCTTAAAGAAAGAACAGTGCCGAAGGTTGCTGATGTACGTATGCGTCTAAGTAGAAGTGTTTGCAGCTGGTTTAATTTTTTTCTTTTGTGTGTTTCTACTCTCATTTTAAGTCAATCATGCCATGACCAGTTCTAACTGAGCGGTCTGGAACCGCTTCCATGTTCCCACGAGTCAACTTATCCTCTCCTATCTTAAGGCCTCTAATCATTTGAGACCTAACAATAACCCAAGCTGATATTTTCATGTCTCAGATTAGGTGGCCTAGATCCAAAAAGAGAGCATCCCTGATCCCGAGCCTTGAAAATAGACAGGCTGACTAAGGGCTTCTCTGTCATGTTCCACCAATGGCAATGCTGTGGCTGGCTGGGTACCACCCTGGCAAATGTGTCCCTGCCATAATCCTTGAGACATCAGGATGTGTCACTAGCAAAATGGATTTTCAGATATGATTAAGGTTGAGTACCTCAAGAGGAGGTTTCCCTGAAGTCTGGGTGGACCAATCTAGTGACAAAAATCCTCAGAATAGTGAGAGAGAAGGCCTAAGGAGTTGATCTGAGGGAGGAAGGTAGGACAGTGTCCTGGTGGGAGGGATTTGGACTCACCCTTGATGTCTTTGATGACCAGGAAAGGGAACAGAGTGAGAAGCGGGGGCAGCCCTCAGCAGTTAGAGTGGCCTTCAGCCAACACGCTGTGTAAACAGGAACAGACCATCTTTACTGTCTCCAGAAGGAGCCTGGGCCTGCCCGGCACCCTACTCTGAGTCTCCTGAGGCTCACGTCAGACTTCTCACACATGCCATAGCAGCAGCAGAAAGCTAATACAGTTTCAGTGGTGATGATGGATTCCTTCCCCTTTCAGAACATTCTGGTTCACAGATGTCATAGAGAAGGTTCTAGAAGAGTTTCTCATGGAGCAGGATCGATGGTGTAGAAACTCTTGGGTGAAGACAAATGAGTTACTAAGAAATTGGCATCCGAGAAAGCCCAGGGGACCCAGTGTTGGCAGAGTACCCAGCCTGCAAGCAACGTGGACTCCCTGCCGGGCTGATAGGTGGGCCTCTGTGGGCAGGAGCAGAGACGGGCAGAGGACATCCAGCTGTAGAGCACATTTGTCAGCAAAGTCCCCTTTTGATCATCTGGAGACACATTTTGGAAGGGTAAGCTTGCTCATTCTTTCAGCAAGATCATTGAAAACCAGCAAGGTACTGGACACTGGCCTCTGGGAAACAGACAGCATCAGGCAAGCTTTCTGCATGAGACAGAGGTCATAAGCAAGAGAACAAAAGCAGCACAGTAATTGCTGTTAGGGTGTATTACAAAGACAACCAAGCCACCTTCCTCGATGAGTCAGTGGCCATGGTTAATACTATGGTCACTAGAGTAGCCATGTAAGTGGAAGGAACCGCTGGCCCAAAGGACCCGTGGTGGCATTGGTGTGGTCCAGGGAATGCATTCAGGGAGCCTGTGGAAGAGCAAAGGGGGAGGAAGGGTCTGGGGTGGCCTGGGGTCAGACTGAAGAGGGACTCAGGGGTCAGATCAGGAGGAATTGGGCAAATGGTACGTGGGGGATGTTGTTGGAAACCTGTAATTAGTCAGAGATGGTGGTGACCCAGGCCAGGACAGTGGCAGACAGGCAGCTGAGGGGTGGGTATGCTTTAGAACAGCATTCGTGATCCTGCTGAATTAGCTGCTGGAGGGAGGGAGGAGCTGAAACAGTGCCTAGCCTGGGAAAGACTAATGTTTCCTGAAATACTGTTTGCACGGCTGGAAAATGTCAACAAGGTCTTTCTCCTCGTGCATAGAAATTCAGTTTTAATGAGGACCAAGGGTGTGCAACCAGGACTCAGAATGAGGCTATCCTGAGGATGTAGTGCTTGCTGTCCTGAGCTTGATTTCTCAGCACAATTAGGCAAGGTGTGTTTTCCTCTGTGTGACAGGCAAAAGGGCACTGGAGCACAGAGAAGTTGAGTAACTTGTTAAGGTCACTGCTGGGGTCACTGCCATCCCAGCTGCAGAGAGCGACACAGCTATTAAAACCCAGGCTACCTGAGAACCAAGATACCACCTCCTGAGACAGTGGTCATGTATACAACTAACCACACAGCGGAATTAAACATGTTCGTCACCTTTGGCCCACTTAAAGTTTCACCTAAGCTATTAGATCACGGTAGAGAGTGATTTTATTCTTCAGAGGACATTTTGCTCATTACAGAGGGGACCAAATACCCAACAACCTAAAGATGGAAAGATTTATTTGTGGCTCTGGTTTGGTGGTACTGTCCACCATGGTGACAAGGCCATGAGGTGACTTCTCACATTTATAATAGCTCAAGGTGACTTGTCACGTCGTATCTCCAATCAGGAAGCCGAGAACAGGAAGAGGGGCTGGTGTCACCTCTTAAAGGCTCTAAACCTTCCGGAAACAGCATCAGCACTTGGACCATCGGTTCAAACCCGAGAGTCTAAGGGCAACAGTTCACACCTAAGTCACCCTCTGGGTATGTGCCAGATCTCCAACACACAGAATAATCCCCAACAAAGAACCTTCTGCACCATGGCTGCAGACTCTAGGAGGAGGAGACTGTCACCAGGAGAGAGTACATATGTGTGAATGGCAACACAGCAGCCTGAGGTGATTGTCTACTGCTCTGTAGTGACAGAGTATGGGGCACACTGGGAGGAGACTAAACCCTGCTTTCCAGTCAGATATTCTGTTTTGAGGCATAGGATAACGACCAAAATCGGGATTCTCATTCCCTAGGGGTCACGAAGGGACTGTGGGCATCAAAGTCTGGGCAGGAGAAGGGAGACCTCAGGCAGGGTCAGTCAGTCTTCTGGAGTTGTACCAGAGGTGGGGACCAGAGGCTGCAGAGTGGCTTGTGTGGGGACAGTGTGTGTGGGATCTGTAGTTAGCGAAAATCTGCGTTCAGAGGCACCAAGGTGAGACTAGTAGGTATATAGTGAAAGGGGCATGGCTCTTGCAAACAGGCCCAGGCAGGGTGTTCTGTGAACGAGGAGCCAGCAGTGTCTCAAAGTAACATCTTATACGTTTTGGGGGCCATTGCTCAGCTGCTTTTGAAGACGGCAGCATGGGACTGTGCCTGCGAAAGGTTTAAGTGGTCACTGCAGAAGCGGAGGGTGGGAGGTCAGTTATCTGAGAGACCACCCATCATTGCAGACTAGGAAGTGGAGGCACTGTGAGTCCAGTGGCTTGTCCTCTGGCGCTGACCCCTGTGTTGACAGCCAGGGAGGTCAATGGAGATTGCTAACAGAAAACCTGACCCGAAGACTGTTGAGGCCAAAACTGGGGACACAGTGCAGGCTAAAAAGGCATCAATGGAAGTAATTCACCAGAGTAGGAATGGCTGTGCTCAGAGATGAACATGCAGTGAGCTGTCTTCCTCCCCTTCTCCTCTTCCCCTGTTTCTTCTTCCTCTTTCTCATCCCCTTTCCTTCCATCTCTTCCCTTTTTTGTTGCTCTTCCTGACCCCCCCCCTTCAGTGCCTCTCTTTTCCCTGGAAAGTCCTGTGTCCCTATGACCTTGGAAGGAGCTGCCTGAGACTCTCCGTTCAGCTAGCATCCACAGCCCTGAGCCACCAGAGCCTGGAGAAGATGCAGCTATACCTGGTGCTTCTCCTCATCAGCTACTTGCTGGCTCCGATTGGTGCTTCCATCTTGGGGCGCTGCACGGTGGCTAAGAAACTCTATGACGGGGGCTTGAATTACTTTGAGGGTTACAGCCTTGAAAACTGTGAGTACAGACCCTTTCAGGCCCTCTCTCCTCACCTCCTTGATCTCCACACCCCCTGCCATCTCATCCCCTGCCGCCAGCCTCTTCTCACACCACACGCTGTTCCACCTCTTAGGGGTGTGCCTGGCTTATTTTGAGAGCAAGTTCAACCCCTCAGCTGTCTATGAGAACTCACAAGATGGCTCCACCGGCTTCGGCCTCTTTCAGATTCGTGACAGTGAATGGTGTGACCATGGCAAGAACCTCTGCAGCGTGTCCTGCACTGGTGGGTCCCTTTCTCTCCAGTCCCTCGGGGGCACAGGAGGCTGCAGAACCTACATATTTGGAGGAGACAGGGAGAGGGAACTGGCTGTGTCTGAAACTCATCCCTGGGAGGTAGAGTGCTAGCCTAACAGGTGCATGAGAGAAGGGTGTGTCAGCCTGAGAAGGAAAAAAAGATAAAAGCCAATGGACCCAGAAGGTGCTGGGATGTCTGGGAGCTGGGAGCAGGGGCAGGCAACAGAGCTCAGGCAGCTTGAGAATAGAAAGATCGCTCTGTCTGGTCCTGTGTCACCCATGCATGTCCATTAGCTTTCCTAAGGTGAGCCATACTGTCACCATGACAGATCAGAAGTGGTTGTAAGGAAGAGACAGGAAAGGCCCAAAGAGGACATATCTGCTTCTTCTAAGGGACCTAAGCATCTCTGGCTGAGATGAAGCAGCTGGCTAGGGTCCGCTCCTGTGTCCTGTGAGCTTCAGGGATCTTTGTCAAGAGTTTTCCTAAGACCTTGGCAGGTGTCAGTTCAGTTAATGCTCACAGCGGCCTCTCAGATGTAGATATTGTTTCTACCCCATTTTACAAACAGGTAAATCGGGGCCCAGATACATCGAGTCCACATCCAAGGCCACGTGGCTGATGAGTGGAAGTGGAGGCAGACACAAATGAAAAGTGGGTCCTGAGTCAAGGATACACCAAGAGGCTAGGCAAGGCATCCCTGACACCTGAGGGGTCTCTGCAGCAGAGGGTCTAGGTCCCAGCATCCTTGGGCCCCAATAAAGAGAGCATTTCCCTCTACTCTGATTGATGAGGAGTGTCTAGGGTTTTCAGCCTCTGTAAATGACAGACTGTGAGGGCGAGTAGTGGGAAGGGAGCTTGTAGGGTGGAGAGATACGTTTGCTGTCATTGGATGTCACAGCATCAACCCATTCCACTTGCTTTGTAGCTTTACTGAATCCAAACTTAAAGGATACGATCGAGTGCGCCAAAAAAATCGTGAAAGGAAAACATGGGATGGGAGCATGGTAAGTGGGTGTCTGCAGGTCATGCTGGAGGCTGGAGGGATGAGAGTGTGGTAAGTGGATATCTGCAGCTCACACTGGAGGCTGAACAAGGCTGCGACCAAATGCCTGGCAGAAGCAACTGAAGGCAGAAGGGAACCCATGCATCCTGGCTCACAGTTTGAAGGGCACAGTCTGTCATGGTAGTGCAGTTAGTGTGGCAGGAACGTGTGAGGTGCCTGGCCTCATGAGAGTCACAGTCAAGGAGTGACAAGAGGTGAATAATGGTTCTCAGCTGTATTTTCCTTTTGGTCAACCTATGGGCCAGTGCTGCTCACATTCAGGGTGGGCTGTCCCTGCTCAGTGGAATCTCTCTGGAAGTATTCTCACCAAGACACTCAGGACTTGTTTTCTAGTGAAGGTAAATGTCTGTAATTCACCATCATAGCTCACATCAATAACACACTGTCTGTCTGTCTGTCTGTCTGTCATCTGTTGTCTGTACATGTGTACATGTGTGCCGACTTCCTCACTTGCTCTTTCCCTCATTTTTGTGAGACAAGGTTTTTCATGGAACCTGAAGTCTGTTGATTCAGGTGGATTTATTTGTCAATGAGCTCCCTGGATCCCCTTCTTTTGTGTCTGCTCCCTGTTTCTAGGATTTGCCACTGCGTTTGCCTTTTCACTTGGTTCTGAACTCCGGTTCTTGTGGTTGCACTGTAAGCATGCCTTTACTGACTTAGCCTGTCTCAGAGATCAGCATTTTAATCTCTTAGATCTCTTAGAAACTTTTAGTTTATGTGTGAATGTTTTGCTTGTATACATGTGTGTGCCTCACACCCTTGGAAATCAAATGAAGTGATTGAAGCTCCTGGAATTGGAGTTATGGATGGTTATGAAGCACCATGTAGGTTCTGGGAACTGAACTCAGGTACTCTGAAAGAGCAACCAGTAGTCTAAATTGCTGATCTTTTTCTTCAGCCCTCAGAGGTCAGACCTTTTTATTATTGCTTTTTAAAAAAAAATTGTATTTGCAATGTCATATTGAATTTAAACTGCAGCCTACAGCCCTGTGTCTAGTACTTGTGTGATACTATCCTGAGGCAATGTGAACAAATGTCTACTTACCCAAATAGGTCAAAGTAACAATTCTGTCAAAGTCCAGCTTGGCAAACCAATGACTTTCTTAATGTTACTTCAGGTACAGGGACAGATCAAAGACACTGTAACATCAAGAAGCCCACCCCAATCTTAGTGTGGACTCATTAAAACTGTAAACCTGAAGTGATGTGTGCCTTGTAGGCAGATGGATAGGTTGAAATCTCCTCCCCAAAAAGCTGTTCATGACTTCTATAACCCTGGAAAAGGAGAAGCCTAGAGAGTCTTGTAAGTTTCAGGGACTTTCTGAGACTTGTGAATTGTTCATTTCCTGGATCTTAAGAAGCCTCCTTCTGAGAATGGAAATGTTTTAATTCAGAGGATGATCATTGAATACTGCCATATTATACCATTTTAAATTATACCTTGTTAAATTTTAATTTATGCATCAATCTGGCCATTATTGCTGTTTTAAAGAATTTTGTTGTAAACATTCAGCATTTTAGAACTTGCATGTTCTTTCAAGTGTCTGAGATCTCCTGCAGGAAACATTTTAGGACTATTTGGTGTATTAAAAAGCTGGAGAGAAACTGGGCTTGGTGATGCATGCCTACAACCCCAACTTTCAGGATGTGGAGGCAGTAGGATCCTACTGAACTATTTTAAGACTAAGAAATATTTTAAAGTGTGTGTGTGTGTGTGTGTGTGTGTGTGTGTGTGTGCAGTTCCTGCAGAGGTTAGAAGAAGGCATTGTGTTCCCTGGAGCTGGTGTTCCAGGCAGTTGTGAGCTGCCCTGTGGTTGCTGGGAACTGAACTCTGATTATGTCCAGTATATGCTTTTGACTACTGAGACATCTCTTCAGACCCTTCTTACCTAAGTAATGCATCCTTTATAGGCTAGGGATGTGACATCTTCATCAACCACAGCGAGTTGTTGTCTTGGATTTGTCACTTGTATTTTGACTTTGTTTATGGTGTCTTCATCATAAAGGAAACCTAACAGTTTCTTAGAATCAAATACATTTATCTTTTCTCTTGTGGTTTCTGGGTCTGTGTGAAGCCCCCTTCTTAGAAATGTCTTTAAGAATGGAAGAGGTGGCTCGGTTGGTAATGTATTTGCCTGGAAAGCATGAGGACTTGACTTTGATCCCCAGAATCCATGTTGAAAAATTAGTTAAGTATGGTGGCATGCTTTTGTAATCCCAGGGCTGGGGGAGGTAGAGATGGGTAGAGTCCTGGACCTCACTAGCCAGCCGCTTCAGACCAGTAGAAGACCCTATCTCAAGAAACAAGGTGGACCATGCTTGAGGAAAAACACCTGATTGTAACCTTTGTCTTCCATATGCATGCATGCACACACACATACATACAAGCATACACACACACGTGTGCACACCATACACATGTACATCTGCACACTAGTGCACACACAAGTGCACATGAATTAGAGGTATTTTATCCTAGAGGCTGCAAAGAACTCCATCCACGTTTTCTCATATTGGAGCTCTGCAGACGGCACGTAAGCCCCTAGATACGTTTGCTAAATTATAAAATAGAATTTTTATGATTTTTGTCCTTTTGTGTTTAGAGTTTGGATTCCTTTGGAATTGATTTGGTTGTGAAAAGTGAGGCAGGCAATCAAGGTCTTTAGGTTTTGTTGTGTGTACTCAGTGTCATCCACATCCTGAATCCAGTAAAGCAGCCTCGTGGCTAACAGAACAGACTGCACACACTGGTGGAAATCTTGTTAATGATAACTGTCTCCTGAAAGTCTGAGGTTCATTTCATATGTGGCCTGGACTTTCTGATTAATTGGTCAGCTTGGCTGAATCTCTAGGATAAACACTAATGAGCTGAGTCACCTTGGTTATATGGTCCTAGGAAGTACTATCCTGGGCCATGCTGGCTGAGGGGCCTTATTGTCCAGACTCCTGGTGAGGCAGGTTCTTAGTAAGCTGAAAAGCAGCCATGTATCCTTTATAAAGCTCAGACTGAGTCACCCTACTCTGCTGGGTGGACAAGAGAAAAGAGAAGGCCCTACAGTGAAAGGATAACCCCTTCCACACCATCTGCCTGAAACTTCATGCTTTCTCTCCTGGCCATTTAATTCCCAGAAATAATGACTCTGAGACTAATTATTTTTTAAATAAATGCCTAGGCCATAAGCTGTGGGGAGGTGGGCTGTGAGAGGCAGCTGGGGACCTGGTCGAGCACAGGCCTCAAACCCCGGATCCTAATGGGACAGTGGGTGTTTAGCCTTGCTCCAGGGCCCCTGGTTCCTTTTACTTAGCTTTAGCCCTCCACAGTCCCTCCCGCAGAGAGGTCTATGGCCATCAGTCATGTAGGAACAGTGCCTCAGGCTCTCCCACATGTAGATGAGGTATCTCCAAGCTCTCAGACCGAGCAATAGGGGTTATCTGCTGTTAGACCCTAACCCACCCCAAAAATGTATATAAGAACCCTATTTGGGAGAAGTAAAGGTGTGTGAGAATCATCCTTTTGTCCGAGAGTTTCTGTCGCAAGAGCTGTAACACTTGGGAAGAGACCTGCTCTCCCAAAGCACCTTCAGGACCCTCCCCTCCTTGCTAGCTAGCCGGCTTCTCACCTGCCGAGCCTGGACCGGCTCAGTGCAGAGAGACAGGTGCAGCACCTGGGAGTAACTGGGTGACAACAGCGGAGATGGGAGATGCAGGCAGAGGCAGCAGCGGAGGCAGTGGAGGTGATTCCCCCTTCCTGCTCACACTCTATCCCCTTGGCCTGGACCCCCCCTCCCCCCGCACCCGGCCGGGCTGGAGATCTTTGTGGGAAGCCCTCTGGAACTGGGACCCACAATAAGCTTCACCTTGTTTGCTTACTTGCTCATAACTTGTTCTCCCTTTTATCCAAACCCGGGTTCAGCGGCAGGGCTGGTTTCCTCTCCCTGTCTTCTTATGTCTGCATCCTCAGAGTTTCTGGCATGCATAAATCTCTTACACTTCCATTTCCCAGAATCCTCTCTACTCCTGTCAGATGTCCCACCTCCTGTTTTCTTCCTCAGCTCATTGGCCATAAGCTGTTTTATTGACAGATGGTGCTTATAAGATATTCTCTCTACACTGCCTTGAGCTATGAAGAGCCTTGGGGTTTCTGCGAATATGGGTGTGTGTATTTTCTGGAGCTTTGTAGCTATAAGGGACCAGGAGACCTCTTTCTACTATGGGTCCCCCATCCTGCTAGTTTGAGGAACAGGACTGCAGATGGGGTACGGACTCAGTTCCAGGAGTTGGCACTAGAGACTGGAACTGGAGGAGTACTGTTAAGGACATCTGGAGAAGAAGTTAGAGGTTCAGTCCAGACACTCCAGAAAGGGTGGAGAGGGTGAAGGAATTTTAGATGCTATAGAATGAAGGATGTACACAGAAGGGTGGAAGGAGCCCGAGGCCATGGACACTCCCTGGGGTCATATGCTAGTCAAAGACCTCTGAAGCTGTCTTAGAGGAATGACTGATACATCACAGGGCAGGGGTGCCCCGGTTAGGTGGGGTTCCTGTGTGAGGCAGGGACAATGTGGTGTATCATGAAGAAAGCACCTGCATCCACACCAGGATGAGAAGAACATCAAAAGCCTGAGTTCCACAGTGGAGAGACTCACATGTCCCGGGGGCCAGCCAGGCAGGTGTGGGTAGCATGGCCTTGGGGACCCCAAGCTCTCACTACAAGGAACTGCTACTGATTACTCTGGCCTTCCCTCTGCAGGCCCGTCTGGTCAAAGAACTGCCAGCTGTCTGACATTCTGGATCGGTGGCTGGATGGCTGTAACCTGTAGGCACCCGAGTGGCCCTGCCTCACTTGCCAGCCGAGTCTTAGGACTGAGGATGCTTTTCTGTCTGCTGCTTCAGCCCATCCAGTTATCTCACCACTGCCAGCTCCAGATGGAAAAGGACGACGGTCCTCACTTCATCCAGGGGTGCGAGGTGCAGAATAAACCAGCTAATTACTCAGCCTGGGCCTGAAGTCTCCACCTACGTTATTACATCACGAGCAGCATGGCCGTGATCACTATTCACCACTTTTGTGACTTACCATTTCTGATTCTCAAGGGAGGGGTGTGAGAGCAGGGGTGTCAGTCTGCAGCAGGGAAAGGAGGGGGAGACACAGTAGAAGTTGAGAGGAGTCACAAAAGTGCGGAAGCTGGGCAAATGGCTTCTTCAGAGCCAGCTTGGCTGGACTTGGAGTCACCTAGGAGACACACTCCTGCATGTGCCTTTGAGGGGTTAGGGTTACTGTTTGAGTTCTTGGTTGTGTCCCCTTTAAGACAGTACAGGAGCTTCTGTGCCTGTTCTGGAGCCCACCCTTCTCATATTTAAAGATGACACATAATACACCTTAGATGAAGAAAGCTGGGAATACAGGTAAAGAAGGTTATTAAAAATACTCCCCTCCCCCCAAGTAAACAGGTTATCATTGCTACATTATGTGTTGCTCTGGAGCCCATGTTGAGAGAGCCTGGGGGCCATTAACCTTTCTGTGTGTCTCATTCCTGACTTTGAGGGTCCATGTGTGCATGCCCACATCCTTTTTTCAACTTACAAGCACAGGCCACTATTGAATATACAGTATTATAGCTTGCTTTTTCTACCGCTAATTTGTGGCCTAATATTTCTATATCCCATTAGCTAGGCAAGCTTTAGTGCGCACAATCCTGTATTGTTTAACCTACAGATAAATTAAGCAGGCTGAGCAGTCGGTAGCCACCTGAAAGGCAAGCCGCATGAAGCAGGAAGGCCCTGGCTCCTGTTTTCTGTGAACTAGAACTTCTAGAGCAAGCTTTCAGCCAAGCTCAGTGCTGATGGATTGGTTTGGTCTCGTGCTTCTGCATGGTTCTTCTGCCTTGTCTCTGAAAAAAAAAAAAGAGTCATGGTGTTTCCCAAACACAGCGTGAATCCCAGTTAACTGACATGGGCAGCAGCAGGCCCTGGGCTCAGCAGAAGCTTTTGAGACATTGAGGGAAACTTTATTATTGAGATTTGGACTTGGCATTGTTTCCACGGGTGGACTCAAGAGCAACAGTGCCAGGTTGCAGCCCAATGCTACTGTAGACATTAGGGACGCCTGAGATTATCAGAACACTATCATCTCAAGAGGAAACCCAGCTGCCGCCTCCTTCCAGCCCATTACTTCCAAAAATGTTCATCAGTCCCTAATGGGTTCTGTGTCAATAAGGATGTGAAGCTCCAGGGGAAAGCAAATGTTAGGGTATTGATGGGACCAGCATTTCCCCAACATCATCTCCTGGCCCCGTGCCCTCCAGCTGGCTGGTCACAATGAACACTGATACCTCAGCCAGGTATCCTGCTCCCGCTTCCATCGTCGAAGCTGGATGAGGAAACATCACTCTCACAGAGCTATGTCGTTACGACTTCGAGTACCAGCAATTACTATAGAGACCCCGATTTCACAGACTGCATGGGACTCTTCCCTCACCCACATCTCCAAACCTCCCCCAACCTTAGATGCTAAATTTGAATTATAACAGCCTTACAGGTGACAAAACAGCTCCGGAGAGGTGGCATAGCTTGGCTTTAATCCAGTAAGTGACTGGATTAAAGTATGTGCTGGGTATCCTTAGAACTCACAGCCCATAAACCTCTATTGTTGAAAATATTTAACCCCAATCTGGGGTTTCTATGTTGACTTTGATCGTTCAGTTCTCAGATAAAAGTCACACACACACCCCTTTATATTTATAATAAGCCTTTATTAAACACGAAGGCTGAACAGATATCTACCCTCTATGCTATTAAAATCCATTTTCTATCAACAACCCTGTACTACTGTGTCCCATCTGGACTGCTCTTAACTCCTATTGGCCAGCCCTCCTGGCCATGCTTTCTTGACTCCTAACCCATGGCATCTGTCTCCTCTCTCCGCCTCCTTTTTCCTCTCCTCATAGTCTCCTTGACCCCAAGCCCAGGAATACCAAGCTCTGCTTCTCAATTCTGCCCAGCTATAGGCTGTAGGCATCTTTATTCACCAGTCAGAAATAATTTGGGGGCAAGGTCACTTGGGTCTATGTGCAGTCTCTCTCATCTCTGAGGAAACCAGGCCTTGGGGGCCTGCACTTAGCATGACAACACATAGCAGCAAACCGAACCTCAACACACCTCTCCCCCAAATTCTGCAATTATATTGGTGTTAATTCTCTGTCTTTCTCTCTCTCTCTGTCACTGTGTGTGTGTGTGTATGTGCGCTCTCATGAATACTCATGTGAGTGCACATATGTGCATCTGATTGTTCCTGAGGGTGCACGTGTGTACCTGTGCTTGTGAGTTCACATGTGTGCATTTGGAGATTAGGGACAACCTTGAGAATCTGGGTGCTGTCTATGGGGCACTGTTGTCTTTTTTTAGAGGGTTTCTCACTGGCTCAGAACTTGGCAAGTAGGCAAGGCTGAAGGGCGACTGAGCCTCAATTCCCAGGCAGCGTAACTGGCATCACAACACTGTTTTGAAGGAAGATGTGATTTTTTTTAGCTTTAAGTTTCAAAAGTAGTCAACAGAGCAGACTGTCATTTCTCTGAGATACCCCTTTTATGTGTCTACATCTCAAAAATATGGGCTCACACAACTTGGAAACATTTACAGCTACAGTTTGTGCTGGTTTATAGGAAGCTGCTTTTCTCAGACCTTGTCAGGCCCCAGCAAGGGGCTGCTGTGCTCACAGCGTGTGGCTCCCTGGAAAACCAGGTAAGTCCTGAGTTCCCTGCACAGAAGCTGGGCTCTGACCCGAGGCAGCCCTCTGCACTGAGATGTACAAATGTTTCTTTGTATGAGATACATCCTGGGTGCTCTATGAAACTTATGTCAATAAATTTCTCACAAGGCCCTTGTGAAGCAAGCATTTGGAGTCCAGCATTTCCCAACCTGGGGAAGCGTAGTCAATCTCTCTAAATTTTGCTTCTACCGTCTGCAAAATGAGAATAATAACAACGTCCCATTGGGTGTGAAGACTGAAGAAGCAGCACACTATGACCTCCAGACAAACTCCTGGGACATCCATCATGTCACCTTGACTAGATTT
Source organism: Rhabdomys pumilio (assembly GCA_030674055.1). NCBI lineage: Eukaryota > Metazoa > Chordata > Mammalia > Rodentia > Muridae > Rhabdomys > Rhabdomys pumilio. The sequence continues at coordinate 39,696,831 of JANHMN010000020.1, forward strand.
AGAACCACCTAGAAGATTCGGCTCTGGGCATGCCCTCAGGGTGTTTTAGGGAGGCTAACTGAGAAGGGAAAGACCGCTCTGCACGAGGGCTGCACTCTCCCATGAGCTGGAGTCTTGAACTAAATAAACAGGAAGGAAGCAGAAACAGCCCAGAGTTCCTTCCTCCATGCTTTCTGGTTCCTAAGGAAGTGAGGTGAGGGTGACCAAGTGTTATTTCTGCCACTGTGACTGGCTATACCCTCAAACCATGAGCCACAACGAACCCTCATGCTATAAGCTGCTTTTTGTCACAGCAATGAGAAAGTAATTAGCAGAATGATGGGAAGAGAGACTTCAGAGGCCCTATGAGAAAAGGACCTTCACACTGGCAAATAGGACAGGACTATGGCTGGAGGGAGGGGTGGTTATGTGCCTGTGGCAGCCATGATCTGAATGGCCTCCCACTTGGACAAAGTGGCTTCTCTCCAAGAGCATGCAACAAGGGCGCTGACCTGATGGGCCACGCCTTCTGGTGATTCACCTCCAGATGGAAGAGTACGTTCACGTCCTGTCATGGGAGCTTCTTATGGCAGCAACAGAAAGCTTTGTATGAGATACATCCTGGGTGCTCTATGAAACTTATGTCAATAAATTTCTCACAAGGCCCTTGTGAAGCAAGCATTTGGAGTCCAGCATTTCCCATCCTGGGGAAGAGTAGTCAATCTCTTGTTCCCAGTGTCTTAAAACTGCCACTTAGTGGGTGCCTCTTGAGGTCAGACTCAAAATGTAGCCTTGGTGACACAATCCTGCAGTGGTTCCAAGACCTCCCCGGAATCCTTGTGTTGGGAACTCAGCTCAGCCCCCAAAGCAAGGAGATGAGTTACAGGGACTTCAAGGTCTCTGCTGTCCTGAGTAGGTGAGTACAGTGTTAAGAGCGGATTTTCCTGAAAGCACGTTTTGGACAAAAGCGAGCCCTCCTTCACCTCCATGCATGCTCCTTCCTCCTGAGCAAGAAGGGCCTAGCAGGCTTGGAATTCCCTGCCTAGTAAATTCCTCTTCGGTGAAACACCACAGCTTGAATGTTCTGTTACAACACAGTAAACAGGCCGAGCTGTCTTCAGAAGTGGGGAGGCTGTTAGTACTTGCTAGGCTCTGAATGCAAAATGGCTCCATGCTTGGTCCTCAGCTGGTGTGCTGTTATGGGAGTTGGTGGAAACTTTAGGGGAGGGTTTAGTTGGGAGGAATGTAATTTTCTGGTGGGGGAGGTATCTTGGAAAGTTACAAATGGTCCCTTCCTCTGTCTACCCATCATGAGGTGGGTAGACTCGGCCACATGTTTCATTATCATGATGTTCAACCTCATTGTAAGCCTGTAATCGATGGAGTCATGGACTATGGGCTAACATCCCTGAAAGCATGAGCCAAAATAATTCCCCTCCTTAAATTACATTTGTCCAGTATTTGTCACAGTGACAGGACACGATGCTATGTCACAGCTGGGGACACCTGGGTTCAGAGTTCTAACAACTGAGTCCACACAGCTAGTGAGCCAGGGGAAGAACCGAAGCTCAAGCCTCTGCATGGGCCCTCCCCTTCCCTCTGTCCCCTCCCCTTCCCTTCCCCAGGACCTCCCACCGTGTTGGGAAAAGAACAAGGTCTCATCCTTGCTAGGCAGGGGAATCTTAGACTTGGAAAATGACAAGAAAAGACTGTGCGAACCCAGTTTAATTAAGTTAATTTGTTAAGGGCTTACTGTAGTAAGGGACATTTAAATTAGTACACTTTGCTTTCTTTAATTATTAATTTTTCCACTGAGTTATAGAAGCTCATAATATAAAGAACAGAATGGGTTTAGCTGTGGAAATCAGAACCTCTTCATCTATTTCTTTCTCCTCAGTAGAGCAACCCACACCTGACTCTTCAGCAACAGCTGAAGGAGTTTGTTTCCAGGGGCAGCCCTCAGCTCGGTTGGATTAGCAATGTCCCAGTTGAGTGACTTAAGCAATGTCCGTGGTTAAGAGCACCGACTGCGCCCACAAAGGATCTAAGCTTGGTTCCCAGCACCCACGGGCCAGTTCTTCTGACCTCCTTGGCCTCCTGTGTCTGCCACCATGCTTTTTCTGTCTAGATGGATTACATCTGTAATGAAATAAACCTTTCATCCCTTCTGTCATAGCAAAACAGAAGGGACCACAGTTGGGACCATGGCAAGTAGGGGTGGGGAAAGAAGAAATGCAGGCCCGAGGGTCAGAGGCCCCAGGGAGCAGTCTCCAAGTAGATGAAGTGGAATAAACCCTCACATGAGCACCATACCCGGAGAGAGGTTCAGTAAGTGACAGTGACATCTGGACCAACCTGCTCTTCACCCTCACCTTGTTCTGGGTAGAGCTGTGTCTTCTTTCTACTTGGGTGACAACCTTGTGTTGTCATTTGTTTGTTGTGTTTTCCTTTTTGACTTTTATGAGACAGGGTATTTCTATGTAGCCCTGGCTGTTCTGGAGCTAGTTCTGTAAACCAGGATGACCTCGAACTCACAGAGAACCTCCCGTCTCTGCCTCCCAGTTGGTGGGACATCAGACATGTAGTGCATGGTTTTCCTTGCTCTTAGGGATGATGGCGCATGCCTGTAACCCCACTGTGCTCTGTCTCCTTTGAGTTTACATAGTTTGACGGAAACAAACTAATAATTAAAGGAAACAAAGTACACCAACACCCATCTACCTGCAATAATATGTAACAAATTAACCTAATTAAATCACTCCTAACAGTAGTGTAGTCCTTTTTGTCTTTTTTAAAGTAAATTAATCCTACTTCCTGTTAAGGACGAGATACCAGACAGGGACAAGATCATCACAGTTCTAACTGAGTTGGAGGCCAGTATGAATTTACAAATCTATCGGGTGGGAAGCAGGAAGTATAGCTCACTCTTCTAATCTTCTGGCTCCTTCTCATTCTCTGGCTTGTTCTGTCTTCACAGACAAGCTTGTGTGTCAAGCTTGTTCTCTCTGAAACCTGTCTCTCTAAAACTGTCCCAAAAAACCTGCTACCCACCACACATACACAACACCACACACACGCAGACCACACACACACACACACACACACAAAAATAACACTATACTCTTTCTCCCCGTACTGCTGTTAAGTGGCCTCTCTTTCCTGTGCTGTTCTCATGAGAGTAGGTGCATCCTACCCCTGACTCATTCTGTCAGATTTCTTTCTCTGATTCATCACTTCGTCTGCCCCTCAATTAGATGTCACCTTCAAACATGGTTGCTTCCTTCCACAGACTAACCTTACCTTCACTGTTAGAGATTAAAGATATATGCTAAGGTCATGTCTGTATTCCAGCCAGATCATATCTTTGGATGTGATCCCTTCCTAGAGCAGCCATGTTTCTGGATTAAAATTCTTCTCTGTCTTCCCCTTTCTGTTTAACCTAAAAATTATACACAGTTTAACTGTTACAACAGAAACAATTATCAGTCCCACAAATGGAACAGTCTTTTGTCCTCATGAAGATCCGTTGGCACGTTGGTCCAGTCCTGATCACCCATCCTTTAGCAAATGCCCATTTCAGCGTCAAGGCTTTCCAGCCTAATGTACAATCTGCAGATCTCTGAGGTGTTCGAGGACCACCTTTCTATCTGAAGTAATCTAAATAGACAGGTGTTGCTCATTTCTCACTATTTTCTGCTTAACTTTGAAGACATATACAGGAGGCCAAATAAAGCTTATGTCTGCAATTAAACTAAATTAGCACTTAACATGACTACAAATTATATATAATAGATGACTATTAACTTGCATTTCTTAATTACCCTACACAGTTTACAATATTAGCTTTCATAGGGCTAGAACTTTACATTATATTTTTAAATGAGTTGCATATATACAATACCTTAAACAAGAGTTGAATCATATACAGTATATTGTAGCAAATATAACCTTAAATTTCTATCACTATATAAAAATCTATAGAAGTCTAAAATACTTGAGACTTGTTCTTTCTAGTCTAAAAGAATATACAATAATCTGTCTTTCTTTTCCTAACAAGGAGATATAGTAATCCACCATTTTGTCCTTATATCCCCTCTCTCCCTTTCTCTATACCTAACACTAAGTAGGAGAGAAAGAAAGATAGAGGGGAGAAAGAGAAAGAGAGAAAGAGATCCTTAAATCTAACCTCCTTTATTTTGTCTCCTCCTTGACCATGGTAATAACAGCTTGCAAACAACTCCCCCACCCTGCAAATAACAATAAATATTCATAACCCATCAAACAACCAAAAAACTCCCATTCTTAGGAATGAATGTGTCATGTTCTTAAGATAGCTTTCTAATTATTGACTTCAAAGGCATCTTTTGGGGACCCTGGGAAAGTTGGATATGGACCAAGTCCTGGGAGAGCTAGGTGTTTTATTTGCAGTCCAGGCTCTGTGGGATAGGAAAGTGAAGGGCTTAACTGAAGTCCTGGCTAAAACGAGCTGCTTTGAAATTATCCTGGATGCAGTTTTTGAGGCAACAGCAGAGGCACTCTGTGAGGCTAGAATTTCCCAGCTGCTTGCTTTTTATTCACTGGTGTCTGGTCCTTTTGTTCTGAAAACACACAAACTTTAAAAGGTAACAGCGTAGATACATTTCTACGCTAACGTATGTTTGGAGTGTACAGTGTGCACAAATCAGCTAATAATGAATCTCCGCTCTGTGTTTGAGCGGATGAAAGGCATTTGCCAATTTTTACAAGTCCATTTGGATTACATAACCAAACTGTAAACCTTCACCCATGCCATAAGAAAGAGCGGCGTGTAGTAAGTTACGAGGGTTAGGTAGTCAAAAAGATTTACTGGCTACGGCAGAGACAGTCATGTCTTATCCAGTCTCTGAGCTGTTTCCACGTTAAGGGGATTAGGATACATGTCAACTGCTTTGTTCCCAGAGCAGCCATGTTGCTGGATTAAGATTCTTCTCCACTGCATGCAAGTGGTGCATAGACATCCATGCAGGAAAAACACTCATGGCATAATATTTTTTAAAAAAAAAAAACTTAAATTGTAGGTAGTATCTTAGTGTTCTATTGCTCTGAAGAGATACTAGGACCACAGTAGCTGTTATAAAGAAAACCTTTAATTGGGGCTGGCTTGCATTCAGAAGTTTAATCCATTATCATTATGGTGGGAAGCATGGTAGCCTGCAGGCAGACATGGTGCTGGAGAAGGAGCTGAGTATAGGAGGCCTCAATGCCTGTCCCCACAGTGACATACTTACTCCAACAAGGCCACACATCCTAATAGTGCCACTCCTTATGTGCCAAGCATTCAAAGATGTGAGTCTATGGGGGTCATGTATATTCAAACCCCTACAGGGAGCATATCTCAATAGTATCAACAGTGATATTCGTGTTGATATTGCAGACTGTAAGCCTGATAAATGATAGTGTGTGGACAGCCATCTCCACCTGCACCAAGACAACTCACCTGTAACAGAGCATGCACAGGCAAGAGCACACAACACACATCATCTCCACACTCTGGGATAACATATACTAACAGTAGGTTATGGACTCTCTTTCTAAAACTGTCAAACAGGGGAAGAGAGACGGCAGGATATGACAGAGCCACAGAAACCAGTTATGAGTATTAGCTCCCACGATCAATTAGAATCTTGGGACACTCAGCACTGGGCATCAGACACCAACACTTTATGTCTCTGAGGAAGATGAGTCATGTGTATGATTCAGATGGAGCTGAGTCTGAATGCTTCCATCTGGTTTGTTGTTTTTATTTGGATCTATATTGGTATCTCTTTTCCCCCGTAGAATCTAATGGCCACAGTCAGTTTTGGTGCATTTGGACAGTCTAAAGTGCTTGTTAGAACATAAGATGGTCCCACAGGCACTCTCTCTTCAGAGAAAGCTCCATTTCTCAGCTTTATGTGCCTTGGTGGAGGATACTAAAGTCTATGTGGGCTCCAGGGTAAAGCCTCTGAGTCTCTGTGGAGTTCAAAGGTCAAATGTAAATAACATAACGGTTCCTAGGTCTCTTCCTGGGGGTTGGGGGAGCAGACTCCTTCTGCAGAACGTTCCATTCCCCCATGCTTTCCACATAGTGGACCCTGCAAAGGAGTCCGAGTTCCCGACCTGTTCCCTTAAATGCTTTCAATTTTAGGTAACTTAGTGTCGTGTCTGATTTCCCTCTAGAACATTCCAACTTATCTCAGCAGTGAATTCTTGTCCCTTCAGGATGTGCTGCCATTTTAGTATTGAATTTTGTTTTCTTCTGGAATCATTGGCTTTGAGCGCTCGATGGAGCCAACAAAAGCTCAACGGAGTAAGGAAAAGGGCCCAGCCCATCCCTTCATTATTTCGAATGCAATTCTGAATATGCTGGTTTTAGTTAATCCCTTTGAAGGGAAAAACTTCCTTTGCATGGCTGAATATTAGACTGAAATCTGGCAAAGACAGATTTGGGGATGCACTCAGGGTGGTCGTGTATAAAATGAACACTGGGTGAATCAGAAGAGTGAGTTAACTTCTGAGTCTTCTTTCCAAACTAGCTCCCAAAATGGGGCATCCAGGTTGATGACTCCAGGCAGGGGCTTCAGGGGCTGCAGGGGCATTGAATACAATCAGCTGCAGCAGACATCAACCATACCTGAGAGGAAACTTAGCCAGACAGCCCTGTGGTGAACCTTACTACTCCCAAGAAAACCCACCAATGGCCTTGAGTTCCCCCAATGGCTTCTCCGTGTCCCTTTCAATGTTGTTATACTATGGCAGGCATTTGTTTTTGTCTCTCAGGTCTGTAGGTCACTGGATCTGACCTGTGTTTATCAGAACACTGGCTGGAAATTGGGTTTGAGTCTGCTCCAAGGAGCAAAGTTCTTCCCACGGCAGAGGCAGGAAGGCCAGCCAATCACACATGCGTATTCAAGCCACTATTCGTGCTATACCTACTGACATCCCACTGCCCACAGTCAACAGCATGGTCAGATAGGAAGCTGAGGAGCAGAAGCAGCTCACATGACAGAAGGGTCAAGACAAGTAACATGGCCTATCCAGGAGTCTCACCCGATTGTTCCTAATGTGAAGACACTGTGAAACTGGCAACAGACACTCAGGCAACAAATGCTGCTTCTCACGGTTCTGGAGATGGACACCCAGGAACTGGGATCTGGTGAAGCCTCCTGGCTTTCTGTGTCTTCACATGGCAGAGTGTGTGTGCTTACCCACCACAGAATACCTGAGAGAGACAGGGACGAGAGAAAGGGGAGAGAGGATTCACATGGTTGGGAGGGTTTGTTAGCTGGAGCCTTTATGGGGTGAAGGACATTTCAGAGATTTTTATATTATTATTATTATTATTATTATTATTATTATTATTATTATTATTATTATTATTA
>JANHMN010000020.1:39708311-39718603 GCA_030674055.1 Rhabdomys pumilio
CACATGAACACACACACACACACACACACACACACACACACACACACAGGCACACACACCTGCAAATAACATATCCTATAAACACACTATGGCTAACAGAGTGTATGAGATGACAGCAACCCCTCGGCAGCCCCCAGCACACCTCCACGCCATTCTGCTTCTGCCTCTTGGACATGTGTGCTTGCCACCAGCCTGCCCTGGGATGCTGCCATACAGCTCCAGGCTCCTCGAGCCCTTCACCACCTCATTTGCATTCCTAACACAATTGCAAGGCATGATACACAGGGAGCCACCGCTGAAAACGCCCAAGATTTATTCTAGCCCATAGTTCTGGAGATTGGGGGCATTTTTAATACATCCTTACTGTCACCGAACAATTCAATACACCATTGTCTAAGTAACCGAATTCTCCTCAATTAGATTTTAAAACTAATATGGGAAAGAACTTTCCCCCTTCCTCTCCAGTGATATTAGGTAAGTTAGTCCTGATTGAGAGCAAAGCTTGCTAATGCTTCATGGAGCTTCAAGCTAGATTCTCTCTTATAACAGTTCCATGTCCTGCCTTTTGTAGTGTGTGTGTGTGTGTGTGTGCGCGTGTGTGTGTGCGTGTGTGTGCCTGTGTGTGTGTATGTATACAGGTACATGTGTGTGCATGTGTGTGTGCATGCGTATGTGCCTCTGTGTGTGTCTGTCTGTATGCCTGTGCATGTATATTCCTGTGTGTGTGCATGCACATGCGTGTACATGCATGTATATGCATGTGTATGTGCATGTGTGTGTTCATATGCATGCCTATGGGAAGGCCAGAGGTCAACATCAAGCATCTTCCTCAACTGCTCTCCATCTGACTTTTGAGACAGGGTCTCTCACTGAACTCAGAATGGAGAGTATCAGCCAGACAAGCGAATGAGCTGAGTCTTGTCTACCCTCCCCCACCCTCTGCAGCTATTTCTGACTCTAGGGTTACAGGTATGTACCTTCTTCCAAGGTTTTCCATGAATGTTAGATATCTGAACTCAATTCCTCATACTTGCGAGGCAGCAAATTTCTGAGCCATTTCTCAAACCCTTTGGACACTCCCTGAAACTGCTCATGGGAAGAGTCACAGCCACAGTGGGAAGAGCCACAGTCACAGAGGGAAGAGCCACAGCCTCAGAGGGAAGAGCCACAGCCACAGAGGGAAGAGCCACAGCCTCAGAGGGAAGAGCTGCAGCCACAGAGGAAAGAGCCACAGCCACAGAGGGAAGAGGCACAGCCACAGAGGAAAGAGCCACAGCCATAGAGGGAAGAGGCACAGCCACAGAGGAAAGAGCCACAGCCATAGAGGGAAGAGCCATAGCCACAGAGGGAAGAGCCACAGCCTCAGAGGGAAGAGCCACAGCCACAGAGGGAAGAGGCACAGCCACAGAGGGAAGAGGCACAGCCACAGAGGAAAGAGCCACAGTCATAGAGGGAAGAGGCACAGCCACAGAGGGAAGAGCCACCACCACAGTGGGAAGAGCCATAGCCACAGAGGGAAGAGCCATAGTCACAGAGGGAAGAGCCACAGCCACAGAGGGAAGAGCTGCAGCCACAGAGGGAAGAGCCACAGCCACAGAGGGAAGAGCCACGGCCTCAGAGGGAAGAGCCTACATCCATAGTCAGGCAGGTCTAGGACCACTAAAAGAAGGGCCCACAGCTATATCGGGGTCCGGTATGAGTTTTACACAGGAAGATATCATTATTTATCTCCCAACCGGTCTGGCTCTCAACTGTGAAAGCCCAGATAGTCTATCTCTGAAGTTCCAAAAGTTACTGGATGCTTGACTACACATAACCTGCGAGGGAGCCGAGGACAAGCCAGAAGGAAGTTGAGTCATTCTGAGCATCGTGGAGGCTCTAGTCAGCCAGCTGAGCTCATCTTCCTCCCGGGCACCTGACAGCATGAGCTTGGATGCTGCCTCTTGCTGTGCAGTGTAAAGTTTGATGGCATCAGGCTTCCCAAGGGCAGGAGCATGGGCAGGAGCATGGGCAGCCTCTGCTTCTACCCCTTCAGGGCTCACCCCTGTTTGCCAGCCCAGGGTTTGTTCTTGGGTCTGTTTCTCTTTGAACACTGTCACAAGCAGATTTCGTGGCTTAAATTTCAAGATATTTTTAGTTCCTTTTCACACTCTGGGGCCGGGGGGTGGGGGGAGTTGTTTAATCACCCCTGTGTGGGTCAAAAGTTGATTGTGACTAAACTTGGGGTGGGGAAGGGAGAGGAGTTAGGCTGGCTCAGGTGGTGGTTATGGGTGAGAGTTGGACCACCATACTGCAATGACAACATCCACTCCTGACTAAGTTCTCCACTCAACCTCCAAGCCCAGCCCTCATTAAATCTTTCCAGCAATCCAGTGAGGAAAGCATTTGCTTCTCTCCCAGTTGGCTCAGTGGAGAGTGTGATCAGTGTGTTTTGTCTAATTGGTCTTAATTGGCTGAGTTTTTTTTTTTTTTGTTCTGTCTTTATAACGATGCTGATTAAGAGCGTTTGCTCGTGGCTGCACAAGGTATTGAGGAGAAGTCACATCTGAGGGCTCAGCCCTAAGTGAGACACTTACATCATCCCTTCGGGCCTCAGGGAACATTCTGGAAGAGGGAGCAGAAAGAATGTAAAAAAAAAAAAAATTAGAAGATTGGGAGAGGGGCTGTGGATGTCCTAGTGATCATGGCCTTCCCTGGGTCTGTCAGATCAGGCCTGTCCACAGCCTGGTATGGATGGAGGAGGAGCTCAGGTGAGTAACGAGAGTGTATTATGTACAAATGTGAAACGTCCGAGAACTTGTATATGTAAAACCCAGAAGCATCCAATGCCTTTTACTCATGCTTCTACTGCTGTTGATGGAGGGAGAAGAGAAGCTGGAGACCCGGCATCTTTCTGTGTACATTCCACAGTCTGTTTTCCTACTTCCAAACATTGTGTGTGTGTGTGGGGGGGGAGAAATCATGTTAAATGGTACAGCCTCGTGACTGTGATGCCCGCCCTGCCACCCTGCTTGCCTCTCACTGGCCCCTGGAGCTCCTTGTCTCCACCTACACATCTCCATTTCTCATGCTCCAATCTCCAGCAGTAAGAGAGTTGGGGAGACAGTTGCACATTCTATAAGAGCCTTCTGTGGAGAGTCGGGAAGCTGGAAAACAAACCCAGAATCCCAGAGGGATCACATGGATTACTCATTTGACAGATAGGCTTTTGGTGCTCAAAAGAAAGAAGCCATTTGGTGTGGCTTTTGACACCTATCTCTTCAGTGGGTACCCCTGTACCTACTCTGCTGACAAAGAAACTGAGGACGCTGCCTGAGGTTACAGTGACAAGCCACAGACACAGCATCTGCAGTTACAATAACAAGCTTAACGCACAATGTTTTGCTTTGAATCTCTGTCTCACTTTTTTTTTCTGACAGGTTTTCTTTGTGTAGCCCTGGCTGTCCTGGAACTCACTCTGTAGACCAGGCTGGCCTCGAATTCAGAAATCCACCTGCCTCTGCCTCCCAAGTGCTGGGATTAAAGGTGTGTGCCACCACTGCCCAGCCTCTGTCTCACTTTTAGCCAAGACTGACCTAAGATTTACTAACTTACAGGTTCATCTCAAACTCACAGTGATCCTCCTGCCTCATCCTCCCACGTTCTGGGATTCCCAGGTGAGCACTGCTTTACCAGATTTAGATGAAAGACTTAAAAGACTTTCTTATACACATGCAATAGACTTAAAAGACTTTCTTATACACATGCAATAGTTCGTATGTGTGTATGTGAGTACAGGTGCCACTGAGGCCAGAAGAGGGAGTCAGATCCCTGGAGACAGAATTGCAGGTGGGTGGGAACTGTCTGAGGTGGGTGCTGGAACTGGGGTCAGGTCCTTTCAAGAGCAGCACACACTTGGAACCACTGAGCCGTACTTCTAGTCCAAATCGTTTTTGGTGTCAGTTGCATACTAAAAGGAGCAGCGCCTGTATAAGCTGAGGCCATGACCACTCGAAGCTATGGTTAGGGGAAGGTTTTATTGTACATGCAAGGGAGAGGAGAACAGCCAGAGGCATCTGGGAGAGTCCAGAGCAGGCAGAGAATGTAACAGGCTAAACATGATGGGAGGACAGAACTTGAGAGACAGAGAGGGACAGAGACAGAGAAAGAGAGAGAGAGAGACAGAGAGACAGAGAGAGACAGAGAGAGACAAAGAGAGGGCCAGAAAATGTGTGGGCAAGGGAGAGAGAGGCCCAAGAGAGGGCAAAGGAGAAGAACCGAGAGAGAGAAGGAGAGAGAGAGAGAGAGAGAGAGAGAGAGAGAGGGAGGGAGAGACAGAGAGAGAGAGAGAGAGAGACAGAGAGAGAGAGAGAATAGGCACTGCAGATAAGCATTTGTCCCTTTTGGCAGAGGGGAACTAGATTCACAAGTTCCTGAGGAATGCTGACTTTTGTCTAACTGCTAGAATTTGGGGAAGTGGGGTTTCCTTTGGACTTGACATCTGGCTCCTCCGCTGGGAGCATGGTGAGTACCTCTCTCTCTCTCTCTCTTTCTCTCTCTCTCTCCCACAGAACTAGATGAGAGTTTCATTCAACTCTAACTAAAAACAGAGAGGTGTGATTACTATTTCCAGCCAGTTTCCACATCACGATAGTCATGTAACAAACCAAGGCAATGTCGGTCTTGAGCCAGACTCACAAAGTCCCCTGGCCCTGGCCCTGGCCCTGGCCCTGGCCCTGGCCTCAGTACAGTGTCTCTGCATTGCTGCTCCAGGCCGTTTGATCTTCTCAGTGTTTTTCAGGATCATGTCGTGGAGAGTCACATACTGATTCCTCAGCTCTGAGATGATGAGCCGGAGGCTGATGTACTCTTTCTCATCAATCTCCGTGACAGTGCGGCAATAGTCCCCCACATGGGGATATTTAGCTATTTTAGAAACCAATTTGGCTCTTGTAATATAATATCTAGAAATCTGGTCCAGATAAGACACAGCTTCACTCTTGCCAGTTCTTAGCTCTGCAACTGTTCCCTCCTGAATTGACACCCGGAAGTTGTTCCCATCTTCTATTCTGGGAATCAAGAGATGAACCCACATTCTGACCTTGTTACATTTCTCGATCAGCAGCCGAATCTCAGGTTTTACTTTCTCAGTAATGTCCACAAGTTGCTGGTTGCTCTTCAACATCCCCTTGGGCATCACAAACACCTTGGTTCCTTGGAAGGCCTCTTCACATTCATCCAACCGGCGCTTCTTGCAAGTGGGACCATCCAGTCCATAGTGGCTATTGGTGAGGAGAATGGGGTCAGGGACTGGGAGATTCGTGTCTGAGTGGATCTGAGTTAGGTCATGGATATTTAGGATTGGTTCCTTCAAAAAACTATCAAGTTCTAGTAACTTCTTTGGGAAAAAAATTTGCCACCACGTCTTCTGCCTCACTTGTGATCCGCTCCCTGAAAGAATCAATCTTGAACTTTACTTCCTGATCCACCTTCAGCAACGAGGCCATGGCCGGCCAGGCCGTGTCCGCTCCGCTGGGTGCCGGAGGTGCTGTGGGCTCCGGGAAGGGCACCGGAGGTTGCCTGAGGCTTGCTCACTGCTTGCTCATTCCCTCCCTCCGTGCTGGCCGCCCACCCGACCGCCGCCCACCTGCTGCCTGCTAGCTATCTCGCTCGCCCTCCCCTCTCCCACTCTCTTGGGAATGTTGAAGGGATGTCGTGTAGGTGGTGTCCATCGCTGCCTGTTCACGATCGCTGCCACCACATTCTATCCAGATGGCAGCATCTCATGGCACTCCTTCCCAGCCCGAAGCTCTTACATTCTTTCCATCCCCTCTTCTGGAATGTTCCCTGAGCCCTGGAGAGCAGCTCTCTCTTACTTGCTTGGCAACCCTGAGCCAGTGAAGGAGCCTCTGAGTACCTCTAAGTCTCCGTGTGGTTTCAGTTCAAACAGACATAAGTCACAGGATGAGTGGTGGGTGCTCAGCTCTCAAGAAACGAGACATGTTTAAATAGCAGTAATGAGAATTATCATTACAATAATGATAGCTATTATTATCAGTTAACACATTTATAAACCCCAGGAAAGCCCTAAGGGGGAATGTCAGAACTTCCTCTCCTGGGTGATTTTCTGTAAAGCTGATGACAGGCTAGTGTCTCATCTCATTATACAAAGTTAGGAAGCCATAAAGCCCAACATTTTCTCTTTTTGTAAGTTCTGCCTGTGAATCTGGGGAAGAACCCCAGTGAACCATTCAGACTCTACTGCAGCAAGAATCTCAAGGCTTGACTTGCTCAGCTTGAGTCTGGCTTAATGCTCTATCCTCGGGTCTTTAAGGAAGTCCCTTGAATCTTGTAAAGAGTGAGCAAGTCTCATCCACACAGTCCCAGGATGGCCCAGGTCATCCCAACACAGAAAGAGCTAACTTCTCACAATAGCTAGAACCCAGGAACCCAAGAACTGGGGGATCCAGGACAGCTGATGACAGAGCCTGGCCTACTTTTGGCTTCCAAAGGATACCTGTCCCAGCTCCCAGCATTTGTCCTAATTCTAGTCCAGACTCAGGCAGAGGTGTCAGATCTGGCTTCTGCTGATGGCACCAGGGACTCCTCACCTTGCCCTTCTCCATGCATGTGGATTCTGTGTGGCCAGGTCACACAGCTATGACCGATCAATTCCTGAAGAAACCTCTTTTTCCACTTAAACTTACTGAATAGATGCAAGGAGCAAGCCATGCTGGGAAGCCAAGCTCCACCTCCCAGCATCCTTCTCCATGTTGAATAGGAGTTGGTGGACATGCAATCCAACTGTCTCACCCTCTGAGGCTACACAATCCCATGGCTGCTCCACACAGCCTTTCAGGGTGTTCACTAGAGTGAGCACCCTCTACTCTGCCCACCTTCCCTGCTCTAGTTCCACACTGGTATGCATTTCTTAGACCGTCATCTTTTGGTACCCATGCTTATCTCAGGCTCTGCTCTGTGGAGACCCAGCCCAAGACAGTCTCTATTGTCCCCCAAAATAGAAGATTGACTCAGTTCCTGCATGTCACTCACGGGCCACGGTCATCACCTCCTGACAGATCTGAGGTGGGTGCTTTGTCACTCTTGGTTTGTAAACCAGAAAGTGGAGGCCATGGGGCCACCAGGTGACAGAACTAGGATCTTTTGGGTTTTATGCATCTTACACATCCTGTGTTATGACCTACCCTTGATACCTTCTGCCCTGGACCTCGACCCTGCCGGATCAAGCCTCGCTACTCATACAGAACCAAGCAGTTGATGCAGGCTGTGTGACCACCTTGAAAGATGTGAATAAATCTGTATTCTGTTCATCCTGAGTCAGCACACAACAACTGACTCAGGAAATTATTTTACCCAAGTTTAGCTTGGTGACCCAGCCCAAGCCTAGAGTCTTCTGAGGCTACCTATAAAAGCATGGGTGACCCACAGGCAGATATACCAGCAAAAACTCCCAACCCAGCAAAGGTCATGGAGGCTGCATCCTGGACCTCCTGGGCTTGCTGTTGTTGCTACTTGTGGAGCTTCGGGGATAGGCCTGGCTTGTCTCCTAGATTTTTACAGTTTCCTCATTGGGTTGCTTCCTTCCTGGGACTTAAGTTTTATTTACTTCCTGAATCTTCTGGTCTTCCCTCCTCCCTCCAGAAGAGAGTGCTTCAAGTTGGAGGAACCAGCTATATAACACCACAAGTAAAAGGCAATTATCGCTATAAGGCAGGATGCTGTAACTCTGGGATTGATTATACCAAGACAGCCAGCTCAGCCCACAGAGGCCAACAGCACCAGTATTTTAAGACTCTTCCTAGGCAGGGAGCAGAAGTCTGTGTGAATGTGGAGGTTGGCACACGGATGGCATGCTGTCTGCACTACCAGGCTGTGTAGGAAGGTGAAATGCAGACATTCCACTTGCAGGCTGTCCTGCTGGCTAGCCACAGACCCCCCCAAACTGTTGACTCCTGATAAATACTAGAGAACTCACGAGCTGAAGATTTGACTCCCTCCCCATCCCTCTGGTGACCTCGTGGGTTGGCTCTTCCTGTGTTCTCATGCTGGCCTTCAGCTTCATGAGTTGTGAGTACTGAATCCAGGAACATGGACTGACATGGTCCCATCACTTACACTGAAAGACTGACAGATGTTTCACTTGAAGATTTTTCCAATCATCGTTGATCCATAGCTGAGTTCAGACCCAACTTCATTCTTGAACAGAGCAAATAAAACAAGCATCTCACTTGGGGCTGTGCTTTTGACTGCTACATGGTTCAAAGCTAAAACTTTTTATTCCGACTGGTGCTTTTCCTCTTGGCCAGAGCTGAGGCTTCTGTTTCTATAAGCAGAGGCCTGGTTGCTAAGAGACAGCTTCACTCTGCATCCTGGAGGCAGCAGAGGCAGCAGAGGCGCAAAAGAGGCTTGAAGCTTCCACTAGAAGGGTAAAGTGTGAAATCAAGGGGAAGCAAGACCCTACGTTAATTGGAGAGTTACATAACAGCCAGACAGATAACATCTTCCCGCCACTCTGCCAAGACCAGTAGGATATATTTGAAAGTAGTTATTAAAATAGGGGAGGAAGGGGGCGGAGCTGGGAGTCAAGCAGACAAATATAGCCTGCCCTTTTGATCTGGCGAGGAAACTTCTAATTACGCAGCTCTTCTGGGTTTCATCCATCAGATCTGTACCTTCGTTAGCTTCTGGTCGTTAGCAGAACTTATTAAAACAATTAGATCTGCAGAGAACTGCAGCCGCCAGCATCACTGACAGCTGCACCGGGAATTTAAACTTTTCATTAAAATGGAACAGAGACTTTGCAAATCAGTAGGAAAGAGATGAACAGGCAAGGAATCAGAGACGGTTCACAAAGGGACCAGCAAAAGGGGGACAAAAACCCCCGAGAGGATTCACCAAAACTATAAGGAAGACATTTCTCATGTGTTAAACAGTAAAGCGTTTAAAAAGAATATACAGGGCAGATACAGGGCAGCAAGTAACACCCGTCAAATCGGGTATTTGGGGTACACTTATTGGGGGATGGAAGATCTTTCTAGAAAGAAATTTGCTCCAACCTGAAAAGTCTTAAACACACCCACACCCTTTTGGCTGAATTATCACAAAGAAGTCCACCAAATTATCCACAAAGGGAGAGAAATTTGAAGGAAAAACCCTCACAATAGGATATTATCTAAGTAAAAAAATTCTTATTAATTAATTAACTTATTTATTTATGTGTGTGTGTACCTGTGCATTTTTGCACATATGCATGTGGAGGTCAGAGGTCAGTGTCAACTATTCCACCGTCTCTCTCCACCTTATCTTCTGAGGCTGTATCTCTTGCTGAACCCAGAGCTCACGGATTGTCTAGAGTGGCTGAGCAGTGAGTCCCAGGGGATTACCTGTCTCTGTACCCAAGACTAGAGTTACAGACGTGTGCAACCGTGCGGAGCTTTTACATTAGTATGTGGGAACGGAATGCAGGTCTTCATGGCTGTGCTGCAAGCTTTTCTCCAACTGAGCCATAGCCTCAGCCCCCAAGAATCGTTTAATACGTTCTCAAGGTTACGAAAAGAAAGCAGCAGGCTATAAAGCTGCAGACTGTTGTGAGTCTTCTCTGTAAAAATGACAGAAGCGCAATAAACACTGTGGGGAACACACAGGCTGGAGGTGCCCAGACTTTTTCGGTTTGTGGTATGTTCATTTTCTCGGTGATCCTTGGATGGAGCCTGTATCCCATCCTCCTTCCCCCGACACATAACATAAACCTGACACTTCATTAACTAGTTAATAGCAGGGTTGTGGAGTCTCCTACAGATGCTGCTGCAGTCTCTCTCATTATTGCAGCCACAAACCAAAACACAGTGGAACAAAAAAGAAGGTTCTGGAAATCGGTGTTCCAGTGTTCTGCTGGAATATGGGTTCTACCCTTTGTGGAAAGTGGTCTTATGCAAATTCTTTACCCTTTTGGTTCCTCTGTTTCCCCACATTGTAAATGGAAATGTGTCTACCTCTTAGAATTCTTGTGAAATGTTCTTGTGTTCTGTGCCTTTGAGGAGAGCTCAGTTAAATCTCAGGGGACTGTAGGTAATTCAGGCTTGTTTGTTTGATTGATTTTATAAATGTTATACACTGGACAGGCAATATTTCCTGGAAAAAAATATTTTTATTTTGAAGTCAGAGCTCACCCTGTCCTGAGCACTAAACATGGCTAAACAGAGGACCATTCTAGAAGGCTGTGGGTCATGTCCTGAGAAGGGGTTTGTCTGGCCCAGAAAGGACATTGACAGATCGAATACACCATGAAGTCC
>JANHMN010000020.1:39767468-39786096 GCA_030674055.1 Rhabdomys pumilio
AGAGAGAGAGAGAGAGAGAGAGAGAGAGAGAGAGAGAGAGAGAGAAGCAAGGATAACCTTGAACTCCTCCTCCTGCCTTCATCTCCCAAATGCTGGGGTGTAGGCATACATCAGCACACTTGGCATGGACAACTAAAATCCTTTCTAACTTGTGGGAGTTTTCTATGTCAAGGCCTATCCATATTTTTAAATCCCCCCTTCCCACTGACGTACTGACAGTGGACACTTTGGAAATGACTAGGTCATAGATACCTCTAATAATGTGAAATGTGCCCTTTAAGAATAGAGTACCAGGTTCCTTCTGGTCTGGGCCCGAGCAATGAGCAAATCCTGGGCTGGAGCTCCGCACCCAGTCTCACAGAACCCAGAGGAAGCAGGGTTCCCAGGAGCTCTAACCTGGGCAGTATCTTAGATAAAGAGACAGCAACACCTGCCCCAAGCAGGGAGTAACCAGGGCCCACTGGGACCCAGGAATTCACTCCTGGCCTGGAGCACTGGTTCCTTCTGGTCTGTGCCAAAGCACTGAGCAGATCTTGGGCCTCAGCTTTAACCCCAGTAGTAACACCCACACCACACAGTGCTGATACAACTAAGATACTAGGAAAGACAGGCTCCAGTCAGAGACAGGGCAAGTAGCACTAAGGAGATCCAGATGGTGAAAGGTAAATGCAAGAACATAAGTACCAGCAACCCAGGGTACTTGGCATCATCAGAAACTAGTTCTCCCACACTAGAAAGTCCTGAATTCCCCCATATCACCAGGAAAGCAAGATTCAGATTTAAAATCACTTCTAATGATGACGATAGGGGACTTTAAGAAGGACATAATAGCACTCTCAAAGAATTTGAGGAGAACACAGGTAAGCAGGTAGAAACCCTTAAAGAGGAAACACAAAAATCCCTTAAAAGAATTACAAGAGAACACAACCAAACAGGTGAAAGAATTGAACAAAACCATCCAGGACATAAAAATGGAAGTAGAAACAATAAAGAAATCACAAAGGGAGACTACCCTGGAGATAGAAAACCTAGGAAAGAAATCAAGAGTCATAGACACAAGCATCACCAACAGAATACAAGAGATAGAAGAGAGAATCTCAGGTGCAGAAGATAGCATAGAAAATATTGACACAACTGTCAAAGAAAACGCAGAATGCAAAAAGTTCTTAACACAAAACATCCAGTGTGGGAAGCCATGGCAAGGCCTTACTCTTGGCAAACACTCACCCTTGGCTCTCCTATCTACTATTCTTTTTTCTGCTTACCTTCCATGATTCACTTGTCAGTTCTCAGAACTTCAAACAAGGCCTCATAGCAAACCACCTTAGTAACCCTTCCTCCTGATCTTTAGATTTAGCCAACATCCAGCTAGATAGGTGTTTTTAGAACCCCTGGTAATGGAAAGGCTTTGTGAGAATAACTTAGTTAGATCCCACAGCTGCAGCTAGCTTCCTCCACCTGCAAAGCCCTCTTTCCTTTCCTACCCCTCCCCATATCCTGTTTTCAGAGTATATAACCTGTATGAACAATAAAAATTTTGCCAGCTTGATCAGACTTCTTGACTTGCTGTGCCTTTTTATTTTCTCGGAGCCTCTCAGTCCTCTCCACAGGGTCTAAGGGTCCCACTTGATTGTCCAGCTAGCCTGGACAATCCAGGAAATCCGGGACAAAACCTAAGAATAATAGGTATAGAAGAGAGTGAGGATTCCCAACTTAAAAGGCTAATAAATATCTTCAACAAAATTATAGAAGAAAACTTCCCTAACGTAAAGAACGAGATGCCCATAAACATACAAGAAGCCTACAGAATGCCAAATAGACTAGACCAGAAAAGAAATACCTCCCGTCACATAATAATCAAAACACCAAATGCACAAAACAAAGAAAGAATATTAAATGCAGTAAGGGGAAAAGGCCAAGTAACATATAAAGGCAGACCTATCAGAATTACACCAGACTTCTCATCAGATACTATAAAATTGAGAAGATCCTGGACAGATGTCATATAGACCCTAAGAGAACACAAATGCCAGCCCAGGCTACTATACCCAGCAAAACTCTCAATTACCATAGATGGAGAAATCAAGATATTCCAAGACAAAACCAAATTTACACAATATCTTTCCACAAACACAGCACTACAAAGGATAATAGCAGGAAAGCTTGAATACAAATTATATTATATCCTAGAAAGAGCAAGAAAGTAATCCTCTTCCAACAAATCCAAAAGAAGACAGCCACACAAACAATACCATCACTAATAACAAATATAACAGGAAGCAACAATCTCCTCTCCTTAATATCTCAACATCAATGGACTCAATTCCCCAATAAAAAGACATAGGCTAACAGACTGGATACGTAAACAGGACCCAGCATTTTGGTGCATACAGGAAACCCACCTCAGTGACAAAGACAAACTCTACCTTAGAGTAAAAGTCGGGAAAACAATTTTTCAAGCAACTGGTCCTAAGGAACAGGCTGGAGTAGCCATTCTAAAATCTCCAGCCTGAGAACACAAAGGGAGGGACTCATGCCTCCACCTATATAGGTAGTTGAGAGTGGTCTTGTCGGGTATCAGTGAAAGTGAAGGGCCTTGGTGCCTGAAAGTTTGGATTCCCTAGTGTTGGGGAATTTGAGAGCAGGGAGGCAAAAATGAGAGGATTGTGGGAGCATACCCTCATAGTGATAGGAGAGGGGATGGGATAAGGGGTTTTGGGGAGAATGGCAGAGGAGATAACATTGAAAGGAAAATAAATAAAATATCCAATAAAAAAACAGATAATGGGTCTGGCAATTGTAGTTGAGCAGTTGAGACTTTCTGTCAATAATTTATTATGGGAATTTCATATAATCCTCAAGGACATGTGGAAGAGGCCCATGGAACTTTAAAAAGATTGGTAAGACATACTGTTGCTGAGACAAAGAATGATGCTGACCTGTAAGCTTGCTGAGTGCCCTGACAAGGGTTACTGTGGAGCTGTATTGGACATATGTTCCTGACCCACTTTTGCTTGACTATATCCCAGATGGGACAAACTGGCTTGCCTCAAGTTTTAGACCTTGTGGGATAGAGAATTGAAAAAAGAAAGTATGTCTCTTGTATTCTTCTTAAAGATGCCCAGCTATTAGGACTCAATCATATACAAGTCTAGAAATCAATCCAATATGGGAAATAATAGTCTATTTTTAGTGGACTGGATCTGGACTTTGTCTGAGAAATATTTGGAAGCTAGCTGTAGCTTGCTATGATGTTAGGATAGCAAGAGATAATGTTGGAACAGGATCTGGATTTCAAACAAGGGTTAGTGCATGTTTTAAGGCTCTTTTAATTGTCAATTTAAAATTGGTTTTGTCTTTTCTACAGCATTTATTGTAAGTTGCATTGACTGTATAATTTCCAATTATGTTAGTGTGTTGAAACCTGGCATGTCTGTTACGGGGGTCTATCAACCAGCTTTCATCTCAGTGCTCTGAGTATTAGAAAACCTTGATTCTCTGAAAAAAAGCTTATAAATGCTGGAAAAAGTGAGTTAGGCTTTAAGCAGAAGCAAGAGGGTAGCAGGCTTGATTATTGCTGGTATAATAGCTTTAATTCCATTAATTGCTAGCACCACTGCTTCTGCAATAGCATTGACACAAGGAGTTAAGACAACTATTTTTGTTAACCATCTAGCAAAAAATGTTACTAATGTATTGAGTATACAAAAGGATTTATATAGGTATATGGAACAATGAATGATGCACTATAACCCATCAAATTATCTGAAGGAGGTTCAGAGTTCAAGAGTTAGGAGCCATCTCAAGTGTCATGACAAATATCATTGGAGTAGTGTTACTTTTAAAATTCACAATGATTGTCATTATAATTAGGTAAAAGTTTAAACTGTAGGATATTTGGCATAATCCTAACACCTCTCAGGTGTTAACTTTACATAGTGAGATTATGAATTTAAAGAATGATGCTCTGTTGATCTTGATGCTGCAGATAATTCCAATAAAATTATCCATGGCCTAAGCTCAATATTTCCATTTTGGACAAACCTCAGGAATGACATATATAGCTTGATCAGGCTAGCTCTTCTTGTTCTGGGAATACTTTTATTCCTGCCCATCTTGTTAAAGCTTATCTTTAACAACATCAACATGTTGGCAGCCAAAGTACATGGCTTAAACCTGAAAATGGACTCCCAGACAAAGCTATTAAATTAACAGGCTGGCAAGCCAAGGACAGGTAAGATTCTGCACAGAGCCTTACCAACCTAAGACAGAAATACATTGCCTTTGATAATGTGTATTCCATGACGGGTAAGGAAGACATTCTTGTCAGAACAACCTAAGACAGACTCAGTCTTGTTAATGAAATATATAAGGGGGAGAGTTGGAGAGCCTTTGGGGCTGCTTGGCAAGAAGCTGACATGGGCCAAGGCCAAGGAAAAGGGCTGCTTGGCGAGAATATGACATTGGTCAAGGACCAGGAAGTAGATTTCAAGGAGGAATCTGACATTAGACTAGAACAAAGAAGTAATTTCAGGTAGGAGTCTAAATCGTAGGCTACAACAAAGAAGTAATCTCAGGCAGGAATCTAAATATTAGGCCAGAACAAAGAAGTAATCTCAGACAGGAATCTAAATTTTAGGCTAGAACAAGGAAGTAGGCTTCAGACATGAAAATGACCTTGGGCTAGGAGAGGGAAGTAGGTTCAGATACTTTGACCATCCTGATAAGCCTTTAGAAGCAGTGATCACAGGAGTGTTCACGTAACTGGGTTTATTGCCTTGCTTTTTCTTTGACTATTTGTGTTTATTTTATTGCTTGTTCCTCGACTATTTGAATCTATTGTATTGCTAGACCCTCAATCTAGAACTGACCTTAATACATGCATGTAATCAAAATGGTATAAAAGCATAAAGGAAGAGGGGGTATAGGATAAGGGATGACATCTGTACTGTAAACAAATAAAATATCCAATAAAAAAAGAAAATGAAAAAAGAATAGACGACCGGGCAGAGCAAGCTAGTTAGTGGGGCTGGAGCAAGATGGAGAAAGGAAGGGGGGAAGAATAGGCTACCTTGGGCTGGAGAGACGACGCACCTGTCAAGAGCACTAGTTGCTTTTGCAGAGGACCTGTGTTTGAGTCCAAGCCTACATGGCGGTTCACAACCATCATCTTCTGACCTCCTTGACCGCCAGGCACGCATGTGATGCACAGACATACCAGCAGGCAAAATACTCATACTCAGAAAATAAAAAGTCAAAGAACAGACTTCCTTCTCTATCACCTGAGGTATAGCAGGACAGTGTGCCTGTAGCCAGTGATGGAGTCCTCAGCGGGTTCCACACCTTCCTGGTACCCTCCCTAGTCCTGGATTTCTCAGCCTCCAGCTTGCAGGAACACACTTTCTGCTCAGCCACTGGTTTACAGTACTTTGTCTTAGCAGCTTAGATGGCTAACAGTCAAAGCTGCCTTCCTGGCTCTCAAGGTGGCTGCTGTGAGCTACTTTCCAAGAGGAATGTCTGAATCCAGAAGCAAAGAACTCACCACTCACACGTCCTGGTCCTTTCTCCCTTGTCTCCTCCCTCAGTTCTGATTTCTGGGATCCATCCGAGGTTATCTCCCACCCTTAGGTGCTTGTCCTGGGTTCTGCCTCTGTAGAAACCCAAATGGAAGTGAAGTATCTTCAGGGTGGAATCACCAGGAAGAAGGGGCACTGCCCTCCAAAGCCAGGTGGTTCCTTCTTTCTTGTTAAGTTATTTCAGTAAAGCCTGATGACCATGCCCAAGGGCCTTATAAAAGCAAATCACAGCATAGTCAGGCCAGTCTTCTGAGGAACTCTGCCTTGCAGCAAAATACTACTTTGCTTTTCTTCTCTTGCAGAGCCCATCTTTCTTGAGGTGAACAGAAATCTTGATAAGAAGGACTGAGCACACATTAGTGCAACTGTCCTATCTCTGAATCCTACTAGGTTGTGTGAGCCTGTGCTCACATCCATCACCATGACACCGGACAACTCGCTGGGTCCAGGTTTACCATCAATGTGGCTGCAGACGTAGGGCAGGATAAAACAAGAGCCTGCTGGGCAGCATCACACAGCCACCCAGAACCACCCACACTCTTAATAAAGCCAATAAATTCATTTATTTAGCCAAGCTGGACTGGACAGACTCTTTCTTTGGTCTGTCTGCATCCATCTTATTGGGATGAATATGAGAGTTATCAGGCAAGAGTTTGGATGTGAATGACTGAGGTAAACCTGCACCTGTACTCAGCAGATGAATCTCTCTCGGAGGTCAGCGCATCCCCTATTAAATGCCTTGAAGCTACAGTTAGGTTTTGATTATGCCCCAACAGAAAGTAAGGACCACTTGCCCAATCAACGCAGGTGTGTATTGACCAAAGGTCACCATCCTTGTTATAATAGCTTTTATATCACAGTTTAGACCCCATCTCTTGTGGTATTTTCTAGAGAATCATTAGAAGAAAGATCCTACAGAACAATCTTGTTTGCCATGATTTGGGAGAAGGAAGGGGACCATTCCCTCCTTACATATACCATCCATGTTATAAATATTCATTAAAAACATCTTTGAAGCCCGTGGTGGAAAAGCCGCTATGCTCTACCTACTCTTGGGACAGCCCAGTCCAGCCTCTTCTTGAGTAAACACGTTGCTCGGCTTCATTAAATAAGCTTCTTAACTCTGTCTTCTGACTGGATTCTTTTCCTCTAGAAGATAGGAGTTGGAAGACCCACGTAATAACCAGACACTTCATTCGTGTCCCAGGAAAACACACAACAAATTACCATTTCTAAAAATATGTTCAGGAGAAAAGAAGCCCTCAAGACCTCAAAACAGGAGCCTTTCCTAGAACCAATGCCTTCCCAGTTACAGCAGACAACTTCTTGACCTCCATTAAACAGGATGAGCTGTGGCAAGCAGAAAACCAATGAATAATAAATCAGGCTCCTGCTTGTCCCTCAGTATCCCACTAAGCTTCCTATGCTATGAAATGGACCATGTTGTTGAGATGCCTCTCATGACCGGAAAAGTCCTTTGTTGAAAATGCCACATATTTCCCAGCACTTTGTGATGTGTCCCTGAGTCTGGATGAGACATCATTTAACCTTACAATTTTTAGATTCGTTTGTTTTATTTTGTGTGTACAGGTGTTCTGCATGGATGGATGGAGGTGCACCACATGTATGCAGTGCCTGAAGAGTCAGAAGAAGGTGTCAGATCCCCTGGAACTAGGGTACAGATGGCTGTGATCCACCATGTACCCACCATGTACCACCCGGGAAGCAAACCAGAGTCCTGTATGGGAGCAGCAAACACTCTTAACTGCTGAGCTGTCTCTCCAGTTTGTCATTTAACATTTTAATCACCAAAACCAGAAATAAATTTCTAGATTTCAAAATCGGCCAACAGTTATAGATTTCTCCTCCTCACTTCTTCCTTTCAAACATATTATCAGGACAAGATGTTGGCAGTCCTCCATGAAGACAGCAAGGGTCCACCCAGGAGGAATTCTGGGCTCAGTCCTCCACAGGGGACAGAAAGGGTCCACCTAGGAGGAATTCTGGAATCCTATTGAGGAGTCTGGAGTGGGAGGCAGTGGAGACCACAGAGTGGACACTGCCTTTTTCATCCTGTTCTGGAGAGCAACTTCAGGGAGGACTTATTTTGGCTCGTGGTTTAAAGGGAGACAGGCCATCATGGTGGGGAAGGCGTGGTAACAGGGAGCTTTACGACAGCCACAAAATAGGGCTGGACCTCCTACCTGCTCACATCTCACAGCAAGTGGGGCCTGGCTATCAACCTCCAGGCTGTACCTTCTAAAGGTTCCATGACCTCTCAGAGCAACCCCACCAGCTGGGACCAAGTGTTCTAACATCAGAGAGCCTGAGGAGAGAATCTCACAATTCAAACAAATCTGCTACCATCTCTCTGCAGACAAACACAGTACAACCCACAAACAAGGCATAGCCCCCTTCCTCCAAAGTACATAGTGAGCTCACACACCAAGGATCCTAACAGAGGGTCCTCTAGCAGGCCTTCCCAGGCATGTAAGCAAACTTGCCACCCAGCCATCTCCAACCTCTGCCGGCTTCCATGTACCCATCCTGGACCATCACACATGCAATGTATTTTCTCAGCTTGCTGCCTTTCTCTCCCGCTACAGTGGAAGCGCCTCTATTCAAGGATGAGTATATTGTTCACAGCAGGACCCTCTACGGTGACTGCAGACAGCTGGTGTTTTTAGCATGGTTTTACTGAGATCAGACTACTCAGGGTGAG
Organism: Rhabdomys pumilio; assembly: GCA_030674055.1. NCBI lineage: Eukaryota > Metazoa > Chordata > Mammalia > Rodentia > Muridae > Rhabdomys > Rhabdomys pumilio. The sequence continues at coordinate 39,775,767 of JANHMN010000020.1, forward strand.
AGATGATCTCAGGGAGCAGAAGTAAGGAAGTGAGGCAAGTAAGGACCAGGAGAAACTAGTTAGAGATAATATCAGGGTTACTGCTGGAGCAAAGGACCTTTGAGAAGTTTCCAAAAGTTTCTAGAATGTTCCACGGAGAAGCAATGGCTACAATGCTATTTCAAATAAAGAGCCCATTGCACCACCTTCTTCCAACTTCTAATTGTCCTTGACACCTTTGGCTTCTCCTGGTGGCTTTTCTACTCTGGTCTTTTGACCCTGCCTGTGGTCATTGCCAGCCCTTCTACCATTCCTTCCTCTCAGGGCTGTCACACCTGGGAATATGAGTAGAGACACCTTTTCCCTTCCCTCCTTTCCTACCTTTTGAGTATCTCCCTATAACTTCCAGTTGGGAAGCCACCATCTACATGTAGAGTCTTGGGCCTCTGTCTAGGACACGGGGTCATGACCTTCTCCCAGCCAGCCATCCACAACTCAGATTCATCACCCACCCCCTGCCAGACACATACCAGTTGGTATGTTTTCTTCTGAACTCCCCCATGTGGCTGATACACTTCCACCCACCCTTGTCTCTCAACCTAGAACTTTACAGTCATCCCCAGTCACCAAGTACCCTTGGGTTTCCTCAGAACCAGAGGCTGCTTCGGTGCCTGCAGGTTTTCACTTATGTCTACTGCTGTAGCTATCTGAGTGTTCGTTCGTAGGCACTTAGGACTAGCATAGCGTCTGCTACATTTCATGATAGTGAATAGATTCCACAAAGACTTATTAGGCTACATACAAATCTGTCTTCATTCCTCATGGCCCTTCCATCTCTTGTCCTCCTAACCTGTCCTGGACTCCCATGTCTGCCCTAGGGACACTTCCATGTCACCACCAGACTCACTGGAAATCCTTACCTCAGTCCTTCCCTGATATGAACATTTTTCCCTCAGGATATCTGCCTCCACCCTCACTCCAGACTTCCCCCCACACTCCTTCAGAGACATTTTGTCTGATGTACATGCCACAGTGGTGTATGCTTGTGAGAATGTGGGAACTTGTGTATTCAAATGTCCAGACAGCCACACCAGGTGTCTTCCTCCATCACTCTCTGCCTTTAAATAAAAATAAAAAAATAAAGACTCTCACTAAACCTAGAGCTCACCAGGGGCTAGACTAGCTGGCCAGTGAACTGCAGGCATCCTCCTGTCCAGACCTCCTTTGCCCTGGGAGATCTCTGCCCTTGGCTGCTAGTGGGGATCTGAACTCGGTTCCTTGTGCTTGCAGGCAAGCACTTTACTTGCTGGGCTACACCCCAGCCCCAGCCCCAGCTCTAGGCCCCCAGTTCCCAGAGGTGTTTATTTTCGTAGGTATTTATTTTGTCAGGTCTTGGTCATGCTGCATCCCTAAGGGGGTTGGGCACGGTTCATAAATCTTGAGGAATGCATTGGAAGGGAGGAGTCAGTTAAGCATCCACAGTTGAGTCCATAGGCGCTGGAAAGACAGCGCCTGTGGATCCCGACAATAGTGAACAGCCCTGCACCAAGCTGCTTTATTCCCGTTTCCAGACATGCTTGGTCTGTCAAAAAATACAGCTAATTCCTACAACCAGAGCTGACTCCTGGGGTTGGGGGCGGGGCAGTCACCCCAGAGCACTTAATCTGTTGCTGTTTTAAGCGTGTTGCTTCTAGATTGCAGAGACCGCCAGAGCCACAACCAAGAACCTAACCTAACTCCGATTATTTTGCTGCTTTCACAATACCCTTAGCCAGAAGGCCCCAAGCTGGGTGCCTCTTCTATGTATAAAGAGTTTCTAAACCGTTCTCCTTTCACCCTAGACTGAGGGTTGAGGGCAGGGTTGGCCTGGCTGCCTGGAGACCCCTGGTTACAAGCTAGCAGCGAGAGGGCGGCTGTGGGGCTTCCTGAGTGCGAATTCTGTGAAATGGGATTAGAGGGACCCAGCAAATTCTAGCACCCTGGGCATAAATAATCACTGTGCTCTGCGAGAACTGAGGGTGGCGGGACTGTGCGCGCTACAGCAGAGGGAGCCCCCTCTCTCCTTGCTTGGAATGAGTCTTTATCTCAGCCAAGATCCTCACCACCTAGCGGAATCCCATAGAACTAGCAAAGGGCGGTCTGTCGTGAGCTCCCTGAGAAGGTGCGAGCCCAGCCCGCACGGCTCAGCCATCCAGAGCTTGGGGGTGCCTGAGACACTCTCTGGCGCCACTTCGCGACCAAAAGTATTGGTAGATGGTAGGCTGATGGGATGTCATCCTGGGAAGAAACTGCGCACCTTTTCCCAAAGGCTTTTTGCGCAAGGGCAGGAGTTGCACCCAGATCTTAAAATGGTGTTAAGAATAGAATCCAGGACGCCAACTGCGATTGGGCTTTGAAACTGAGAGCCCGAATCTCCTCTCTCACTTGTGGGAGGCCACTCAGGTCTGAAGTGGTCCCAGAGAACACGCCAGAATTACATTTGCTGACATCCAGCCTGAGAGGGTCCCCCAGTTTCTTTGAAGTATTTGATCCCCAAAGCTGGTCAGCTTCTCCATTCCAGATAAACTCCTGCTTCTCACCGGGAGTGAGGGTAGCACCCTCCCCGAAGAGGACTCTGCAGAGGCGCCTAACAGGTGAGAAGAAAGCTCTTTAGACAAAGAGTGCGACTCTTACAAAGTACCCCGCCTGGGAGGGGCTATCCTCATTCACTGGCCCGCTTCCCTTCTCTCCGGGGGGGCCACATCAATCGGTGGTCTCTCCAGTGGCTGCCTCTGAGCACGTGTCCTACCGGACTGCGTCAGCACTGGGTAAACAGATGACTGGCTGCGTACCGGGCGGGGCTATTTAAGAGCAGTCGCCCTCCCGCCTGCCCTCAACTTAGTTGGACTGCAGCCTTCTCCGCTGGAAACCGCCAAGCCAGCTGATTCCCCATCCAAAGGTAAGTAGCTGGCCGATCCAAGAATCATAAGTGTGGAGAATATTGGCCTGCAGCCTTGCACCTCTTGCCGTTTAGTCTTTCCTTTTTCTGTGCCTTCCCTCTCTTGACAGCTGGAAAGATTTCCTGAAGTCAGAAATAACCTTAAAATGCGTCTGGGTGGGTACTGCTGCAGAGAGACTTGTTCTGTGTATTCTGTTTATGGCAAAGCTGGAGGTAGCCATTCTTAGGGTTTCCCTGCTGTTCGGAGCACTTTGCAATCATTTAAAAGAAACTACCTAGAGGTTTTAAGACTTATGCCTATTTTCTAAATGCTACATTAAAAAAAAATGCTTTGGGGGATAGAAACACATCATTATGATACAGGACCCATCTGCTCAGTTCTCAAATGTAGCGGGGCTTTGGCCACATCTGAGGACTGGGCACAGATTTCTGGCTTTTGCTTTGTATAGTGGCTTCCCGTAAAATGCAGAGGAATCTCTATAAATACAGCTTCTCTTTATGGGCCCACACTTAAAACGGTGTTTCCCATTGTCCTGCCATTTTTTAATGTAGTGAATAAATTTAATCTCCCGCATTTCTCTCCAGGAGGATCCTCCCCGTGTCTGTCTGCCTTTCTCTCTGTCTCTCTTTCTCTGTGTCTCCCTCTGTCTATCTCTCTCACACACACAGAGAGAGGGGGGGGGAGAGAGAGATGCTTCACTCTGCTTTTCTGGTTAGAAGAGAGATAAGCTACAAAAGGCGTCCTAGAACTTCAGTAAAGCAGGAGAAGGCGCTGCTTCTGAACGGGGCAGAAAATCGAGTCTCTGCTGAATTCCCAGGTCTTGGGTGTGGATAACACAAAGCGAGGCAGAAATGTCCAGAGGCGCACGGTGACCAGGGCGCAGCTAGGAACTTCGCTTGATTATGGCTGAGCCAGTCTGGCGCGGCTGCAGCCCCCCACGTTCAGCCTCAACCTACTTCTGTGTGCGGGACTTTGGGCTGCAGCACGCCGAGGCCAGCCTTTGGTTCATGCTCCTCGCCTTTGCTTCCCATAGCCATGAAGAGCGGCGTTTGTCTGTGCGTGGTGATGGCAGTCCTGGCCGCAGGCGCCCTGGCGCAGCCCGTAGTCCCTGCAGAAGCTACGGATTCCGTGGAGCAGCGGGCGGAGGAGACGCCCCGAAGGCAGCTGAGGGCTGTGCTGCGGACGGACGGCGAGCCCCGAGCGCGCCTGGGCGCACTGCTAGCGCGGTACATCCAGCAGGTCCGCAAAGGTAAGAGTGTCCGCTCTCCCTCAGGCTTCTGCTGCGGCTCCAATCTTGATCCTTTCAGCAGCGGCAGGGAGGAGGAAACAGGGGACGCACAAGGAGCAAGATTTTCACTTTTCTTCTCTGAGGTACGCTACACTGCGCTGTGCAGTAGGCTGGTGGTGTTCACAGTGGAGGTGGGCAGAGGGCTTACCTCGATGGTAAGGGGAGCCGCCTAACAGACCCCTTTTCTGAACTGATTTTGACACGGTCTTCGGGATGAAGTATAACACCATTTTAGGACAACATTAAAAAAAAAAAATCGAGTGCTGGTAAGAATCCTCAGATCTGCCCTATCCCCTCTGCTGTATATGCAACGGAACTGAGACCACCAGACACTGACTATGGGAACCCCTCTGGCCGGAAGTGGGTCGGTGCTGAGACAGCCTGAGATCTGAAAACAGCAGCACCTCCCCCCGCCCCCAGTGCATAGCCGGAGGAAAAGGTCAAAGGGCCAATAGTGTTCCCATCACTGCGAACAGGGGATGACCACACAGGGAGGGCTGTATCTTACCTTTTTATATCTGTTTCCCATGAATCCCATGAACGATTCCCCACCTTGCCTGGTTGAATATTCCCGTCTGTGCCCGAACCTCTCATTTTTAGAGAAGAGATGAGAACAGAGCGACTCAGATCCCCTCCCAGGTCTGAGATTCCGAGGGCAGCCTTCAGAAGTCATGGCTGGCTCTGAGGCAGCTTTGTCTCTGACTTTATCCGCAGTGGTGTGGATGGCGACCTCTGGTTGGGTGTTAACCTGGACCAGTAAAGCTGGATTAAAACGCAGGAGGTGCGCATCCTTTTTGTGGAGCTCACTAACCCAATTTGCCCTTCCTGTCATTTGAACAGCCCATGGCTTGTTGGCCCTGCCTGCATTTGGCTTGACTGGTGAGGGGAAACTGGAGAGCCTGGTTGAGTCTCCTAGAGCTTCACTTGAAGATAAGACCAGGAGAAATCAAACGATTTCTTACTTTTATTCCTGTTTGGGAACTCCCACTGCAGCCACCATTTTCTAAGTTACTTTCTTGCTAATTCAAAAGAGGTGGGGGGAGAGAGAGAGGAAAGGAGGGAAGAAGAGAGAGGCAAGGAAGGAGGGAGGGAGGGAGGGAGGGAGGAAAAGGGGAAATATATATATAGAGAGAGATAGATAGATAGATAGATAGATAGATAGATAGATAGATAGATAGATGAATAGTTAGGTAATAAGAAAACCTGGAAACCTGGGGTGTCCCCTCTCCATTCCCTCTGATCACTCATGTAGGATCTACTCTCTGGTGCAGACGACAGCAACCCCTGCTGAAGGATTCTAGACTTTGCTGAGCTTTTCTCGAGTCCCTTGGTCCAAGTTTAGTAGTATTCCAAACAGCTCTAGCAACAGAAAGCCCGGCTGCCTAGTCATTGCCTAGAAGCAACACAGGATAGTGGTTTTTCCTGCAGAGGTCTTAGCTGGAAGCTCCTCTGAGCTCTCTTCTTCGTCCGTTGGACTCACCGAGCCCAGAAAGGAGCAGCCATCATTTAAATGTTTGCCCCCACACCCAGGATCAGGGCTAAGTATAGAAAAGCCCATACTCACGATCAGGGCTAAGTATAGAAAAGCTATGCTCACTTATTTGACAAATATAAACTAGGAATCAATAATATCAACAACACTGCACAAGTTCTTTGACTATTTTATAATGTTTTTTAATGCATATTACTCTTAAAGATTCTAGACAAGATACTTTTGACTGATGGGGCTTGGTATTAGTAGTCTATTGGCCCAGAGTGCACAAAATCCTGAGTTCAATTCTAAACTGGGTGTGGTGATGCACACCTGTAATCCTAGCTCTCCGGAGGAGCAGTTCAAGGCTAGCCTCTGCTATGCAGCAAGTTGGAGGTTAGCCTGGATTATATGACATCTTGTATTTTTTTAAAAAACTAAAAAATAAAACAAAACCAAGTTTATCCTTAAGGCTTTTCTACAGTGCACTTAGCAGTCCAGGAAGAATCGTGTCCCTGCAGAAGGTAAGGGAGGCAGCAGCAGCAGCATGCAGTGTGTAGCGCACGCTTGACCAATGCCTCCTAACTATTCTGCACAGTGAGCATCTTGGAAGGTCAAGCTAAAGAAAGCAAGTGATATCTGTGCCCGTGTTGGCACATCTGGGAGGCAGCAGGGTGACTCGGTGCAAGTTTGACTTCCCCTGAGGTTTGGAAGCTCTTCAGCTTCCCGGCTCACCTGTCTGAAGGAGTCGGATCCCTTCCTCCATGAGTTGGTTCTAAGTCCCTTCACTGTGCAGTACTGGGGAAGGAGAGGCGGCAGTGCCACACCCGACAACAGATCTGTGTAGCTTATGAGAACGAGGCATGTTCCAAACACAGCATCCACGACTGGTTGCATGGCTATGCACCGGCCAAGCTGCTGGCTTGATGGAAGCGTTGATTGCACAGAGCCCTCAGAGTGGACACTAATCTCTAAGGCAGGAGGACAGGCTGTGTTTCCATAAGTACAGGGACCCAGGCTGCATATATTGCTGGTAGTTTTTTATCAGAAAGCCCTAGCTGGGGCTTCTTGCATGGGCAGGGCTATCTACGAAAAAAAAAAAGCCCTCAGTGAGTGGATTCTCAGTTCCCAAACAGGGAAGACATGGGGCCAGAGAGAAGAAACATGCAGTTGCTACTTATTGTGGTGGTTTCCTTAGGATTAGCTGGTTAAATTCATTATACAGTAAGTCTGGATAACCACAGATAACTGACTCTGTGGTGTCCTTTGAAAAGAATGTTTTATTAATGTGCATTAATTATGCCATAACGGAGAGTTCCATTATGATGTTTAGTGCATGCATATGACATTCAAATCATACCCACAGCCCTCATCTGTTCTCTCCTCCTCCCCCTTTCCTGCTCCCGATCCTCTTGCCAAGTAACCCCTCCTCTACTTCCCGAGATTCTTTTCAATGACCCAACAGGTCTCATTACGGTTGCTTACTGGAGAATGGGCAAAGATGTATCAGTAAGTAATCCTTTTGGCTGTGCTCACCTGTGGGCAGAAGTTGGCCCGAAGCCACCTGCAAGATACCCAAAAAGTAGAAACATTGTAGTCCCAGCTCAGTGGGAGCCATTGAGAGGTTTACACTTTCCCAGGGATGTCCCGAGGGACCCCTCTTAACTCTTAGTTAGCACAGAAGGTGCTACACTGGTTACAAGCCCTGGAGGCCATTGACAAACATTGTGAGCTGGGACCAGGCCATTCACCTTTGGAGGGAGGAATCTTGTCATCACACCCCTCCTAGCCAAGATCACACAGTCACCACAGGCTGGAACCCATTGCTGGTTACATCATTGTGGTTTGGTCAAAATGGCTGATTTAAGTTTTGTCTTTTGTGACTTTTCATCCAGTTTTTTTTTTTTTTTATAATGTTGCCAAGATGCCAGTATTTTAACCTGACAGGATGTATTTTTCTGGTTATTGTTTTTTAAATGTAGCTTTTAAATTAATCATTTATAAACAATATTCATATAGAAAGAGACCTTGATGCTATTACTTTTTTAAATTTAATTTTGTTTGTTTTTTACTTATTCACTTTACATGCTGCTCACTGCCCCCCTCCCAGTCACCTCATCCCATAATCCTTCTCCATCCCCCTTCCCCTTCTCCTCTGAGCAGATAGGCCCCCCTGAGTATCCCCACTCCCTGACTTCAAGTCTCTTCAAGGCTAGGCACTTTCTTTCCCACTGAGGCCAGACAAGGCAGCCCAGCTGATAGAACATATCCCACATACAGGCAACAGCTTTGGGGATAGTCCCTGTCCTAGCTGTTGAGACCCACATGAAGGGCAAGCTGCACGTCTGCTACATATGATCTGGCCTAGGTCCAGCCAGGATATGTTCTTTGGTTGGTATTTCGGACTCTGAGAGCCCCAGGGTCCAAGTTAGTTGACACTGTTGGATCTGATTACTTTTTAAACATTTATTTATGAGGGGCTGTGCCATGGTAACCCTGTGGCCCTCAGAGGACAACCCACAGGAGTCAGCTCTCTTCTTCTACTGTGTGGGTCCAAGGACTCAAACTCAGGTCGTCAAGCTTGGCACTAAGCGTCTTTACCCACTAAGTCGTCTGATTGGTCCTCATTCTAAAAAATTATTTGTTTCTTTGTCTCTTTGTTTCTTTCTTCCCCCCAACCTCTCTCTGGGTGTGTATCAAAAGGTGTGAACTTGGCACGGTGCACTGTAGAGGTCAGAGGTCAACCCTGGGTGTCGTGGGTCTTTATCTTCCCTCTGGTTTAAGGCCAGGGCCTTTTTGTTATTTGTTGATATACTTTGTACTCCGGGCTACTTGATCCATGCGCTTCTAGGGGATTCTCCTGTCTCCACCTTTCATTTCATCACAAAGACCCGAGTACGATCCCCAAGAAACCGCATGAAAACCTGGGTGTGGTCTGATCCTACAACCCCATACCTGGGGAGGCAGATAAGAGGATACCGGAGGCTTGCTGGCCGGCTGACGTAGCCCAGCCAGTGAGCTCTAGGTACACTGAAGAGCTCTGTCTCAATAAGATGGAAAAGAGATTGAGGTACACACAGATGTTCGTATGGATATGTATATGTTTTCATGCATGTACATGCACGCACGCACATGCACACACGTCCCAGCTTTCCCCACTGCTTTAGTCTTGACTTAAACCAGTCATATTCTCAGCTCTAATGCTCTCCTCTCCTTCTTCTCTTCTACCCATAGCTCCTTCTGGCCGCATGTCTGTTCTTAAAAACCTGCAGAGCCTGGACCCCAGCCACAGAATAAGTGACCGGGACTACATGGGCTGGATGGATTTCGGCCGGCGCAGTGCTGAGGACTACGAATATCCATCGTAGTGGACCAGTGTCTCGGCGCTGCTTAGAGGAGGCGGAATGAGGAAACAACGACACACACAACCCCTCTCCTCTAATGCCTGACATTTTGAGTATCTATTTATTAAGTCCCCAATGTGAAATCGGTCTGTTCAGAGTATGCAATGTAGCCACATCTCAGCCCAGCTGTTTGGTTGGAAGGCAGTGTTTCCCTCCGTTGACTCCCAGACCTATGTTAATGTTGCTATGCTATTAAAGAGATTTCCTTCTGCCCCTCATTCATTGTGTCCAGTGGGGTTCCCCAGACCGGACAAGGAGGGGAGCCTGGTACATGATATCCACAGGTGAAGCCTTACAACAGATGGTTCCAGAAATGGTTTGGGACATGAATGCAGGGCACGGAGCTGGCTTCCCCACTAAATGTACGGTGACTGTGGGAGTTCCCTTGGTCCCACCCTGGGCTATATTGATGCTGGTCTCTTCTTACAGCCCTCCCACCCCCAAGATTTCTCTAGGGTTCTCTCAGCCTGTAATAAATTACAAGACAATGGTTGCCCCACAGTCTGTCTTCTACATACCAGGGGTGAGCCCTGAAAGGTGGAAATAGATGATCCCATGCCCCAGCTAGTGAGTCCCAGACTTGAAGGCTGATGCACCCAGATGAGTAGAATTCTATTACCCAGCACCCTCACGTGTAGAGAGTGGGGAATCACCAGGAGACCGTGATGAACTGCACATTCAGACTCAGCCAAACAAGGAGCAGGTCCAAGTCGACTCCCAGGTGGTTCTTGTGCTGCTGGCCACAGACCATTCTCAGACTTCCACTGACATAGCACCAAGCCAAGGCTGTGCCACTTGTCCGGGGGAATCTATACCTGTTCTGCCCTCAAGCAAAGAGGACACTAATGGACCAGAAAAATTATTCCATCCACACCTAGCTTGGTGGCTTTATCAGTGCTGCCTAAAACAACACAGGTAAACCAGCACAGCCTAATATGGGTGGCAACTCGTGAAAGCTGCATCTTCAGAGCTCCCTAAACAACTTGTAGGCAACTCCACGGAAGAGTCTCCTCTCCATTTACCAGTTTTATAATTGGGAGTGGGGAACTTGTTTCCTGTGAGTTTCATAAACCTGGTAAACCACCCTGATCCCTTGAGGAGGAAACGTTTAATCTAGAAAAAACAAAACAAAAACAAAAAACCAAAAAAAAAAAAAAAAAAAAACCAGTTACGCAACAGCCCGTGGCAGCTTGTCTTCAGCCCTGTTACACTGCAGTCAGTCAGAGGGCATGCTCTCTCATGACACTGG
>JANHMN010000020.1:39786106-39833278 GCA_030674055.1 Rhabdomys pumilio
CAGCACAGAACCCATTCATTCTCTGTGGACATCGGTAAAGGGATCTGATCCACAGAGATGATCTAAGAACCACCACCCACAGTGTAGCTTCTCAGACCTCCTGACCAAGGCCTCCAGGACAGGGTTGCATAAAAGAACATGTATTAAAAGCAACATTTTCCAATCTATGTCAATGTTCAGCAAGCCCACCCTGACCCACCTTTCATCCGCTAGGATTCTCAGTGTTTCCTCAGTGGTAGAAAAGGCATTCTCAGGTCCCTGGCGACCTCAGGGAAACACAGTCAGAGCAATCTTTAACCTGAGCACAAGTCAGAATTCGGTGTAAAATAAGGACCCCAAGTAGATATCACAATGCACTGTCACCTCCTTGGGTTCCTACTCCATTTGGTCTGACAGTTTTCTCTCTGAGACTGCCTCCGATATTAGGTATCTAGTTCCCATTTGTGATGGTAACTTGGTAACTTGACTGGATTTAGAGTCAGCTGGGAGACACACCTCTGCGTGTGTATTTCCAGAATAATTGAAGACAGAGGGGCCACCTGAACAAGTGGCACCACCTGTGGGCTGGGATCCCAAGCTGAATAAAGGGAGAGAGCGAGCTGGGCACCAGCACCCACCTCTCTACTTCCCAGTGCTCCAACAATCCTCTCTTTCTAACACGGCAGACTATATCCCTCTAAACCAAACCACAAGCCAACCTAAATGCCTCCTCCCTGAAGTTGCTTTGGTCACAGAGAGGGGACTAGTGACTAACGTACTATAAATCACTCAAAAATATCCATAGGTCTGTGTTTTTAGCGCATCACCAAGCATGGGGTGGGGTGGGAGGAGATTACGCCCTGTGTGCAAATGTGTGTGGGAGTGGGGGTGGGGTAGACAAAGAACTCAGAATCGAACACAAAGCCAACGGTATCCAAGGGATGAATAACCGATCTAAATTAGTGGTTTTTGAATCGCCAGGCATGTCGGGCACTAAGTTTTCAAGGACTCCTAGAAATATAAAACCCGTGCATTTCAGCGATGCCGTTCAACTTATTAATAAAGAACCTATAGGAAGTACAGTTGCCTAAAAGGACAACAGACATACAGACGCTGGGAGGCAGGGGTGGTTCTCATGTCATTAAGATGGACAAAGTCAGTAATCTGTCCGCAGAACAGAGATTACTTGTGGTTTTGATATTCCCCCTTGTGCCTCTCCAGATACACCAGTAGGCTCTAGCAGAGAGCTGACAATGTCTGAATTCAAGGACTGGTGCTGGTTGTACCAAACACAGTGGTGAGCTCCACAGAAGGACTCAGCACACTGGTTTCTTTTCTCCCAGTTCAAGGACTTAGCCCCTTGGGTGGAGTAGCCATGGTAGCAGGCAGCAAAGGTGACTGATCACATGACATCTAGTCAGGATGCAGAGAGACAAAGACCACTGCTCAGCTTTCTCCTTTTTATTCATTCAGGGCCCTGGTCTGTAGGATGGTGCCACCCACAGTTAGGATAAATTTTCTCTGCTCCGTTAAGTCTTTCTAAAAACACCCTCAGAGACATACCAGAGCTGTCTCTTCTACGTGGTTTCACATCTCATCAAATTGACAAGACCAGACGCCTCATGTGCCAAAGGAAAGAGTCTTAATCTCTCAACTTCATTTCTAGGTACATTCAATATTTTTCCCTGTCACTTTTAAATCATTGTTCATCCTGGAGGTAAATACAGCAGAAACCAGGCAGAGAGAGAGAGAGAGAGAGAGAGAGAGAGAGAGAGAGAGAGAGAGAGAGAGCGCAAGTGAGTGATGCGGCCTCACTAATTTCCCCTGGGCTTTAGATTCTACGAATATTTGTTATTAAGTGTAAAAAAGGATTTGCTGTGTCTTTCTTCTGCTCTGGGCTAAAGCTTCTGCTCCAGATTTCCCATCACTTTTTGGATCCCACTGGACAGAGACCCTTCCGCCCCCCAGCAGTGTCACCTCCACTCACTCCTGAATCTGAACTCACCCCTCACCCCTCACCCCTCACCCCTCACCCCTCACCCCTCACCCCTCACCCCTCACCCCTCACCCCCTCGAAATCCCTGAAAACACTAAACTCAGTTCTGCCTCCAGGTTCATTATGTCTGACTTATCTTCCCCCAAAAGTATGGCTGGATCTTCCCCGTCCTTCAGCTCTGCCTTACCCACTGAGCCATTCTCTCTAACTGCTTTCCCTTACCTCCTTCCTTCACATCTCTCAGAATCACACCGTATATTAAGTGCTTGCTTGTTCTTTCTTGCCTACTAGGACATTGGTCCCATAAGGGTAGGGTTTTGTCTGTTTCATTTCATTTCCACACTTACCACAGTGTCTGGACTCAATAAATATTTGTATAATGGATTAGTCAGCAAAGGAAAGTGTCTCGGGATCCCTTCCAACAAGACTGCGGATCGGTTTTAGAAGCTATTTCATTAGAAAAGGGAAACACACACAAGGGCATGATCAAGTCCTTCCAAGCCAGCACAGGAGGCTGGAAGGCAAGTTGTCACACCGATGTCATGTATGAGGGACGTGCACAGAGTGACAAAGTACTAAAGGACACCCACCCCTCCCCTACTCAGTATTATTTATTTTACTCCAGTCAAAGCCCAGACAGGGAGCCAGAGAGATGGATCAGGAAGTAAGCTTGCTCGCCACCATGGATTCTATATCTGAGGCCCACGTGGTGGACAGAGAGAATTGACTCCTGATCGCCACATACACACTTTACCATGTGTGCACCCCCAGAACAATAAGCAAATGGAGTCGTATTTTACAGTTGATTTTTTTTAAAGCTCAGAAAATATCGATAATATTAGAGGAAGAAAAGGAACACATTGGTGATTTTTTTTCCCAGTGGGCTTTCTCAAGTGTACTAAAAATGTGAAAACTGTCTAAATAGTTGCTGACACAGGTCTGAAATCCTAGCTACTTGGGAGGCTGAGGCAGGAGGATTGTGAGTTCAAGACAACTTAGCAGCAGAACTGTGTCTCAAAATAAAATATAAAGAGAAAGCCAGAGATGTGGTTAAGTGATGTAGCATTTAGCATAGGTAAGGCCTGGATTCCATCCGCAGCAACACACACACACACACACACACACACACACACACACACCACCCTCACACAGACACTCACACACAGACATATGAACACACACCACTCACACTCACTCAAACACTCACACTCACTCACACAGACACATGCACACATTCACACACAGACATATACTCACATTCAACAACACACACACACACCACTCACATTCAAACAGACTCATTCACACACAGACATGTGCATGCACACACACACACACACACACACTGGGGGTACATTTGCTCACTAGATAGATCACTTTAAAGTTCTTTAAAGGCTTTCACAGTTCCAGCATCTGTGAAATCTGACCAGCTGAATCTATTGAGTTTCTTTTCCAAGGAGAAGTGGAAACTTCACAGTACTCTGTATGCTGTGAACACTTGATGTGTGCCCTGATTAACATGAGTATTCCACCTGGGGCCCTGGGCCTTGTTAGCATCTTAGACTATGTTGGCATTTTTGTTTTAGTAGGTTATCAGCCTGATTAAGTCTACACAAGTCTCACCACCTCTTGGCCATGCCCACAGCAGTCTGTTTGCAGAGAGTCAAGGTTGTTCCTTGGTCTCCACTCTGGCAAGTGCCCAGCGGCTAACCTGGAAACTGGTTTATCCAGGACCACAGTCATCAGAGCCTTTGGTGGGGGAGTGAGAGTGACTGGCAAACATTGTGCGCACGTGCAAAATTATCTAGAGACAAACTTAAATGATGCTAATGATAACAATATTAATAAAAGAGGATTTGCAGAGAGTATTAGCGTGAAGGAGGACCTACCCTGAATGCCATGGTATCAGTGCGTGAACTGGGATTCCAGGCAGAATAAGAGAGGAAGAAGGAAGCCAGTCAGTTACTACATTCCCCTTCCTCAGCCTTTTGGTCTACCAAGACGAGAGCCACCAGCCTCCCCTCTTGACACCGCCTTGCTTTCTTCACTGCAGCAGACAACAACCAAGATACACTCTCCTTCCTATCCTCATCAATTTGTGAGAGGCATTCAGCACTGAGAAAAGTGACTGTGGTGGCTTGGATAGAAATGGCCCCCACGGGCACTTACATGTGAGTGCTTGGTCATCTGAGAGAGTGACAGTATTAGGAGGAGTGACCTTGTTGGAGGAAGGGTGTCACTGGAGTGGGCGTTAGGGTTTCAAAAGCTCAAGCCAGCCTCTGTATCTTGGTCTTTCCTGCAGCCTGCTTATCCAGACCAAGAATTCCCAGCTACCATGTCTGCCTGTGAGCTGCCATGCTCCCCCATCATGATGATAATGAACTCTGAAACTGTAAGCAAGTCTTAATTAAATGCTTTCTTTTCTAAGAGTTGTTGCGGTCATGATGTCTCTTCACAGCAACAGAACCCGGTCTAAGACACTGACTAATGCAGTATCCAGTAACTGCTGCGTGAATCATAACCCTGACAGGGAAGCTGCAGATTAACTTGCCCAGGAGCCCCGAGTGGACACTTACACGTACTGTTCAGGTTGCTGATGTCCCTCTGGGAGGCCATGTTGAAACCTGTAGGACTCTCCCTCCTTTGTTAATCAACCAACTGAAAATGTAAGATAATTCAGTTTGCGGAATTATATTTTTAATGAGTGGTTTTTTTTTTTGTTCTATCTCTGAGGTTTTAACACAACTACCAAAAAGAATGAATTTGGAAGATCACCCAATCACTGCAAAGCAAATAAAGATGGCTGTCAAATAAAGTGCTTTTTGTAGAATTAAAACCCCAAAAGGGGGCGGGGGGGGGGGAATCCAAACAACTCTTCAAGATATTTTGAAGACAACTTGGTAACCATGGCTACTTCTAATTAGCGAGCCAGCATCCTCTGCCTTCCAGATCTGAGCAGAGGAAACGTGGAAGGAAAAACAATTCCAAAAAAGTGAAAATGTTAAGTGCTGCCCATTGCATCTAAGGTTGTGTTTAGAGCATAAAAACAGTGGAGAATTTGCTCCTGGCAAGCTGGCTGCCCCCACCTTCACCTTTGCCCTGCCTCACAGGGAGCCGTAACCACAACCTGGGATGTCGACAAAGTCTCCTTGGAAGAGGTGATAGACACTAGGGGCCAGAGCCCGAACCGGCAGAATTAGAGTACTTCATAATCAATTTCAGGTGCCAACCTCACACAGACCTAGAGTCACCGTGGAGGAGGGAACATCAGTCATCAGAGTGGATTGTGGGCAAATCTGTGAGGCTTTTGACTGAGGACTGATGTGAGAGAGCTCAGTCCACTGTGGGTGGTGCCGGCCGTGGGCACATGCTTCCAGTTTATATAACAAAGCAAGTTGTAGAGGGATCCAGTAAGCAGTGCTCCCCATCTGCTACAGGTCCTCCTCCTACAGCCTCCTGTCTCAGCATCCCTCAGTGGTGGACTGTAAAGTTAAACAGACCCTTTTCTCCCCAGGTGGCTTAGGTCACATTGTCTTTCACCCCAACAGAAAGAAAAGTTGAACAAGGTAAGCCTTGAGAGTTCGGACTCCACCTGTTCTGTAGTAGGTTCTGGACTGTACCCTGAGAAAGAAACTAGATCCTGGACTCTGATCCAGATTTCCTAAGAGATAGGGGTAACACACACACACACACACACACACACACACACACACGCACACGCACACGCACACGCACACATAAGCACACACACACATGCACACACAAATACACACATAAGCACAAACACAGCACACACGTGTACACACACATTTACACACATGCACACACATATACACACATAAGCACACACTTATATACACACAAGTACATGCACATATACACACATAAGCACACATACACATATGCACACATACACACACACACACACACATAAGCACACACACTCAAACTCGCATGCTCCCACATGCATACCACGTCCACACATAAAACGCACACTGCAGCACACATCTGTCCCTGGAGTCTTTCCCTGGCACTCAGACCTTGTTAAAGCCCCACCTTCCACCTGAACAAGCCTGCAGCTGAGTCCAGGAGGGCGCAGGGCTCCTGAGTCACTGGGGCTTTCTCTACTTCCAGGAAGAAAGATTTCATTTACAACTCATGAAAGAATGAGCTCTGGGTTTGCCTCAAGGAATAAGGTATAAAAGCGAATAAGTCCTGACACCAACCTCTGGCCTCTACAAGTGCACACACTTGTCACTCGTGCACACGCATCCACACATGTGTAAATGTGAATACACATGAACACACCACACATGTGGTGGTTTTTTTTTAAGAATTATTTATTTATTTTATACATACAAGTACACTGTAGCTGTCTTCAGACACATCAGAAGATGACACCAGATTGGTTGTGGGCTACCGTATGGTTGCTGGGAATTGAACTCAGGACCTCTGGAAGAGCAGTCAGTGCTGTTAACTGCAGAGCTATCTCTCCTGCCCAGCACATATGGGTTTTTAATAAAATTAAAAGAAATTGCCTTCTCAGTGCAGCTTGCCACCACCTTGTGAGGAGCAACCACTTTCCTTTCCCTGGATATTGTCCTACAGTTTAAGGACAGGGTGACAATGACAACCCACCAGTGCCTTTGAGGCTTCCGAGCAGGCTAAGGGTCTGCAGTCCTGACTCTCTGTGCATCCACATCATGCTGGGATGTGCACGTGGCTCAGCTGTCTTTTGAAATGAAAACTGTTCTACTCTGAACAAGGAAAGAGATGGGGTCAGCTAAAGACAAAGAGGTAGGTGTGATCCCGGCGGCAGAGAAACAGAAGTCATAACTGCTAACCAGCAACAAGGTTCTGTTTTCAAAAGATGGAGTGTAGAGAGTTGGGATTTGGTTATTGAAGAACTGGAGATTAAACCTAGGACCTCACACATACTGGCGAGCACTGAGATGCTCCCCCAACTAGACAGTGGATACCATGGCAGGAATAAGAGTTCCCACTTCTATGGGACTCGGGAAGAAGCAGGGAGTTGATAAAACAGATGCATGATGTAGCTGTCTTGAGAAGGGCATCCCAAAGCTCCAAGGAGAGTGTGCTGCCCGGATGCTATTCCTGCAAGGAGGGCTGTGACCAATGTTGTAGGATACTATTCCTGGAGAAACATGAACAAATAAATGTCCACTAACCTCAGATAGGAGACAGGGAACCAACGACAAACCAGAGTACAGGAGAGCTGAAGTCCAGCTTGGTGAACCAATGAGATTTATTGGAATATGAGTGAGTAGTTACTTACAGAAATAAGGGTGTGGGGTTACTTACAAGAGCAGAAATGACTCAGTGACAGCCACATCACCAAAGCTCACTCCAACACAGTGACAGCTCACAAAGCTGGGAGCCTGGAGCATACTGCACAGACTGCAGGCATCTCTGTAGGTTGAGAACAGTTCTTTTCAGGTGGTTCAGCTGGTCCCAGCTTCTCCTAAGTAACTTCACTTGTCTGAGAGGAACTCTTAGCAGTCTTTCCTGCTTGTGTACTCTTGAGGAAGGAGGAGTCTACTGATTCTGGTCAGTTTCAGGGACTTCCTGAAGTTACTTTGAGTTGTTTGCTTCCTGTCCTTACTAGCTTCTCTTCAGGATGGAGTGCATCACTTCCTTTTAGAACACCCTGTTGTTTTACCTCCTTATAAACATCTCACCCTAAAATACTCTGTTGCTTCAAGGCTCTTTTACACATTTGTCTTCCAAGGTTTGTCTCCCAAGTGGGAGGTGTCAATCTGAGGCAACCACTATACAACAGTGACACCCTGTGATGGGAACAGGGAAAAACCACACACTCTAGCTGGGTAGGAAGGTGCTGGGATGTTGCTAATGGACAAGAACATGGACAGGAAGAGACAAGTCTCCGGGAATGTGGTTCACGGAACCCCAGCTGTAGCAAAGCAATAAATGCAAATTTGCAGCTGGAAGACAACAAATTCATAATCAATGCAACCCGCCTCCCCTCGTTTCCCATGCTACGTGTGTTGTTGCCATTTACATGTCAAAACACCCACAGGTTGCTGAGCGCCCAGACACAGTTTGGAAAGAACAAATCACAGGCTAGATGTTTCCCATAGGCCCTGAACCTCCCTTTGAGGGTCATGCCTGAGTTTTTGTTTGAAGACAAGCTTCCCCACTCCACCTACCCTTCTCTTGCAGCTGGGCCATAGGCTCATAAAACCCACCCCCAGCCTCTCTATAGGCTTGTGACAGGGGACTCCATTGTCAGCAATGTGGGCCACAGGGCCAATGGTCTCCTGCTGGTGGCATTTTCTGGCATGCTCTGTTTTCCCTGGCCACTAAGTCTGATTCTCTGGCTTTAGGGGAGGCTCCTCTAGGCAATCATTATCCTGCAATAAGTTAATTAAAAAATTCTCTAACCCAGCGGTTCTCAGCTGGTGGGTTCTCATGTCTTATTTAAGGGAGGTTCAGGACCACAGGTTCTTGCTGATGCTGTGACCCTTTAATACAACTCCTCACGCTGTGGTGGCCACAAACCACAAAGTTATTTTTGTTGCTACTGCATAACTATAATTTTGATACTGTTTTGAACTGTAATATAAATACCTGTGTTTTCCAATGGTCTTAGGTGAGCCCCATGAAAGGGTCATTGGACAGAGGGGTCACGAGCCACAGGTTGAGAACTGCTGGTCTAACCCACCTAGAATAGATTTCTCGTATTCACAACTAGGAGGCTTAGCTTGTGTGAATGCCAAGAATATCCTGTTCGTTGTCTTATTCTTACGTCTGACTTTAAATGCTTCATAAAGAGTCTTAAAATGCAGAGAAATGAAGACACAATGGTTGAAATAGGGTGGATCCCAAGAGAGGGGGGGAGTAGGAGACCCGCAGAATTCACGCAGAAATGGGTCAGAATCCTTCATGAAAGACAGAGAAAAAAATCAAAGAGAGCCAACAGCAAGCTTGTGGGTCTGGACACAGGAAGTTGGGAGCCATCCTGTGCAGTGTCTCTATTTTCATTGTAAGCGAGGAGTAAAGGAGTTTGTTCATAGAGTGAGGTGAACTGGGAACACAGCAAGGGGAAGGCCTGGTGTGGGGTCTAGAGAGCCAGCAAGCCTGGGGATGAGTCATAAAACCATCCAGCCTCAATGAAGCCCAGCTGAGGTAGAGACAGCTGACTAGCACCCGCACTCCAGGCTTATCCTCTTCACTCCTAATCAGTTCAGGACCCCTGCCTAGGGAATGCTGCTGCCCACAGTGGGTTAGCTCATGCTGTATTGACTACCTTAATTAAGACACCCTCCCCATTCCACTCCTCCTCTCTCTACCACAAACAGACACACACACACACACACACACACACACACACACACACACACATTCCCAAAGGCCAGCCGAAATGTAGGCAACCCCTTAATAAGACTGTCTTCCCAGGTGACTCTAAGTTGTGTCAAGTTGACAATTAAAGCTAACTTTAGATGGGCTGATGTCCAAGCCCATCTAAGGTGGAATCTTAATAACACATAACATTTTCATAACTATCTCTAAGGTGCTTTCAGGATGGTCCAGGTGTGGTGGTGTGCGTGTCTCTGTGTGTGTGTGTGTGTGTGTGTGTGTCTGTGTATGTGTGTCTGTGTGTGTGTCTGTGTGTGTGTGTCTGTGTGTGTGTGTCTGTGTGTGTGTGTGTGTCTGTGTGTCTGTGTGTGTGTGTCTGTGTGTGTGTGAAGTGTTTCCTCCCCCATTGGATGCTGAGTTTTGCTATTCTTCATTGCTACACCTCTCTGGCCCCATGAGTTCCTGATGCCCCAAGCACAGGGACTCACTTGCCTGTACTCATGACTGCTGCCCCCTCACAACCTCCACTAGAGCCTGTCTGGACCCTCAGAGCTATCTGAGGCTGAAAGCTAAGTGGGTGTCTGGAGCCTCTAAGAGGAAGAGCCAATCCACTGCTAGAGAGGCCACTGAGAAGCCAGGCTTCTGCTCTTCTGCTCCCTAGGCGGTTTTCCCAACCTTGAACCCAAGCAAAGCCCCTTTGCAAGTGATGACCCGAATCAGGGTAGGAGTGAGACAGGAACTTCCCTTCAACTGCTTTCAGGGGAGAGCAAAAGCCGGATCTGGTGATCACATATCCAGGTCCCAGTGCCAACAGGCCTTCTTTTATCTCTCAGCGCCCTCTACTGGCCATGGAAACAAACTCCTATTAGGCTATGGCCAAGAGCTCAGACACACACATCATTTTCTCCTCCGACCCCATATCTTAAATTAATCCCTTTTATACACGTCAGGGAATTCCTATTTGATGCCCCCCTCTGCCTGCCTTCTCCAGGATGGTATCAGGTTCTGAATGCAGCACTGCTGGAGCTGATGGGGAGGCTTCTTCTGTTCTCTTTGGTCCCATCCACAAGGCTCTGGGATACACCTGCCTTCCTGCTCCCAGGCAGTGTGTGGTAATGAGTCTTGACATCTCTGTGGGGCTGGACACTTCTCTGCTGAGCCACATCTGCCGTCATTTCTCTTTCCTCGTTGCTCATGGGAATCATGGCCCTGTGGTGGAGGTGAGCCTTAGGGTGGTACTGTGTAACACCTTCCTTCCTAGCTCCTGTAAAACCAGATCCTCTGTCCTGGGATCCTAAGACTCATCCCAGGGTTTTCCCATAACCCGGAACTGAGACCACTGGAAAAGAGGAATAGAATGCATAATGAATACTGAGAACCCTCAACACCTCCCTTTCTTGTCTGTTGCAAGAACCTCTGACCACTCATTTCTTGTCATGGGTAATTGACTAGTGAGCCGGGGGGTTGGGGGGGTAGGGGGTGGAGATTGCTCTGGACTGGCAGAGAAATGAAAAAATGGCGCAGCAAGCTTCTGCCTAGGTCTGGTTTCACACCAAACTGTGTACTTAGACTTTTCTTCCCTCATGATTGAAACCCAAGAACTTGCCATCGTTGTTTCCTGGTTCTCCTATTAGCCTCTTTAGAGACTTGTCCTTGGGTTGAACAACCTGAGCTGGGCTTGGGGCATGAATTTGGGGGTGGTAAGGAGAGGGAAGTGGTTCGGGGAGGAGTTATGGAGTTGCCAGTGGATATGATTAAGATACATTGTATGAAATTCTCAAAGAATTGAGAAGAAAATGTTTTTTGAAAGATATAGACACATGGCCTCTGACTCAAAGCATTCCTTGTAGTATCCAAAAATCACACCAACTTAGCATTTCTTTCCCCTGCAGGTTGTAGCTTAGCAGGGAACTTCCTGATCCGCACCTGGAGGTGCTGAAGATAGGCTCCCTCTTGCATCAGTTCGTGGAGGGAAGAGAAGAGCTCAAGGTGGCATCAGAGACTGCCATACCTTCTATGGTGGTCCCCAGCTGTTTGGAAAGGTTGTGGAGGTGCCTTCAGCACACCCCGCCTCATTGGAAGTGGTCACTGTGACCAGCCTTGCCTTGGGGTTTGCTAGCCCAGCTTCACTTCCTGTCTGCTGGTGTAATATGACCAGATGTCTCCTATGCTCCTGCCACCATCCTTGCCCACTGTGATAGACAGATCGTATCTTCTTGAGCTGCAAGCTAAAACAGTATCTCCCCGCCTTTAACTGCTTCCTGTCAGGTACTGGGTCCCAGCAATGAGAAAGTAAATTCTCTCTCACTGCCTTTACCAGCCAGTGAGCTGACTCACTGGCTGTCTCTACTCAAACACTATCCCTCACCAGCTGCTCCCTCTGTTCAAATAAATGCCCCTGCCTCAGAGATATTATCCCATCCTTACAGATTAAAAAGGTGGAGACGTCCAAAGACAGTAAGTGGCTTGCTCAGGTCATCATTACCAAATGATTGAGCCTGGCAATTTGCTCAATACCAGTGCTCCTGACATTCATGCCACGCCCCCAGTGTCCCTGACACTCATGATGCCACGCCCCCAGCATCCCTGACACTCATGATGCCACGCCCCCAGTGTCCCTGACACTCATGATGTCACACCCCCAGTGTCCCTGACAGTCATGATGCCACGCCCACAGCGTCCCTGACACTCATGATGCCACGCCCCCAGCGTCCCTGACACTCATGATGCCATGCCCCCAGCGTCCCTGACACTCATGATGCCACGCCCCCAGCGTCCCTGACACTCATACCCCCAGCATCTACTTCCTGAGGCAGCAGAATGAGTTTAGTCTTTCCTCCTCACACTTCCTCTGGCGGCCTTTATCACTCTTGGTTCCTATCAGCAGAACTCTATGGGAGGAATGTGACACTACCTCTCTGGCGATTCTCTCTGATGTCTTACTTGTGTGGGAAATCCCTCACACGAGAAGGCTTCGTTCATTATGTGCTTGAATAAAAGATGTGAATCAACTCTGTGACTAGCTGTAGAGGACTGGCTCGTAGAAACACATGTGTGTTCACAGGACTAAATGTCTTCAGTGGAGCAGCATACAGCCCGGAAAAGTGCAGCAGGGTCTGGCAGGGAACTTGTCCGTGGAACGTTATTATGTTGAAAAAGGGATGTGGGGATGAGAGACTGTGAGGTATATGCCTTTCATTTTTACTGTCCCCAAAGAGCCAAATGCCTTCGAGTCAAGAGGCTAATTTCCCCGATGAGAAGATATATACATATCAGGGCTAGAAAGATGGCTCAGGTGAAGAGCACTTACTGAGGACCTGAGTTGGTGTCCAGGAGCTACATCAAGCTGCTCAAAATGGCCTTTGACTCCAGCTCCAGGGGAATCTACTGCCCTCTTCTGGCTTCTAAGAGCAACTGCATTCAGGTGCATGTATCCACACACATACTAAGAAAAGACAAAATGTTTCCATCCTTTGAGCTTGTTTTATTGATATTTGTTAGTGAATGAAATCTTGTTGCTGATTTTGACACATTACAACACGCTCTTGGTAGTGTTGCTTAATGTTGATCCCGGTTTGCTAAGGATAAGATCACGACCTCTGAAAGTGCCGGTTCTTACACTGGTGTTTCCAGTGCGGACTGGAAGCCCCTCTGAACACATGACGTGGTCCATCCGAGCCAAGGTTGTCACCCTCCTTTGCTCTTCTACCTACCGCTTTAAAATACATTCAAATAAAATGTACGCTACTTGCACACATACACGGCAGCCAGGAAAGCAGAGAACGTGATGAACCGGCACTCTGTTTGGAGAATAAATAGTTTGAAATAGTGGGACTGAAGCTTGCCGCTTGGGGACCTTCTCAAAGCATCCTTGGTGGGCGTATCACTCGATTCAAGGACACATCTTTTGCTGAGCGTGTGGGAGTTGTTCATGTGACAATTTCTTGTACACAGGATGCTATCCTTCCACAGGTGTCTGGGGCAGGTGACCATGTGACACACAGATGTACAGCCATCCTCAGACAAAAGTAAATAAATAATATACCTGGGTGTTCGAGCTTGCTCTCTCTCTCTCTTTCTCTCTCTTTCTCTCTCTCTCCCTCTCTCTCTGTCACACACACACACACACACACACACACACACACACACACACGGAGGCTGGAGCTGAAACCAGAGATGGCATCCTATTAAAATACAGCACACATGGATAATAAATAAAAGTTCCTAACTGCACAGGTGACAGCAGCAGGCCCAGGCCGCTTACTTGCTCACACTTCTTCCATTCATAAGCACCTCTGATCTTTTCCTATGGACAGAAATGGGATGAGGGGACAATGGACTTGGGGCATGAGGAGGAAACTCAATTCTAGTTTCGAAACAAGAGGACTAAAAAAAATGCAGTCACTGAATGGCCATGGAGCTCTACCATGTGGCCCGAGCTCCCTTCACAGTGGAAAGGGGCCAGCAGCTATCATGCTTGACACACCTTGACCTAGGATGCCATGAGGTGAGTTGTGGTTTTGGCCCTTCCCCTCCACTGTGTATAGATTTAACAGTCTTGTTCCCTTTCCCCTTGAACCTACTGTTAGTGATAACTGGTCGCACATCACCCTGGCTGTGACACTGGGTCCTAGAAATAAGTTATGTCATTAGCGAGTTAGCGTGTGTGTCGTTTGAACTTTGGTGTCAGAACCAAGAGAAACTGCCAGTACTGAGACTTCCCTGCAAATAAAAATTTTAAAAATGGGGAAAAAAAAATCAATCACACAGAAGACGGAGGGGCCGCCTGATGGCGCATCGGAGTGTAAATACATTCTTTTCACGGCAGGCTCTAACCCTGACAGCTTGTGACAAAATGCAAGGTAACTTCAAGTCAGAGACACGAAAAGAAGTCTAGAGAACAGACAGTCCATGGGGCAGGATAGTGCAGACCTCGGTGAAGCTGGGCCACCTACAACTGAAAGAACAGCTCTCTGATGGTGAGCAGCCTTGTTGGCTGCCACAGGTGATCGAGGAGACCTGTGCCACGTGGCAGCTATGTGTGCAACCCAATAGTCTTACGCAGAATTCACCAGATTCCTATCCATGGGATAAGAACAGCCTTGGGAATTTCAGTGCTTCTTAAAAGTAAGGAAGAAAGGACGCCACCTTCCCCCAGGTGAGCTCAGGTGTCATCCTCAGGAGAGTGTGACCTTGTCGGGTTATTACTTCCTGTGGATTGGAAGAGAGAGCAGACGCAAGGTCCCCAAGTCCTGTGTACACACCATATGGAGTTCCACTCTCCCCCCACGAGGCACACGGTTGATCTGTCTAGCTCAGGAGAAGTAGAGCTCAGAGGAGACAAGGGTGTGAGTGCTCTGTCTGGGACAGGAGGCAGGGAGCAGATAGGGCAGCGATCCCCGGCCTCACCGCAAGCTAGTCTGTTTGGGGAGCTTAGCACCCATTAAGATGCCCGAGGTGAGAATCACAGGGGCTCTCATCTGCACGCTGGACCCGACCATGGTGGGGAAGCTGCGATTCCGGCGGATGCCACTGGGGCACCCCAGAGGCAGGCCCTCGGGGACCAGGCCCCCAGGGACAAGAGCCTGTGCTGGCCCTGTCGGACCACAGAGGAGAGGTCCCTGCTCCTCAGTCAAGGTGGGGATATGGGCTCGTCCTGAGTTCACCACTCTGGCCACCCCAAACCTCCTGACTTTGTCCACAAGGTTAAGGTTGGAGACAGACACATCTGTCTGGCTCTCGCTGCTCCGCACAGGTTTCTTTTCCCTCACCTCCCTCAGGATGGAGCTGGCCGGCTTGGAAGCCAGGAAGTTGTTATAAGGAGGACTCGTACACTTGAACTCGAAGGAGGGTGGGGAGGCCGAGGGCGTCTGCATAGGGGAGTTTGGTGGGGTGGACGGGATCACAGCCATCCTTGGGGTGTAGGAGTGGAGGAGGGAGCCCCTGGCAGCTCTGTCCCAACTCTGGGGGTCGTACACGGCCGCGGAGATGCCCCGTTCCTTCAGCAACCACACCAGCCCCAAAGACGTGCTCATGGTTGTTGTGGACTCGCGGATATTTGTGAAGGATTCGGCCAGGCTCAGTCTCCGGGGGGTGCATGGCGTGGCCACTGGTGTGGATTTCAAGTGGTTGGTGCTGCTACAAGCCGGAGCTGGGGCTGAGTTAAGGCTGAAAGAAAGGGAGGGCTGGTTATTCATCAGAAAGACATCTTTGGACCGATCAGTGGCCCAGTCTCCTGCAGGGTGTGCAGAAGAAGCTTGGGGTAGGAGAGGACGCCCCCTTGCTGTGCCCTGTGGCACCTCTGTCTGCATCTGCTCCTCATTTCTTGGGGTGGGGGGGGATTCCTTATGTAGGACTGTGCTTCGAGTTAACAGGGAGCTGCACATGGTCCCTTGTTTATCCCAGAGCTGTCTGTCTCCTCTGTACATGAAGAAGCCGGCTTCTAAGGTCAGCTGGCTTACTCAGTGCCATACTTGGCTAGTAAGTGGGCAGTCCTGGATTTCAACCTATATGTGAAGCGGCCCAACTGCTGTCAGGACAGAACAGGAAGCAGACCCTTGAGCAACCAAATTACCCCAAATGCTTCTGTTTTGCAAACCTTGATCTTCCTGAGCTAAGGTGCAAACCAGGGCTGTGAGTATGAGAACTTTGCTACAGGAACTGCAAAAAAGCAGCCACATCACAGTGCTCAGCCTCTGCCCCTTGCTGCCCCCGTCCTTGTCCCAATGCGCAAACCCCTCAGGATACGGTAGACTGGCCAAGGCAGGGGAAGGAAGCCACATCTAACTTGATCAATCTGTCTAGGATTGTAACATTTAAAGCCCCACACAGTGTTTGATGAAGCCACACTCATCTACCATGGCCTGTTGACTGGAGACCTGTGAGGTCCCAGCATCTGGGAGCCAGCTGGCAAAGCCACCAGGTTGCAGGCAGCAGGAAGAAGAAGCAGTCTGTGTTCACAAAGCTGGCTTTCAGAGACAGCTGAGAAGGTGCAGAGGGGCAAAAGAGGACCTCCTGACACCACCTTGTGGGACCAATGTCAGCGACTGCTGGCTCTAGGCATCAGCTGGAGTGGCCAGCTTCCCTGGCAATAGGTCAGCTGAGCAGTCCCCAGGACTTACATAGAACTGCTCAGGGGAGGCCCAGGTACCTTGGGCAGGCACCAGCTAGAGAGGAAGAAAACCGAGACCATCTGGGGAAGGACCTTGGAATGATGAGAGACGGGGCCCCTCCCTCCCTAGAGAGAGATAGATAGATAGATAGAGGTGCCATGTGACCCCACATTTAGATAGTCTCCCCATCTAATGTTGGTGGGCACAGGGTGGGAGCCATGGAACGGCTCATGGCACACAAGCTCGAGAGAGGAGACTGCAGAGTTGGGAGTACCTGGAGAGAGCACAGCAGCTTCTGGGATGAGAAGGGGAGACTTGCAAAAGGTGCAGGAAAGGTTTTTGTAAATGCTGAGAGTCGCTAGAAGGTAAGAATGTTCTAGACGAGAAGGATAACGGTTGTGGCCATCCCCTCAAAGGTTTTTAGGGCTTTTTTTTCTCCCTCCTGTTGCATTTCTTCCTACCTCAGGCAAAACAGTCCCCGCCCTTACTCCTCACAGCTCCTCTTACCCCTCACTTCCAGAGCTTTTCTGCCCTGCCTCCCCCGTTGCCATTTCTAGGAAAAGACATATTTGAGGGCAGGCCGGGGCCTGCGGCTTCAGACCAAAGTATACATTTAGTCACTCAGCTTCACAAGAGACATCTGTATTATTCTGTGGCCTTAAAAAAACCTCTTCAAAACAATGTCACAGGCCCAGAAGCCAGCATCTCCTGGGGGGAAAGCAAGGGACAGAAACAAAGCGGAAATCCAGGAACCCCATTGGGTAAAACCTTCTGTTAGGCCTTAATTAGTATCGACATTCAGCTGGTCTGGGGGTGTAGCTGGGTTAGGAGTAACAATGATCAAGGCCATGTTAACCAGGCACAACCACAGAGACACATCGAAGGCTCCGAACCCAGGTTAGTGGCAGCCACAGTTGCACACACAGCCCCTTGGGCGTGGCCCTGCAGGAGCAGGCTCCATTGGCCGTGTGCTCACCCCCTGCCTTGCCCGTGGGCTCAGACTCTCTGCCCTATATCTCCTCTCAGCTCAACGGGGCATATTGCTGCTTCGTCGCCATCCTCACAAGACCTGTGGAGAATTATTCATAGTTTAAGGTGCTCCCAGGGGTGGCTGTCCCCTTTGAGCTCGCCCTCTTCACCTCCCTCCCTGACACCATCCATTAACTCTGGGATCTAATCTGACTGTGTCACAAAGAAAGTGTGTGTGGGGGGGGGAGGGGTAATCACTCTTCTGTGTTCTAAGAGAGTATTATCCCTTTTCCCTGGAAGGCAAGAAGGGAAGCCAGATGGCTGAAATCAAACAGACCAACGTCACCCCAGATGATACACAGGATGAAGACAAGCCATACTGGGCATGTGGCTAGGCACAGTCTTTTTAACACTGGCCATTAGAGTTTGGCTGTGACATGCAGTTCCTGAAGCCTGCTCCAGGAGGATGAAAGCTTCTACAGAGCTCAGTAACTCTACCGTGAAAGAACTCCAATCTTCCTTGGCAAGCTCAGAGAGAACAATACCGACTCAGCCCCAGGGCCTGCAGAGACGTTGGCTTCAGCCATCTAAGGAGAGCCTGAAGAAGGACATTATAGCTGCAGAAAGGGCAGTAAAAGCAGGTTTCCCAGGCCCCACCTACCCTAGATCTGAACAAAGAAGGCCTAGGTTCAGAAAGGAAGAAGGGACCCAGAATAAGTGTCTACAAATGCCTATGAGTTGCTTAAGCTCTGTTTGGCTCGGTGTGTACATCTGTGTGTGCATATGAGTGTACACATGGGTGTGGGGCCAGAGGTCAACCTTAGGTATTATTCCTTAGACACCGTCTACCTTGTGTTTGAGAAAGGACAGTCTCTCCCCAAGCACACTAGGCTGGTCAGCCAGCTAACTATAGGGATCTACCCACAGGTGATTAGAAGCATGTCCCACCAGGCCTAGCCTTTTTAACGTGAGTAATGGAGTTCAAACTCAGGTCCCTAGGTCTGTAACTGGCTGCTTTTTTTTTTTCCTTGATAAGAGTCTCACTATGTAGCCCTAGCTGTCCTGGAATTCATCATGTAGACAAGGCTGGCCTCAAATACAGAGATAATAGGCGTGCGGCACACACCCTGCTTGGAATCGGCCTTTGAATGAACCTCTTGACGACATCTTTCGAGAAAGGCTGGTCCTTGACTTGCCCTGCTCCCACCCACTCCGGGGCCACAGTCCCTTACCTTGGCGTGACCCTCGTGAGCTCGTCTGAAGGGTGCAGGATGCGGCAAGTGGTAAAGGTGAAAGTCGAGTTCGTCTGTGACATGCACTTCCCAGGGTGGTGCCCTAGATCAGGAGAGGAAGGAGAACAAACATATTCCTTGCACCCGTGTAAACCATGACGGAGGCTGATAATATCCAGCGGGACCCTCCACAGGTGTGAGTGGCGACGAGCTACCTTGTCAACTGGATCTGGGCGTGGAAGTGGAGACACCAATGTTCTGGACTGACGGTGGCCTCTCAAAAATAACCACGTTTTTGAGCACTGGTCTGCAGAGCATCGAATCCCAGCTTCCGGCCCAATCCAGACAGGGTTCCTCATCGGACTTCTTGGACCAGTAGTGGATCTAGTTCCCGGAGGAAATCGGGGAGTGCCAAGGAGGCCTAAATTTAGTTTTCCACCTCGGACGGAGCTCAGATCTGCCTTCTTCCAGCATGCTTGCTGTGTGTTCCTTTACAGTGACAAGCTAGTGCCAATGCTCTGCCCAGAAGAAGGGGCAGGGAGACGTACTTGGCTCCTGAAAGCAGGGTAGGGTTCACACAGCTCCCTTTTCTGTTCACACAAAAGGGGCTCGGGGAAGCTGGCTCCACTACTGTCCAGATACCTGTGATGACCGTGGTGGGAGGTGTCCTTAGCAGCCTCAACAACAACAGGTAGGAGTTCTCCGGCCCAGTCTGATCTGGCTACACCCTCATCCCTGCCCCCTAACTCTAGCAGCTTTCTTTAACACGGTCTCTAAGACACCCATTTACTAGAACTGAGACAAGATAGTCTCCTTTGAATGCTCCCAAGATGTTGCTGTTAAGGCGGCTGAAGACCAAAGGTTGGAGCAAAGCCAATCAGCGGAGTATCAGGACCATGCACCCGAGAGCCCATGGAGGAACAGGGAGAGGATCTAAGACAACCTCATGATTGTCAAGGCCATCCTAACTCATCACTTGAGCATCAAGGGAAAAAGCAAAAGCAAGTGGGTATTGTCAGGGGGGGGGGGGGTATGTGCATCAAATCCCATGCACGATGAAGTCATGAGATGAGGTACCCCACCCACTGCCCAGCCCTGCAGCAGCTCAGCTCCCAGAGACCTCCTGGGAAAAGACTCCAAACTCCAGAGGCCAGGAAACTTAAAAGCTACGAAGATTCAACTATGAGAATCTTCTTGAGAAAGTTTTCTCTTGGGTTTGAAAAGCCAAAATAAATAAATAAATAAATAAATCTGGCTGCGTGTTAAAAGAAACAAAAAAACTAAATGAAGCAAACAAGAAAACAAAACCAAAACAAACAAAAAAAAAAAGGGTGAGTGGGGAGTCAGCTGGAGACGCCACAGGGGGAAGAAGCCGGAGCACAAAAATAGCGATGTGTCCAGACGAGAAGAGCGAACTCAGTGGTGTGCCTGCTGGCCATGCAGCCCAGCTCTGTGTCCAGGGCCAGGTGACACCTGGGGTGGCAGCCAGCCAGCACTGGGACCACAAACAGAGGCTCAGTGGGATGCATGGGAGGACACACAAGCAAGTGAAGCACTGGAACGGCCTCTGTGAACCGTCGGATACGAGCTCTAGCACCGGGTGTGAGCAGCGGTTCCTGAGCTCGGCAACCGAGAGGGTGCTGCAGGGCGCCAACAAAAAAAGGATCAAGCTATGAAGAGAAGGCCAGCCAGACAATCACAAGTCTTGGACAGTGACAAAGTCCAGGAACAAAACCAACAGGAAGCCTGAGAGGAAGGGTTATTGGGAAAGACAGAGATGGGAAGGGAGCAGGCAGATCAATCATTAAGACACAGTGGTAGTAGGCAGGAACACTAGAAGTAATCACCCAACAAGGCAAGGCGGGATTAGAACCAAGAGTGTAGCCCCCATCTGGACACACGGTCAGAATGTGCTGCTACCCCTCCCTAGCCCATTAGGTGTGCAATCTCCAAGGAGGACATTTTAGAGAAGGACTTGAATCATCAGAAAGAAAACCCATCGCATCCAAATGGGTTTGGGGGCTAGGAAAAGGCTGCTAAAAATCCACACCCCCACTCCCCAGGAACAATGGACAGCTTTGAAGACCAAGAGGATTGATTGTCCGAAGACCCAAAGCCAGAGAGATCCGGCCCCTCCACAATACCACTGGGATGTCTGGGTACTCGAACTCTCGGGGTCACCACGGACTGCCGGGACGCAGCTGTGCCTCCCTTCCTTGGGACACAATACAGAGACAGTGAGTTTCACTGGGGAAGGACTCCCAAGAAGAACCCCTCTTGTTTGTCCCAGAGAAGCAAAACATTGAATCCTCAAGCCACCAGCTCCTGGAAGAGACCAAGCTTTGAAAGCAAAAGACACAAAAACACCCTTTTGCAGAGCTGGGGCTTGGGTTCAAAACCAGAGTCAGGAAGACCATGCTGTACACCAAAGCACAGTGCCCAGCTCAACTGCAAGTTCACACTGCGTTTACTTCACAGGCTTCGGGCTGAGGGTACAAAGGGTGGGGTTCCTTGGAATGACTACTCCAACTCTTGTCTGAGCCTGACTGGAGGGCTTCCAGCTAGAGGGGGACAAATGGACAGACAGACACCGTACCTGACCACAGCTTAAGGCTGCTTGGCAGGTGTCAGGCAGGTTCAAGGTTACTGTTACTAAGCCAGCCGGGCACTTCCAAAAGTAACATCCTGTGCTAATTTGGGCTTTGTGCTAAGTAAGATGAGAGTCCACTCTGTTCCGTCACCTGACCATTAAGAGCGTGCTGATCATTTTATATAGAAAGGGATTTCTCTTTAATTTAACAGCCCTAATCCTTACGCTTAGCTCTTTCTCCTGATGCTGATACAAGCACTGGCAAGCTTTAGAATCACCCAAACCCTGGTTATCAGAGATCCGCAGGGGTGGAGCACAGGTGAACGGTGTACCTCAGGCAGACACTCCCTTTGGCCAGCTGTGTTGGAGGGCACGGGAAGGGTGAGGCCCATCCTGCTCCAGATTTGCTGATGTAGCCTGAGTGCTTCTGCTCGGAGTGGAGGCATCTGGGAAATGACACTGCCTGCTTGCCTATGGCTAGGACCCATGGTGGGTCATCCCTGACTCATCCCTGAGTCTCAAACAGGGTTGGAGAGTGTCCACATAAAGCAGGGGGGCGGGGGGCTGCTGCACAATGGAGTGTGTAGGCTTCCCAACACAAAGCATCGAGACTCCGGAGAGGGACCAAGGCATGACTCAGATGCTCTGCTAAGTTCAGGGACCCCGCAGGGACTGACAGATGATGGGACTCTGCCCACATGGCAGCCATGATTAGACTCACATTTCATGCAGCCCTTTTTATTCTCTGTCCTCTGTGGGGGAGGGCAAGCTGACGTGTGCTGGAGTAACCATTTTCTTCTCTGAACGACACCCTAGAAGCCAGTCCCCACTCAGAGACACTGAAGCCTGTTGCTGCAACTGGAGTTTTGAGGGGTGACATAAATTGGGGCCACTTTACAAACTCTTTGAGAATGGGGAGACTCCGGCCCTGCCACACACTAAGCTACATCTTGTTTTATTTTGAGACAGGGGCTCCTGTGGCCCAGGATACCCAGAGCTCTTACTGTGTAGCCAAGGATGGTCTTGAACACCTGATCTTCCTGATTCTACCACCCAACTGTTAGGATTATAAACACACATCCCTCCTGATCTCTTTCTCCTCCCCTATACACACACGCACGCACACAAATGCACATGCACGCACGCACGTACATACACACATGCATGCATACACACGTACATACCACATATGCACACGTGTACACACACACACACAGTCCTGGCCACCATATCAATAGTGGCACCCAGGAGCAGCCTTTCCTACTAAACAAAGCTAAGCTGCTGAAAAGGAAAGCTGCTGTCTTCAAAACTGAAAGGCCTGGCTTGAATCGAGCCCTAAGAACGTGAGCAGGTTTCTGGGTTTTGTCTTTAAGAACGCTCAGCGGATGACGACTCTGCCCTGCCCAGGGATGGAAGGGAAAGCTGCCTTCCCCATAACTGAGACTCATTTTCATGAGCCAGGTGAAGGCGACGTCATAGAATTCTTCCTAAAAAGACAAACATCAAGGCACAAAAAGATGTTTCATAATATAACAGTGCCTTGAAAGATCACAGACAGAGAGCCCTGTACAGCCATGTGCCCAACAGCCATGCTACAGAAAGCAGAGCTAAGGAACTATGTCGCCATTATCTTGTACTTTCCTTGGCACGGGGACACTGTCACACTGGCTTCAAAGGAGACTATACAAAACTTGTTATTTTGACAGTCTTGTTATGTAGCTCAGGTTAGCCTCTGAATTCACCATCCTCCTGTCTTAGATGACTGAGTGCTGGGATGATAGATGTCTGTCCCACTCTCAAGATAAGAGTGGTTTTAAACTTTTAATTTTCATACCTTTATTGGCAAAACTTTCTAAGTCCTTAGCTTCTGGCTTCCCTAGTTTTCTCTGCTTCCTGAATGTTTCTTTGATTAGCCCTAGCCTCGTCCTATAGCTCTGTAAAGGCCCCTGGCTCCCCGTCCATTAGACCTCAGTCTAGTAGGTTTTCTGGAAGATTCCAATGTGGATACTGAATGGAATCATAAGATTCTTTTTCTGATTCGGTACAACTGATATTTATAGTTCTTGCGAACTTAAACATTCTATTCTCATCATAGCAAACTGTTGCCTGTTTCATTACAAAAATATGTATGAATTAGGAGACAAACCACCTCACAGCATCCTGCAGAGAGGGCAGGAAAAGCTGCTTCATGCCTCTGAGGTATCCTCTTGAGGAAAGGAAGTTTCGGTGAATCTTTCACATGGTGAAACTGTCAAAGTAGTAAATGCAAAACTCTCTCTGGATCTTTTTCTAGCAACAAGGCCCAACTTCATGGCCCTTGATGCTCATCCTTCCTTCTGGGGCTGACAGAGAGGCCAGAGAGAAGCTTCACCTGCTTGGATAGGTTGGAGAGTGTCTCCCATTATTCTCAAGGCAGTGGCTGTCTGTCAGAACATCTCTCATAAATGTCTGCTCATAAGGGCCTCTCTGCAGGAGCAGGCCACACAGATCTCTCTAAGTGTCCTGGTGGGGAGGGACTCTGCCAGCATGGAGGTGTGCATGCTGGCCAGAAGGCTCTCCACAGTCAGCTCTGCCTTATTAGTCGTAGGCAGAGCAGAGCCTGCTCTGTCCAGTTTGGAGGAATCGGCCCTTCCCTCCCTTTCTCTGCCCTCCTTCTCGGTTGTAGCTGGCCTGTTCTCAGTTCAACAAACTCTCTTAGAAAGAGCCTGGGACTTTCTTAGCATGTCTTAACCCAGGTGGGTGTGAGCAGGGCATTCATTTTCTACAGACACAAGGATGCAAAGCCAGAGCCTGGAAAATGTTCCCATCCCACATGGAACATGGAAGGAACTTCCTTCTGCCAAAAAACACCAGGTCTACACACCAATAGTAACCGACCTTCCCTTCCAGACCGATGCGGTCACTGGGCCAGCTCCTTCATAGAAGCCCATCTGGACCCTCTTCTGTGGATAGTGGTGGGACTGGGTGGGGCACAGAGTCCGGGAGGAGGGTTTGCTCCCTCAGGGTACCGCCATGTGACTGAGCAGGAGCAAGGCTTCCCTGGCCAGGCCTCCTCCTTTCTGTGGCGGGCTATTCTTTTTATTCCTTCACTCTGAGCACAGCTCAGATCTCTGTGTTGGTGAAGAAGCAGCAAAAAGCTATTTCCTAGCTTCTGCCTCTGGCATCCTGGGGCTTGAGATACCGGAGACCATCAGAGGCCTGTTTTGAATGAGTGTGGTTTTAATAGTTTACACTAGTGCCAGGATCTTAGGACCAGTTGTGAGCAGTGTGCATTACAGGGAACAGAGGTGGATATGGCCCTGAGGTCTGCATGAGCCAGTCTCCATGTATGTGAGTGACAGATAAGCCAATCTTTCCGTTCATCTCTGGTGTCGACTTAATGCCTTCTGCTTTGAATCTTCAGGAGAATTTAACTGAGTTAAATCTTATAGTGCATTCCACCAAGCAGCTACCAACTGAACTTAATCAGCCCCTTCCCACATGTGGGTTGGCCCCGGCCCCGGCCTCGGCACTGGCCATAAACTAAAATACAGAATCGTGCCAGAACCAGGTGGTGACTATCCTGAAAAATGTGCTTCCTGTGTAAATCCAGAACATACATAATCATTAAAATGAAGTAAAACTATGGCCTATAAGTTGTTTTCAACAGTCCATTTTAATCCTCTAGATAATTTACAACACAACACAGGTCCATCCTTCTTCAGACATGGTATTAAAAAAGGAAAAAAAAAATTAAATGGTACTTCAAAAGACACATTCTAACACACTAATAAAAATGTCTACAAGCTGAGTCTACTCTTCAGCCCTGCTCAGTATCAGCTGTGATCCTAATTGCCTTTGGATTCAAACTTCTTTTCTCTGACACCTTCCCAGATAGATAGCAGCTTCTGGGACCTCAGGGACCAGGCCAGTGGGACAGAAATCCCAAGACTGGAGCTCCATGTCTTCTCATGGAGACTCACCAGTCTTTAACCACCCCCTGCCCTGACTGTACATAAAGAGCATTTAGGGTATCCAGTGTGACTCGAGGTGGCAGTCTTAGACTTCTACTCCTAACAGCAGAATGGTCTGTCATTCATCGGAGAAAAGGAGCCATCTTGCTCTGCTCCCTTGCTACTGCATGGTTCTGCATACCTCCCCTCTGCATGTGCTTCCAGAGAAGAGCCCCCACCCCACCCTAGAAACCAAGCTCTAGAGAACTCCCTCCTCAATGGGGACACCTTTCCTGAATGACCCCGAGCAAGCTGACCAACTGTGTTTTGAATGCACACCTGGAGCCTGATCCTTTACAAATTCTGCTCTGTGCCTGCTTGGCTCCCCTCAAATCAAGTTAGGAGGTGCTAACAGGTTCAGCAAGAGGTGGGACGCTAGGCAAGAAAGCTCACTATTACAGATAGGAAGGCAGAGGTTGGGCCAAGGGTCCTCATAGCCAGGACTATCCCCCTTGGACCTCTTACAGAAGCTCTTGGTATAATGAGTTTTATTGTTTCTGAACAACTTTCCCAAGATGCACCTGGGGAAGGGGCTTGTCCTTCAACTTCCAGGACTGGCATTCTAACTAGGAGGGATATATGTGACCTTTGACACTTATTCTTGTAGCCATGGAAGTCAGCTAGACACAGGTATGGTGCTATCTGCCATCAGATGGACCCAGTGCTGATAATAAAGGGAGATTCAAAACTGCAGGCTGCTGTCCCATTCTTTTGTTTGGTATTGAGCCCAAGGTCCTCCCACCCCAGCTTCCTGGGAATTATGAGTCTGTCCCAAGAGGCCTAATTGAGTATATAGATCTCACAGGATAAACATTTATCATTTCCTCTGAATCACTTGGTAACTTACTTTTAAAAACTCAAAACATAAATTTTGTGATGACACCTCTAAGGTTGACATTAAAAGGAACAGTTGGTCCAGGTCGAGTGCCTTGACCATGGCTGCCTGTAATTTAACTGGTGGTATGAGACACCACTGAAACCCTGGCTTCATTCTGCCTCAGATTTCATGACAAGTCAAGTGTCATGGCCTCTAAGAACCACGAGGTAGAAAGAGGAATACCCTTCCCTTGTATATAGTGACCTGGGGATGTCCTGAGAGGACAGTATCGGGCCATTCATTTTTCTTCTCATACCTGAGTTCTTAGACGCCCCAGCACAATGAGCTAGGAACTCTAGAAAGCAGACATAACATTTGGATAAGCAATAACCACATAACCTCCCAAAGGTCCTAGAAGCCCTGAACATAAACTTTCCATCCCAGTCCAAGAGGTCTGTGGGTCACCAGTACACCTGCGGTCATACTATGTATACCTGGAGGTGGGATGGGGGCTAGCCAGAGTATCTAGCATCCTCCTTGTAAGAGCTGAATGATACTTCTTAGTGTGTACCTGGTTAGAGTGTCATGAAACACTTAAATAACACATGCGCCTTCACCGAGGCTAAGCCACGTCACTGAGCTGACATGCTTCCACGCATTCTGGCACTCTCTGCACTTCTGTCTGGTTTCTGCACATCCTATGGCCTCTCAGTCACTGTCAAGACTGCTCAGCTTGCTCCAGAGAGGACATGGGAGACAGTCCATCACACTGAGGGTAGAATAGCTGTACAGAACCCGGGTGTGCCTGTTCTCAGGGCCCCATATCCCACGTTTTAGCAGCCTCTCCTGTTCCCACTTGCAGGGTCCTAGAGCCCCATGATGGGCAGAGGTACCCACTTGTCACAAGCGGAGGGTTTGGTCTCTGTTTTCAAAACAGAACCTGACAACGGGAAAGCTTTTCCTGTCATCCACACAGACGAGCGGAAGCTACAGACACAGAGTTACTACGGGTGGTGCCAGGAACAGAGATGAGGAAGGCCCAGAGCTCTGCTTCCGGTAAAGGTGTCAGGTTTACAGGACTAATTGAGGCGCCCTCACCAGACCCCTCCTCCTCCTCCTCCTCCTCCTCCAGGCCCGCTTGTGCTGGCGGCTGGTGCATCTCCTCTGGGGAAGCCTGAGGCTGGCTGGAGTAACTTCTGCTGCCTGAGACAGTCACACGTGCTCGAGACCTCTCACCTGAGGTCTCCGGGTGCTGAATTGGCGTGGAGGTAGCTAGGCCCGCCAGAGAAATGTGGTCACCTGTGTCATCTTCCTCAAAGTCGTTAAGGCAGTACACTTCATCCAGGTCAACGTCCAAAGTCCGGAAGCCCTTGGTGACCACACCAGGACGGGGGTCCAGGATGCCCCCAAGATGAGGCTGGGCCAATTGCTGCCAGTGGTGAAGTGTGGCTGAACCTTGTGGGAGAAAAGAGAGGAGTGGATATGGAGAGAAGGGAGAGTTAGCATGCCAGCTAGAGCAAATGTTTCCCACCCTCACAGAGCTCAATGTGAACACCTGAGCTTGCAAAGGATTGTGGGAAGGACTGGGGTCACCTGAGCTTGCACAGGGTTATGGGAGGGACTGGGGTAGAGCTGACTTGACTTAACTGAACAAGGGCGTGTCCCTGCCACACCAGGAGTGAGTGGAACTATAAAGAACTAACACTTTCAAAAGTAAAACTATGCTATATACTGTATGCCAATGATGTGTGGTAACAAAGTATTTTAAACTACCCGATGCTAACCTCTAAACTTAACACATTATCACTTTGTTGACAGAAGAGGGTAAAATGGTAAGAGCCACAGGAAGCTTGTGAAACTAGCACGAGAACAACCGGGGATCAGAAGGCCACAGGATGCTCGGATATAAGGCTGCTGACTCCCACACCAAACACACCTGCAAAGAAAAAGCTGCGAAGGGAGACTGGAGGAGTCATGAGGTGAGGTGGGGAGGACACAAGGTAATAAGTCACAGGAGCTAGAGCAGAGGTGCCATCTCCAAGGTGACACCAGACCCTAGGACTCAGGTGTCAGCCTGAGGGTTTGTAATAACACCGGAGTGTGTCCCTGATGACCTCGTGTGTCTCAGGTGCTCTACCAAGAAAGCTGTCACAAGGCCAGGAGTGTCTGAGTGTCTGAGAGCCTGGGTGTGGAGGAGCGAATGGCATCTCAGTGAGTATGCTGTGGTGCTCCATGCTTCTGCCCAACCTCTGGACACCTGTCACACCTTGCAGGATAACACCATCTGGTAGAAGGCCCAGGAGGCTGGGACTCACAGCCCTCTTCTACAGAACAAGAAGACACTTAAATGTACATGGCCACAAATAAACAGACCTCAGAGACAGGAGACTGCCTGTACCATGACTCACGGCATCCAGGACTACTTGCTAGCTGAGTAAAAACCCCATGACAGGGAGCTGGGGGAGGGATGGAAGATGCCAGCAGCTAGCTGCCTTGTTGAGAGGAGAGACAGGAAGGTGGCTGAGGTGGGAAAGGCTAGGGTGGGTGAGGGGCCGCCCTGGCCAGACACCCCGGTAAGGGATGACATGGAGGTCTTAGAAGGATTTTGAAAATGGACTACTTCAATGCTGCTTGAAATTAAAAAGAGAAAAAATGAATAACACACTGTGAGCCCTAACAACCTCAGTTCCTCACGGTCCACACCAGGTTTAAAGACACACGTTAAATCCTCCTTGATAGACTTGGGCCTATTGAATGAGGTTAAAAAAAATAATATTAATACTTTCTATATGCAATAGGGACAAACAAAACAATAAAGAGATTTTTAAAAGCGGAATCCACACCCACAAGGATTTCATGACATGTCCTCCATAGGTATTTTTGTGGCTACAATTGTGGGAGAAGGCAAGGCTGCTAGCGCCATCCAGTGGCCGAGATTGGTGTAGAACTGAACATCTCAGTGACACACTGAGACCCCACAGGCAGAAGGCTCAGCCACTGACCATAGAGGGTCATGCACATGCCTGGGGACATGCAGGCATCTGTGGGATCCTGAGCTCCAAGGTGCCACACACAACTTTTTCATAAGGCTAGCTCATGTCAGACATGGGAGTTTGGTGTGTCTTGTGCCTCTGTGATCTACCCACATGGCCTTGACAGAGAAGGAACAGGCAGAAGTGCTTTTAGTCTGTACTCTAAGCCGCATTCTTTTGTTTTCTGAGGCAAGGTTTCTCTGTGTAGCCCTAGCTGTCCTGGAACTTACTCTGTAGCTGAGGCTGGCTTCGAACTCAGAGACCTGCCTGCCTCTGCCTCCCAGTGTTGGTGTAAGTCACATTCTAACGTTGTGTTGTCTGCAGGGCACACTGTAAGTAGCCCTGAACACATACATCATAAGGATTTCTTTGACCTGGTTGCAATCCAAATGGGACTTGGGAGGAACTCAAGACATAGTAGTCATAGCGTGAGCTAGACCCCCACTACACAGAGAGACAGTAAAAGACTATCAGAAGCAGCAACAGGGAACTACACCAGCATCGAGAAGCTCAGAGACAGGCTAACTCTCTGACCAGAGGGGCAAGGCTAAACTATGGAATGACTGGCTGCCTCTGTTTCCTCTCCCTGTATAATTTTTTGGCTGGGGATGAGATGGAAGGCAGATCTCCAGTGGGTTAACCCTTTGTCTTCTCCACTAATTGAAGACAGCTTGAAGACTCCACCCCTGCCTCTGGTCACTGGCATCTGAAGTGATGGTGCGTGAGCTCCATCCAATAATAAGTCACTGTGCTCTACATGGAAGCACTGCTATGCGCTCCTCCAACTTCCTAGTAGGGTGTCCCTCACTGTGACAGGGAAATGGAAAGTTCCTGAAGCTGAGTGACTGGGGTCAGAACAGGAGTACTTGGGGCAATGCGGACTCAGTGACAGCAGGAGTGGCCACCAGCTACATAGATGGTGTCAATGACAGGTGGGTGTCCAGGGCCCAGCAAGAGAGCCACACACTCATGCACTGAGGGAACCTCTGTCACCTTCGACAGTCCCCATCACACTGCCCATGTGCGTCACGGGGAGAGCCTGGCGGAAGCCATCATCAAGGCCAACCTGGACATCCCGAATGTCAGGATACCATCTTATGGGCACTCACTCAGTGTGGGCTGGCTACACGCCTGGCTCCTTGGACATTCCCCACCTTATGACACCATGTTATGGGCACTCACTGAATGTGGGCCTTGCCATACACCTGACTCCTTTAGTTTCAGGATCACTTGTTTGTCTCTCCTCCTCACAGACAAGAACACTGAGTGTGGGAAAGACATTCACCAGAGATTGCACTAGAGCAAGCAGCCCATCTGGGATTAAAATGACCGCCATCTCTGACATCCATCCCTGCAAGCTCTCAGCAGAGAGAATGTCTTCCATGTGAGCCTCAGGAATCCAGCCATAGCAAGCCCAGATGATGGCCACACCCACAGAGCAGGTGCTTTCAGCTCCACAGATCCAAAAGCTGTCTCAGCCTTAGCTATGATTTTTGGTGTGTCAACAGTAGGCCTCAAGAACACTTTCTCCCTGGCTGATTCTGAGGCTCTACCCATCTCCTGGCTGGCTGCCTGAAATCCTTTCTTTGATATAGAGAACAAATGTGAAAGTGACCATGAAGCACGCCTTACCAGAGCTGACACAAGTGCCTCGCCCTGTCCTTTCTCTCTGTCTCACTCCCCAACCCAGCCTCGTTCCCTTGTCCAGCAGGAAGCAGGATATGACTACCACACTCCTCCAGACCCCTGAGAACAGGCTGGGGGCAGGCAGAGCACAGAAGGGCTACTGCCTGCCTCAGTCTTTCTAAGACAGACATCTCTCTCTATCCTGAATATTCTGTTCTTTACTTGCTTAACCTTGAAAGGCCTGGTGAAAACGTGAGAGCATCCGTCACACCCAGCTATGCTGGCCTGGCTGACACATGAGGAGAAGGCAGGACAGCTGGAATGAAGAAGGAGATCTAGACAGAGGACACTGTTGGCTTCTACTATGCTCCCAGACAGAGGTCTCTGGGGACCTCACCCCAGGTGCCTTTCTGGTGATCAAGGGCATCCTATCAGTATCTCACCGGGCCAGGTGAGAACCTGACCCCAGTGTAATGATGGTCCAGGTCAACAGTGGTAATTGGGCCCTAAAGACCAAGGAGGCTGAATCGGGACAAGTCTGATAATCTTGACTGACAACTCTCTGCCTATGTTACACATAAGGAAGCCAGCTCAGGAGGAAGGCTCGTTTGGCACAGCTGCAGTTAGGGAAACAACTATGCTCACAACCTCTCTTAGAGTAAACACAGTAACACAGATATCCACTGTGGAGGGGAAGGAAGAAAGAAAATATCA
The DNA here is from genome assembly GCA_030674055.1 of Rhabdomys pumilio. Classification (NCBI taxonomy): domain Eukaryota; kingdom Metazoa; phylum Chordata; class Mammalia; order Rodentia; family Muridae; genus Rhabdomys; species Rhabdomys pumilio. The sequence continues at coordinate 39,817,504 of JANHMN010000020.1, forward strand.
GTTGTCTTTTGAACAGGCGAGGAAGAAGTCTGAGAAACACAAAATGAAGCCAAAAGGATCCTTATCACAAGGGTGTGTTACAGGCCACGGTGATAAGAAGGACTTTTTAATGGTTAATTCAACTTCTTGGGAAGAGGGTGCCACAGGCAAAATTCATCTTACAAATGAGGGGGGGTCTCCTCTGACTCTTGTCATAAAAACACTGCCATCCAGGGCGCAAAGTCAGAGAAACGGAGATGAGTTGGTCAAAATGAAAATTTCAAAATCTCATCCTGCAATGCACTTGAAAAATGAACCCAAAACACAACACAGGTGATCCAACAAGACACAGTAGAGTATGGAAAGTGGAGAGATGATAAGTGTCTAATGGCCTTTGAGAGACAAAAAAAGAAAAGGAAAGAAAGGCAGAAATAAAATTGCAGAAATGGAAGGTTTTATTGAAAGAAAACCAGACATAATTGCAGGTCAGAAAACAATCCCCAAGATTACAACTGAATAAATAAAAGGGGAGCCATCCCTGCCCTGAGAACTAGGAAGGACCTAAATTACACAAACCATAACCATTAAAATGAAAACAGAAAGAAAGAAAAGAGTCCTTCCTCTTTGGAGACACAGGGACCATGGCACATGCAGGACCTCAGCTTTGCAGGCTGCCTGTTCAGTAAGGCTGACATGGTCCCCACAGCAGCAAAAGCAGGGGCTCTTGGGATGAAAACAGTTATTAGCTGTCTTCAAGCACAGAGCACAAGTTTGTACCTGTGAGACAGAAACTATCTGTGGCACTGAAACGTTACGGTGAGTGTGGATCGTAATTTAGATTAAAGCATCAAAGATGCTCCCAAGAAGGGATAAGATAAAAGCTCAGAAAAGAGCAGACCTGCAGGTGTCTGACTTAACATCAAAAATACACTGCATAGTTCTAAAGCAGGTCTTCCAACTCACACAGGCTTCAAACTAAAGGGGGGACGGGGGACAAACAGAGTGCACACTAGGTGGCTCCTGACAAGGCAGGGGGACAGAGGAAACAGTGAGGTCTTCTAGGAAGTCAGTTTCTGAGTCACCCCTGGTACTACTGGGGTGCTTAGTGGAGTCTGAGGAAGCCTCCATCCATCCCTCCCTCTTGCAGATGGCGGAGGTGGGGGTGGGGTAGCTCACAGCAAAGCACACCTCCAGAAAGCCACACCCTCTCTATGAAGAACAGATGGGAACAGGTGATCACACACACTTCCACATGCCTGGGGGAGGGGTCACAATGTGTACTTTGTGTTATTTGACAGTAAAATCTCTGAGAAGCCAACATGTTTCTTCCCCACCGGTCTCAGATCCCTGGGTTATCCAGAAGTAACCTGTTGTCACACAGCTACCATGGAGGGCCTGAAACTGTAAAGCTGCCACTAAGCTTGGGTCCTAAAGCGCTAAGGACAAAAGAGACCTGTGAGCCACCTGCAGAAGTTTCACCCAGGAGTGTACTGTTGAAGCCACAACAAGAGACTGCACAAACAGAGGCCACCTCAGAGGAACTCAAACCAACAGCGTGGGTGGCTATCTCGAAAGAAAAATGAATAGGTATGACACTGATGGCTGGCTTTCCTGTGGTGGATGAGGGCCCAGAGAGAGTCGCAGAGGAGGACAGAGAGGGGCCGAGGCCCCTGGTGGTCACCTTCGAGCGGCTTCACGATCTGTAGCTTCTCGGGCAGGTAGGAGCGACTGCTGAAGGACATGCCGGAGAAGCCCGTGAACTCAGAGAAGCGTGAGTGTGTGCCCAAGGACATGATGCTCTCAGTGGGCGTGAGCGAGCCACTGTGCAGCTCCCCCTTCTCGGCTAGCTCTCGAAGCTTCCTCTCCTGCTCCTCCTCGAAGAACCTCCGCTCAGACAGGTAGTTCTCCCGGCGCAGGGATAGCCGCCTAAGTGCTGTCTCCAGGTCATGGGAGCCCGGTGTGCCTGGCGTGCCTGGCTTCTTGTGTTCCTCATTTCTGCGGAAGACAAGGGGTAAGTATCTACAGCCAGCAAAGGGCAGTGAGAACCTCCACCCCCCAGGGCAAAGAGACAGAGATGGTCTGAAGAGACCAGGGTCAGCCAGACACTGGAGTCCCCTCCGTGGGTCTCAACTGACTATTCTTAGAGGCAGGTTTGTACCAGGATGGACTGAAAATGTGCAAGAATGTATCTTCATAAGCATCTTCCTCCAGGTTACTCTGGAAAAAACTTTTGCAGGGGGCTGTACTTAAGGTCCCAAAGGGGAACTGACTCAACCCTCTTGTCTCTTAAATGAAAGGGCCTGTGCTCTGAGTGAAACCTGCTCTGATCTTGGAGAACCCGTCTGATGGGCTCAACTAGGTCCAAAGTACCTATTTTAGTAAGTCAGACGGCCAGGGTGCACAGGTGGATGATGGGATTGGGTGTCGGGGTTCTACAGGGTGTTAGGGTGGAGAGGAACTGACTATTAACTAAGGAGACCCCACAACTGACAGGCTCCTACATTCCACCTTCTGAGAATGAGAAGAATCTGCGGTCTCCTTGTGCTTCCCAGCATGCAGGCTCCCGAGGGGTCACAGTGATGACTTGTGGGAAATATGTTAGTTCTCCCTCCATGATGTTATGGTAAAGCACACTGTGGGCATCAGCTTGAGATAACTACCTCAGAAAAGACCAGTGTCGTGGATAAGGTGGGTAACTGGGATGTGGCAGCTCTCATCCACCCCTCTCTGATGGTGAGTGAGCCCACGTCCAAGATGAACCTCCTCTCCCCTCCCTCCAACAGGAGAGGACCCCGCCGCTCACCCCAGGTCGGCTGCCTCAGTTTCCAGGAGGATGCTGTTGGTTTTGTTATCGAGGACCACGTTGCTGACATCGCTGCCGTAGAAGCTGGAGCGGGGGGTGCTGACGCAGCTGGACAGGAGGGAGTTCATCGCTGAGGACTGGTTGGAGCCCGGGATGTTCATGGGGGAAGGGGTTAGTGATCTCTGCTTGACCACTTGATTGACGTTTCTCACCGTCTCAAAGACGCGCTTCTGGTGGCTGGGGAGGACATGGTAGCCATGAGCCAGCATATCAGGAAGAGCCTAGAACTAACCCCTCCACAGATGCCTACCGTGAGTGGCCTGCTGTCTAGAGTCCTCACATGCTCCTTAGGGTGTGGGGTGCCCCCATTATAGTATGCTAATCCCAACCGAACCTAAGCCTTGGTTGCACAGCTCAGCACTAGGTTCAGCTAGCCCAATGACACTGTTTGTCACAGCCTGAAGCCTTAGCTAGACACGACAGTGCTTTGGTGTTGCTTCGTCCTTGGCAGGCTTGTTTCTTTCAGGCGTACAGTGAGAGCTGCTGGAGGGCTGCGCTCACTCGTAGGCCTTCGTAGAACGAGAATGTGTAACCATTCACATAAAGTAAAACAGCAGAGCCACACGTCTGTCTGAAGTTTCTACCTGGAGATGATGAAACACCACTAGGCTATTCTTGGAAACTGCCGTTTCTAAGCACAGAACCCACAGTTTGATTTCTCCTTTTAAAGAAAAAAAAAAGGGGTGGGCATATTTTTGGACTGGCTGCTTCCTCTGAGGACGCCAGGCTGTACATACACCAAAGTCACCAGGACACTAGTCATTCAGGAGGAAACATGGTCCCCAGATCTCTCTCAGTGTTCCATGGAAGTCAAGCTGGGGTCTGTGGTTAGGAGGGAAGATGTAGGGCCGAGACTCCAGGAGTACTCAGAGGATCAGAAGCCTGGCTCACAGCACTGAAGAACTTACGTTTTCTTTTCTTAGCAAACATGAAAACTTTTTAAGGTAATACTTTCCGTTAAGGGAAAAGGTGGAGGGTGGGAGATGGGAAACCCAGCACCCTTCCCACTCCCTGGAAGCTCATCAAGTAAGCTCCTTTGTTGGTTTGGGTTGTTTCTTGAGACAGAGACTCACACATCCCAGCTGTAAAGATGGCCTTGAATGTCTGAGCCTCCTTCCTCCACTTTACCACTAGGTGTTATGAGGGATACAACTGAGGGCCCCCTGCACGCTAGGAAACTACTCTACCCACTGAGCTCCAGCCTTAGAGAGATGTCACAGTATCGTTTACTTCCCTTAACCCGGCAGGGAAGGACCATGGCTGGCCGGTGGTGTCTAAGGTTCACACACGCTAGGTTATGAGCACGGGTTCTGGGTCAGTTTGAGGGAACTTGAAATATAAAAGCCACGTGGTCATACGTGATGTCTGGAGACTCTGGCTCTTCCAACTGCAGTTCCTTGCGCATAGTTCCCTCGATTTCTGCCGCCAAGGAGTCCTGGGGAAAGACAGAAGACGTGTGTGGACTGAGCAGGGGCTCAAGGCTTCCATTTCTAGATGAGGTCTGAGGCCAGCACAACATGCCACACAACACAAGGCTAAAAGCAATCCCTAACGGAGAATCAGCCAGGCCATGGTCAGGGCAGGTTCTGAGTATATAGCACCTTTGGGTGTGAGTGAATAGTCCTTAACTCTCATGTAGCTGAGTGTCTGACAGCCAGGTACCCTTGGCCAAATGACAGAGCTAAAACTGTGGCTAAGATGTGGGATAGAGAACTCAAGGAACATGGAAAAGTGTGTTCAGAATAGTGGGAACAAGTCCAAACGTCCCACACGGTCCCACAGGCCCCACTGAGCTGTCCTGCCAGGCCACCAGGTCCACCGTCCCAGTGACTTAGGATTATGACACATGGGGAGGCCAAGGCTTATACCTTTGACTCCTAGGTAGACAATCACCTGCTGAGGGCTCTCTGGTTCTGCTGGGGAGAGGTCCCTGCCTGCATGGACTGCGTTAGTCACCTCTGTACTTTCTCTGTAAGCTCCTTGCTCCACCAGCTAGCATGGCACCGCCTTTGTCATGTGCTCAGGAGACAGGACTGCTGCTTCCAGGAAGATCCTGCAACCCTCTTTGCAGACACTCCCTGCCCACCCCCACTCCTGACCTCATCTTCCACACAGTGTACCAGTTAACCCCTTAATTCCTACTAGTTTTCTCTCCTATAGTGTTGCCCTTTTCTGAAGGGGTGAGGAGGAATGAGCTTTAGGGTCAGGGGTAAGGCTGGTCCTGGAGTTCTAGAACTTCCCAGGTGTACTGAGGTTGACCCCACACACGCTCCACCCACCCCCTTAACGTGAGGAAGACTTATGAAAACAGAAGACATATTGCCCCACAGTTCAAGGGTCACCCGATTCTGTCCGTGGACTGCAGACTGAAAATCCCACCACAAGGCAAAGGAATTGAAAACGCTGCTGAGGAAAAGCTGTTCCTGGCAGCTGGAGTGGCAGAGGGTAGAAGCAGATCTGGGCGCTGAGCTCCAGCAACGCGGGCATGCTGCAGCCTTTAGACTTTCAGAACAACCATCTCTAAAACCTGAGCTTGCCAAGAGCCTCAAAACGGGCAAACAAAAGCTTTCAGTAAGCGCAAAAGCAGAGAATCCTTCCAGAAGAAACGGACCAGGGTGTGTGCTGGCCAGAATGGTTTGATACACACACACACACACACACACACACGGACACACACACAGACACGGACACACACACGGACACGGACACACACACAGACACGAACACACGGACACACACGGACACAATGACAGTGCTTGTCAAAGGACAGTTTTGGGGAGTTAGTTCTTTCCTGTCTTGGAGTCTTTCCTGTTTCTGTCACTCCTCACAGTATTCCAGGCTCGTTGGCCTGTAAGCTTCTGGCAGGTCCCCTGTCTCCACTTTCCATGTAACGCTACCAATGCAGAGATTACAGATGTGCACCACCAGATTTGACTCTTCTTGTGGTTTCTGGAGATCAAACTCAGTCTGCCAGGCTTGCATGGTTTGCATAGCCTGGTTTTGTGACAGTTTTAAGGCCCTGGCCGTTCTCCTCTAAGTTACCTCGTAAACTCACTGGCTCACCAAACTAGACGTGGGTAGAACTGTTTATCTGAGCTGTCTGTCTGGGGTGAATAGAAACTGCCTTCTCTGTCTGAGATGAATAGAAACTGCCTTCTCTGTCTGAGGTGAACAGAAACAGACTTCCCAGGAAAAGTATCTCTGCAAGAGATTCCTCCTTCAGTCCCTTCTCAGCTGGTGAGAAGGCTCAGAAAGTAAAGATCAGATCCCTGGGACCCAGAAAACTGACTCCACAAAGGTGTCCTCTGACCTCCACGCATGCACCGATCCGATCACACACACAAACACAATAATAATAATAAATAAACATTTTAAAAATTAAAACAACATCTACTCTTTTCTCGACTTGGAGAGAATCTATCACTCTGCCAGACAACTGGAACAAAGCCTGGACGGACACACAGGAGCTCTTGGGTGCTTGTTCTCCGGCTATGTGTCATCCATGTGCAAGCACGGCTTGCACATATAGCCCTCCACTGCCTTGCGCTAACACACACAGTGAATGCACGGCTTCCCCAGCTTAGGAAGCTATGGTCTGCTAGAACATACAATGACCATGCTCACTTCCTTCTAAGTGGATATCACAGGGAAACGACTGGAGATTAAACCGGAAACCCCCTTTGTCCTTCATCAAAGCCCTTTAGAGTCCTGACAGCAAACAAGCCACGCCAGGACTAAGGAAATACAATCATGGGGGGAAATACTATTTTTACCAAAGTTGATTCAAATCCCTGACACCAACAGAAGGGTTAATAAACACACAAAGAACCAGAAGTTCAGGCTCCTTAAGACATGGGTAATAGCAGCCCCTATGTAACATCTAACAGAACCAAGTACCTTGTGAAATTATCTCTTAGCAGTAGGGAGAACAGCCAATAAACGGCCAGTCCTGCTTAGGGACTCAGGAAGCCGTCAGCTGGCAGGTCCAGGTACAAACTTTAAAGGAGCAAGCAGCTCACAGGAAAGATGTAGGGCTAGTGGTCAGAAAGGGACACGAAGCCCCGGGTGCTAACGTCCGACTATGGTGTGGGGGACGTGGAGCACGGGATAGCCCACTCACCATGGGGAACAGGCCCAGAGAGTGGTAGCGCCGGGATGTGGGCATCGTCTTGTTCCTCAGGTTCTTCAGCTCCTCCTGAGCCTCATGAAGCATCTCCATGCACTCCGCATACTTATCCTCCAGCTCTCGAAGCTGCAGGGAGAGGCAGGCAGAGCGTCAGGCCTGCACCGCACCAGTGAGCACCCAGGGGCTGCCACATCCACCAGCCCGCCCCGCCTGAGAGGCAGAATGACAGCTGAGTCCCCAGCTCCTCATGGAACCTGCAGGCCTGTGGGCCCGCGGCGAAGCGGGCTGGATCCACAAGGCTGGCTTTTCTTTTCACATGGGAAAGGCTTGCAGACTCGGAAAGCTGCTGAAACAGTCACAGTGGGCAAGCCAAACAAAACACCCAGACAAAAGACTAAAGGCGCTAAGAGACAAATCTGCACCCTCTTCTCCAGCTGCATTTTGTTTGACACAGGGTCTCTCTTGGTGGCCTAGGCTGGCCTTAAATTCAGCTATCCTCCTGCCTCAGCCACTTGTAGACTGGGATTATAGTTAAGTACCACGATGCCCAGATTCAAGTTGTATCTTTGAACAGGCTCTTTACAAGTCTGTTCTATTTTGTTCACCTATGTGGTGTCTGTCAGGAGTTAGAATATGTCAGGCCCTGAGCTGGGACTGAATCCAGCCTCCTTTGCTCACAGCAGACACCAGAGTCAACAGGCACAGAGCCCACACAAAGTAATGGTATGCTAATTCAACAGTAAAATGTTTAGCATGAGGGGAATGACCTGGGCCTATGGAGGAGGGCCTTCACTGGAAGCTGAGGCCCTAGAGAGTCCAGGCAGGGACACCCACCTCGGCTGTGAGCTGACGCTGGGCGTCCTTGGCCGCGCCCAGGTGCTGGACAAGCTCTTCATTTTCCACCGCGCACTAAACATGGTAAAGACAAGTCACCTCTTGTTAAGACACTCAGGAGCCCGACTTGACCCTCTTGCTACCTGACTGTGAGGAGCGTAGCACTGTCCCCAGAGGACTGTGTGCCCTACACTGAGGCAAGGCGCTGCCTTTCGTATAATTTAAAAAACAGACACTTTTAAAAAACACTCCCGTGTGTGAGTGTGTGTGTGTGTGTGTGTACATGTGTGAGTGTGAATGAAATGTGTATATGTGAATGCATGTATATATGTATGTGAATGTATGTATATATGTAAGATGTGTGTATGTATATGTGTGAGTGTATGTGAGCATGTATGTAAGAGACTGTGTATGAGTGTGAGTGTGTGTGTATCTATCTGTATGTGGGTATATATATGAGTATATGTGTATATGTATGTGTGTATGAGTGTGTGTGAGTATGTGTGTGAGAGAATGTGTATCTATATGAGTGTGTATGTGTGTGAGGGTATGTGCATGAGTGTGTGTGAGAGTATATGTGTGAATATGTGTAAACGTGTATGAATGTGTATAACTATGTGTGTATATGTGAGTATGTGTGAATATGTGTGAACAAGTGAGTGTGTATGTGTATGTGAGTGTATGTATGAGTATGTGTGTGTCTGAGTGTGTGTGAGCGTGTGTGAGAGAGAATGTGTATCTGTATGAGTGTTTATGAGTATGTGTTGGGTGTATATATGAGTGTACATGTATGAATGTGTGTATGTGTGTATGAGTGTGAGTGAATGTGTGTGACTGTGTATGAGTATATGTATGTATATGTGTGTGTGTATGAGTGTGTATATGTCTGTATGAGTGTGTGTGAATGTGTGTGACTATGTATGAGTATGTGTATGTATATGTGTGTATGAGTGTGTGAGAGCATGTGTGTGAGTATGTATGTGAGTGTGTGTGCCTGCAGTGCGTGTGGAGGTCAGAGGACACCTTATGGGAGTTGGATGAACTCAGGTCTTGGCAGCAGGAGCCTTTATCCACTGAACCATCTCACTAGCCCCTGTCATATAATTCTGAAGGTAAAGTCTTCCCTAGACCCTTAGTTATTCTCCACAGTCCAACCCCCACCTCCAGAGTGTGAGCGCTTCCTGGGAGTCTGTCCTCTCTCCCTTCCCCTTTCTGTCTGTCCTTCCTTCCTTCCTTTTCCTTCTTATCTGAAGGGCAGAGTAAAAACAAATGGCAGACTCCATGATTTGTCAGATAAATCCCAAGACTCCGTAACTACAGCACTTCTCTATGAAGGCAGCTAACTTATAGATCACCCTTAGGAGCAGTAAGATGGTAAATAACACCTCTGCCAACCAGGGGGTGGCGGGCTTAGCTCCTGACCTCACTAAGCCTCCTCCAGAAGAAAGTATGCATGGCTCAGGTAGGGACCCGTCCTCCCACTAACCATCTGTCCCATCCCCGCATGCCCACTGCCTCATCATCCAGAGACACAGAAGCCTTACAGATTTTGCCTTCTTCTGTAAGTCCACAATTTGCGACAGGAGGTGCGTGATCTCCTCCTGCTGGCGGGCGGCATCTTCCGTCTTCTTGGCCAGCTCCTCAGAGATGCTCGCAATCTGGACGTTGGCATCCCCTGTGACAAAGTAATGACAAGTGGGTAGCTGAGTTGGAAAACCACACACTGACCAAAGAGGGGACACTGTCTTTAATGGGGAAGAACAGAGACGGGGGCATGGAGGGAAACAAAGTGGATATCTTTCCAAGCGTGATGTGGTTCCTGTGGGGCTGGAAAAAGAAGAAACCCAGCCTTCTCATGGGCTGTCTCTCCTGTGAGAGCTGACTCTACTGACCAAGGCTGCTCTAAGGGCAGGTCAGACAGACTCCAGGAAAGAAGCTGGAAGTGACACCCAAATACGAGTACACTTGGCTGAACCCCAGTGTTCCACCATGGACAGACCACGACAGGAACTCTGCACACGGTATATTTTGTGTGTAGCTTTCCAGGGCATTTGGAGCTGCAGCCCATTTTACTAGACATGAATGTGAGCTGGGTTTCACTTTGCCAAAGCCCTTTCTCTTATCTTACCTGGAAACTCGTAACAGAGGGCACGGGGAAGGTCACTAATTGGAATAGCAGAACTGAGAGTTTGACCTTCGTTTTAGTAAATCAAATCATTGATCTGGACCGACCTTGAGGATCAAATGATTATAAAATTCCAATATAGAGTCCACATTAAAATTAAATATCCACCTCATTGAGAGCACGGCTCTCGGCTCACAAATGGGCAAAGGCTGCCATACAGGCTGGCAGGGGCCTTCTGTTTTCAGAAAATGTCACTAAGCTGCTGACTAGTGGGAAGGCAGTGGGAGCGTCTTAGAGAAGGAGAGCCAGCAGGAGGGGCAGACATACTCAGCTCCTTCACACAGTCATTCACCAGCTGCTGCTCCTTCTCCTCATAGGTGATGGTCTCCGTCTTCAGCTGACAGGCCTGTGGATGTATATGATGCTCAGTCAGGGGACAGCATCCACACAGTCAGGCTGGGCAGCAGAGCTGGGCAATCTCAGGCTCTGGTGTGATCACCCTCAACATCTCTGTCCCTGGGACCGTCACACACCACCCAGGAGAGAGAACTCATCTGCATTCCCAGCCTAGGCAATGGGCAAGGACCTAAAGCAGAGACCTGAAGGCTAGGCGCCACCAGGGGGCGCCCGCCACACAGAGCCGTGAGCACACGTTCTTGGCATGTTCGTCTATTTGCTCTTGCTTGTGTGCATCTAGCCCTCGTAAATATGACACCTTTATGGCTTTTATTGTGCCTAAGACACTGCCCTGACCATGGCAGCTTTTTTATGAACAGCCACACAGAAATAGAATTGTTGCCACACCAGACACAGGTTCTGAAGTGCCATTAACTCTGGCTAACCCAGTCTAAGAACAAACTCAATATGTTAAAAAACAGCATTAAGACATGGTCTCAAGAGTCTTCCCAAAATAGGGGACTTGGGGGCTCATCCATGTAACCCTATCACTTGGAAGACTAAGGTGGGAAAACTGTCATGAGTTCGGGGCCAGCCTAGGCTACAAGCCAGCCTGGGATACAGAGAGTCTATCTCAAAAAAAAAAAAAAAAAAAAAAAAAAGTCAAATAGTTTGAAGGTGATTGTGCACGCCTTTAATCCCAGCACTTAGGAGGCGGAGGCAGGCAGATTTCTGTGAGTTCAAAGCCAGCCTGGTCTACAGAGTGAGTTCTGGGACAGCCAGAGCTACATAGTGAGACCTGGTCTCAGAACAAAACTGAAGAAGAGAGAAGGCACACGTAGCTATTCCTAGGACTTTAGACAGCTTGCTCTGGCTGTAAAGAAGAGAGGAGAATGGTCTAGAGGGCCATTTAAATGCTCAGTTAAGTATTCAAAGACAGCTGCTCTAAGGGCACAGTGGGCTCTGACCACAGGCAGAGATGAAAATTCTGAGGGCATACATGGGCCGTCAAGAATCCACACCTACTTCAGAGCCCTTTTGCTCTCTCTTGCGATAGAAGGGCTGGGTGCCTGGTTAGTCAGCTGGGCCAGATGCCCAGAGACTGCAGCTGGCAAGCATGGGCTTGGCCTTCTTCAGCCATTGGGTCTGCAAGACCAAGCCTGGGTGACCTTGTCGGTCTTCCTACAACGCTGGCTAGTGTGGCGTCTGCAAAGATAGGTCATGAGAAAGAGTTCCTGGTGCCTTGTAAGGTTCAGACAGGAGGCTCTTTCCAGTGTGTGGCAAGTTCAAAGTGACAGATGGCCTGCCCTCCTGGAGGGTCTCTGGGAGTTTAGAGCCAGCTAAGGTAGGCTCACGACCCAAACCTGACAGACAAAGGCCATCCCTTTGCCTACAGACAATCTCAATGCTGATTAAGACAAAAGGTGCTAAATCTACTCAAATCAGAGGTTTTAGAGAGCAGTGGTGGGCGAGTGGGAAAAAGCCTGGGCTTAGAGTCAGAGGCTGTAGATATGGCCTTTGTCATTTAACTCTGACATCTTCAAACACCCAACAGCCTGGTGCCTTAGTCTCACTGCAAATGAGACTCAAAGGAAGCGGCTGTAGGCCCCACTGTGAAGACTAACAACAGCGATGCTAATAACAGTACCGTAACAACTGTAACAACGTATGAAAGTGTCTGGTACAGGCCTTCCAGCTCCCAGGCTGCCTCAGCCCAGCCTTTCCAAGTTCACCATGTAAGGCGTGTCTCTGAGGCCCAGTATACCGTCTTCTTACTCTACTCCTCAATAATCACTCCAGCCCTCAGGCCATTGCTCCTGTGCCTATACCCACCTCAGTCTCCACCCACTGCGACAGCCACCCCAGAAGCAATGCCCATGTGTCCAAGCCTGCAGCCATGGCTGGAGCGTGCAAGCTCAGGCAGGACTTCTTCAGATGGGCACTAAGCAGATGGTACTATCTCTGCAGCTGTTGCTGTCAGAGGGACACCCCTACCCAAGGGGCAAGAGCGGGGTACACAAGTTACCTCAGATCGGAGTACAACGTTCTCCTCTTCGAGGTCCTTCAGCTTCTTCTGAAGAGAGTCCAGGTGGAAGTAATTCTGGACGGAGGAAGATGACTCGTTCCTCTTCAGCCTAGGAGAAAAGCGCACTCAAAATCAGAGAGGCCATTCCCTTCTCACCTGAGCGGAGGCCAGGAGGGTATAGCGGCCACCTTAGCTCAGAACAGGGAGTCAGAGGGCCAGGTTTATTTAACCCATCTAATTCCAGGATGTCCAAGAGTTCATTTAACTTGAGACACACACCTATTCACAAGAAAGGTTTCGTGGACTCAGGAGGACAAGCTCTTGTTGCCACACCTGACAACCGGTGGCCAATGCCCAGGACCAGAAAGGTGGAAGGAGAAAATTTGCTCCTGAAAGCTGTCCCCGACCTCCACGTGCAAGCCATATGATGGCCTGTGCCCCTCCCCCAAGTGTACACAAATAAACAAATTAACAATTAAGTGTTCTACACATGCTGCACATGTGGACTCAGTGCTCATGACCCTGTGACCTATGTGTTCTTAAGAGCTCCATTCTACAGTGAGGAAATCAGCATGGGGTGAGGTCACAACAGAACTGTGTCCCCTCAGCAGGCCACTGAGCTCCCAAAAGCAAGGGTCTCCTGACTCTCAGAGAAGCATCCAGACTTCTGTCCCAAGGACCTGAGACTCCAGGACCTATGTTTCCGTCCACTGTTGAGCATACCCTATCCCCACGGATGTAAAGGGCCACTCTGACAAGCCAGCAATGGCACCCTCTAAGAGGGAATCAGCCCTCTACCCAGCACTTCCCATTGGAGCAGTGAGGTGGTTTTTGAGGCCTTCAGATGGTCGTTCTGAGAAAGAATAACCCAAGGCGCTAGTGACGCTGCCTAGCGGCCTCCCAGGGCATCCACATCAGCCCGCATGCCCTTAGCTCCGGGGACCTGTGCTGGTGACTTACGGGGTTGAGCAGACAGACTCAGGCTCGCTCTCCTCAGCGGCACTGGTGTAGAACTGAAGCAGCTCATCCTTCATGGACAGCTCATGTCGGAGCTGAGACACCTGTGTGGATAGCAAGGGGCAGAGTGATGCTTGCTGGAAGGTGTAATGTCCTTTCTGTGCTCAAACACTGGTGAGGGATGGCATCCCAAGTGAGGACTGATTGGCTACTCAAAGTTTCAAAGCACTGAGTTTGACAACGTTTAAGGAAAGCCCAGTCAATCAGTTCTGGGTTGGAAACGGTCTATGTCCTCACATTTAGTCAGAAGAACAGATAGGGGAGCAGAAGGCTCTGGAATGATCAGGAGGTGAGACTGCCTGTTGGCTTTGGAAGCAGCCAGATGACCAGCTGGGCAAGTGGCCAGAACAGTGGACCATAATACTAAATGAAACAAGAGGCCACTCTGCTTTGTTAGAACCCAGTGCCGTCTCAGAGCAGATCTGTGGCTGTGCTGATCCAGGTGGGCTGCCGGGAGCTGTTCACAGACCCTGCTTAGAAAACCACACAGCCCTCCATGTGACCAGCACACCTCAGTGTCCCTCGCCAAGCTGATCATACCCTCTTCCGCACTTAGCAGAAACTCAGGGTACAGGAGGAAAGACAAAAGCCTCAAGGAAAGCCACGTGGCTGACTGATGCAGTGGCTGTGCCACGGAGCTGATTTGGGCTCAAGGCTTTCAAATAAGGCAGTGGCTGCTGTAAAACTTCTCACCTGTCCTTCCAGCACTCAGCGCTGATAAACGCAGGACCAGGGCTGTGAGGGAGAACTGGAAGTCTGTTTTCTGATGTGGCTGGGGGTTTGTTCCAACTTTCCCATGCCACGCAAGGCGTGGACTCTGCATCCTTGGCGAGTCCACTTGTTTTATATGCTGCATAAAGGTTCTCCCTACCGAAAGGGGTCACTTGATGATTCTCCAAAGGGAAGCATGACCTCATAGCTTTCCAGTTCAAAGCTTCTCCTGAGAAGCAGGGCATATCCACTCCCATGGAGTAGAATGCTTTCTATACACACCCAGGAAGTCTCACAGCAGACGGCCATGGAAGGAGGCCAGTGGACGGCCACTCACAGGCACCTGGGTGGTGTTTCCCTCTGCTCAGAAAGCCCACGTGTTTCCTTACCTGACCGAGGCCATTTCCCTGGACCAGGGAAGGCAAGAACTACTTTATTTCTCCCCGCAACACTATAGCACTCTAGCTTATCATTACAGACAGCAAGCTGGGAGTGACACTCTTTCTTACGAGTGGATTTAAATAAAACATTAAGTCCAAATCAGAAATAGCTTTAATGAGAAAAAGAAGTAAGACTGACTGCACCTTAGGGTCTTAGATAAGGGCATCCTTTCCCACTAAGGACTGTTAATGATGGACAGAGAGGAAGAAGAGGCTAGAAGGAAGAGTCCTCAAGGCTAAAACTTGCTGCTTGGAAAACAGAGTGAGAGGAGAGAAGCCACCATGAATGGCTGAGCTCTGACCTCCAAATCCCTGTTCTGTCAACCCTGGGCAACTCTGTTATGTCTTCATGCAGCTTAAACATAACTTCAAGGAGCCAGCATCCTTCCTCCTGACTCATCCTTGGAGATGGTGAAATAGTCCACGACTGTCCTCTCCTCCCCCAACCCCCCACAACCGTGAATTAAGATGAGTGTTGGGAAATGGTGAGTTTATACAATGAAGACTGAAGGCCACAGTGTTACACTGAGTTTATACGATGAAGACTGCAGGCCACAATGTTGCACTGAGTTTATATGATGAAGACTGGTGTAAGGAGAAGGGGAGCTGCTCCTGCACCTGCTCACTGTAGAGGCCCAGCATAGATGGTCTACATGTCATCTAGGTTCTTCAAGTACAAGTACAAGCACACTCTGCCCGTGCTCCCACCCACCTCCCTGACTATTCCCTGGCCAGCGGTCCTCACCTCCTCCCGGATGTGCTCCACCTGCTCTTCCAACAGTTCGTTCCTCTCAGTAAGGGTCTTGTTCTTCTTCAACAATGACTGGCCGATCCTTGCAGCCAGCTCCAAATCCCGCTCTTTCTATGAAAGGCAAGTGGGAGAATGCAGATTTAACCCTGTGTGTCCTGGAGGAGCCAACAGGGCTCAGTGTCAGATGGGCATGCCCAGAAACAGTAGGAGAGTTAACAGTTCGCCATCCAGGTACTAGATGCCTATTAAATAGCAATAAGCTTGGCCACACATGTGCAGGAGCCACGCAGGGAAAGCTGATGAAAACTAGGTACATGGAGGGAAAAATGCTTTAGTTATTTGTTAAATGGTTGGTAACACTTCTCCCTGCTCGAGAGCTAGCACATGGGAACACCATTGACTCAGGTGGATGGATGGACATGTGGACGGATGGATAGATGGATGGACGGATGGATGAATAGATGGATGGATGGATGGATGGATGGATGGATGGATGGATGGATGGAT
>JANHMN010000020.1:39833288-39871045 GCA_030674055.1 Rhabdomys pumilio
GGATGGATGGATGGATGGATGGGAAGATGGATAGATGAATGGATGGACAGTTGGATGGATGAATAGATGGATGAATAGATGGATGAATAGGTAGGTGAATGGGTAGACAACAGACAAATCAATAAATAGATGTATGGATGAATAGGTAGGTGGATGGATGGAGGGATGGATGGATGATGGATGGATGGATGGATGGATGGATGGATGGATGGATGAATGGCTGGGTAGATGGGTAGATGGATGGATAGATGGATGGATGCTTGGACAGGTGAATGGGTGGGTGGATGAATAGATGGATATGTAGATGAATAGATAGATGATGGATGAATCAATAAATGGATAGATGGGTGGGTGGGTGACCATGCTCCTGAATAAAGCAAAGAGCTGGCATAAGAAGGCAGGCGTCTTTAGCCCACATCAGGCTGGACTGAACTAGAACATGTTGAGTTGCTCATTGTAACCAAGGAAGCAACAATGTTTAAAACAACTCAGGTAGGACTGCATCTGTTTTGCTTGTTTCACTTTCTTCTTTGGATTTTATTTCATTTATTTAAAAGAAAGAACTTTCTAAGGGCAGAGAACCCTTTTCTCCAGAATCAGGAACACTATAGTTTTGTACAAGCCACAGAGCTGAGAAATCACTAATGTAATCACAGTTGGTAACTTGCATGATAGAAAGGAGATACGAACGCAGGTGAGCTTTTCACGCAGAAAGGGACGGAGAGAAGGCAAGCGTGGACGGTGTGGTGATCTGTGCGAGACCGTCATTTTAAAGTCCTCAGGTTATGAGAAATCCCCATCCTCTGCTCCCACAGCCTGGGACTTGCCCCTTTGCAAATCCCCTATCTCATTGGTCTGGGACACTCAGACTGCTGTGTAAGAACACTGACTGCTTTTCCAGAGGCTCCCAGCACCCATATGGCTGCACCCACATAGCTGCTCACAACCTTCTGTAATTTCCCAGAGGATTTGATGCCCTCTTCTGGCCTCTGTGGGCACCAGGCACACAGTGCACAGACATACACACTCATACACATAAGCCTTTTAAAAAATTAGAGAAAACTCAAAAGTGCTCTTCACAAACGGGCAGGGTTATTTGTAATTCTCTACCTCGGAATATTTGTAACTTTCTAACTTGGATTATCTGTAACTCTCCGACTCTGGGTTTTGAGACCAGCACACACCAGCCACCAGAGGAGAGAGGGGCTTAGTGTCACCTGCTTGTTGGTGACTCTGATGCACTCTCAAGTCCACCTCAAACAGACCATTAGAATCCATTCCTCATACTGTTTTAGGTGACAAACAACAGCTCAAAACTGAAAAACCTCACACTGCCTCCCACACAGCACGGGAGTTATCCTGTGTTCAAGCTTTGGCAGTACGCTTACAGAAGTGACCCATCAGTGCCCCGACATATCCCCACCTTACATGCTTTCCCATCATCCCTAATCACACAAAAGCTCAGCACATGTGGAACGGGCGCTTCCCATGGCCAAGAGACACACTGACAGTCCAGGCAATCAGAGATGCTCAACCCTGAATTTATCCTCAGGGCCATGGGGAGAGAGATGGTTCCTCACCTGTGGCCCTTTGTCATCCTGAGACTCAGGGACCCTGCCTTACCTGAGGGGAGGGACAGGAAGAATGGTGTGACTGAGGCTGCCCACGATGTGAATACCCAGAGGCAAACTCAAGATTAGCATAAGTCAAAATGGTCCCAGTCCTCTGACCTGCACTAGCAAGCAATGTCTACTTCTCTGCAGAAGCATGGTCTTCCTCAGTCTAACTCAGGCCTGTTAGATTCCCTGCTAGGACAACCACCCGACCTAGACGTGGTGGTCAGCAGGTGCTTAACATTCATTACTTGTTGAATTCACCCTGGCAAAGCTGCTAATTCCCAACAAGCAAAGATGTGAATCCTCAATACAAGGAGCATCGCAGGCATCGAGGCAAGGAGCACTACAGGGAGTGAGAAAAGGAGCACTACAAGGAGTGAGGAAAGGAGCACTACAGTCATTGAGGTAAGGAGCACTACAGGCAGCAAGGCAAGGAAAACTATGAGGTAAGGAGCACTACAGGGAATGAGGAAAGGAGCACTACAGGCAGTAAGACAGAGAGCACTACAGTCAGTGAGGCAAGGAACACTACAGGGAGTGAGGGGAGGAGCACTACAGGGAGTGAGGGAAGGAGCACTACTGGGAGTAAGGGAAGGAGCACTACAGTCAGTGAGACAAGGAGCACTGCAGGCAGTGAGACAAGAAGCACTACAGTCAGTGAGGTAAGGAGCACCTCACGCAGTGAGGGAAGGAGCACTGCAGGCAGTGAGGCAAGGAGCACTATGAGGCAGGGAGCTCTGCAAAGTAAGATGCAGCTGGAGGACATGAAGGACAAGGCTTCCCAAGTGGCAGGGAGGGCTGGCCCCTTTTAACAGAACAGGAACATAGGAGGTCAGGAAGCCCTTCGCCCTACTGACCACGCCTCACAGCTGCAGGGCCTCTGACCTCTTGCTCCCACCCGCCCAGTGATAGCTGGGAGCAGCTATCACCAGCCCACACTGGAAATCTAATCTTTATAGTAATTACCCAGAGCAGGTCTTCAGGATGAAAAACAGGAAGGGATAGAAAACTGCTTATGGGTAACAGGAAAACCGAAGCTCCTGGAGTGTCCAGTCTTCGTGTCTAGCTTGTTTCTGGCTTTTGGGATGTCTGATGTTGTTGTTTGTTTAACTGAGGCTCACCTTCAATTCCTGATCCTCCAGCCTCAGTACCCTGCACTGCCACACCTTGCTCTGCCCAGGCTTATCAAGGCAACAAGATCCTTAGGTTTCGTCTAAGAATCACAGAAATAGGGCAAGGTGTGTGTGTGTGTGTGTGTGTGTGTGTGTGTGTGTGTGTATGTGCGCACACGCCTCCATGTGTATGTCTGCATGCTTGAGTGTACATGTGTGAGTATATGTGTGTGTGCATGCCTACACGTGTGTCTGTGGCTCTCTCTCTGTATGTCCGTGTGCATGTCTACATGTGCATGCGTGTGTATGTGTGAGTGTGTATTTGTAGGTCTCTATCTGTGTGTGTACATGTGAGTGTGTATCTGTGGGTCTGTGTGTGTATATACCCGCATGTTTGAGTGTGTCTGCAGGTGTGTATGCACATGTGTGTATTTGTAGGTCTCTGTGTGTGTACATGTGTGAGTATGTGAGTGTATGTATGTATGTATGTATGTATGTATGTATGTATGTATGTATGTGTTTAGGGGGTGAGGAGTCACCTCCCATTTCTTGTTGCCAGTCAACATAAATCAAACGAACATTTAGTTCTAAAATCAAGAAAGCAGCTAGGAAATGAGTTTGGCTTTAAGCTTAGTGGCAACCACAGACTATAACTAACTCAGGCCCTGGAGCAAGCCAGTCAAAATTTAGTTCTTTACTCTCTGAGAAATGAATCAAGGTGGCTTGAAAGCCTACAGCCTGATGTTGGTCCTTGTCACCAACACACATTTTACTGGCTGGCACTCTCCGTGGAGGTGCTTAGCCTATCTCCCCGACTCAGTAATGACTCATCCCATTCACCAGTTTTAGGACAAAAGGTTTAACTATGGGTCAGCAGAAAGCAACCTGTAACTGGGGCAGAAGAGACGAACTCGAGGTACACTCCCAGTATAGTCAACGAACTCTAGGTACATTCCCAGTCTGTCAGGACAAGCCTGAGGATCTCCTTCCCAGCAATGACTCAACACACACATACACACACACACACACACACACACACATATATACACACACACCCCAAGCAGGAACGGTGTGAGGTGACTGTCACGTGACTGGCTGTAGCAGTCAGACTAAGAGCCATCCAGTTCCAGAGAAAGGCAGGGAGTTCCCTGTGATATCTTATCAGGACCAAGGACAAAGGGGACAGTGCTATTTATAAAACATGGAGGTGCGGGCATGATTGCCTATCAAAGCATAAAACAGGAAAGCAGTAAGTACAAAGAGGCAAGGGGAGAAACCGCTCTGTGGAGACCTGATGTTCCTTTTTTAAAGTTTGTATTTCATACGCTCATGGCTTAGTCAAAAAATTAACCAAGGAAAAGTGAATTCTTCAAGACAAAAATTTTGAGACAAGTCTCACATAGCCCAGGCTAATCTCAAACTCACTAGATAGCTGGGGGTGACCCTCAACTCTTTGTTCTCCCCTACCTGGGCCTTCCATGTACTAAGACTGCAGGTGAGCATGACTAAGCCTGGTCAAAACAAAGAGTTCCTCATATGGGAACTCTGCATAAAGGGATGGAGAGCTCGGGCCCTCTGGAAGGGGTCTTTGGATGTTAAGGCAGACAGAAAGGTGGTACCTCATGGAACAACACCCACAATGAGGCCTCATGTACTACACAGCCAGGGACTTCGGGCTATGGACACTCAGAGCCGCACGGGTGCAGGGCCTGAAAGTGGAAGTGTCTTGACAACCAAGAAGCCATATTGCCAAGAGACTCAAGAGTGTCAAATGCAACAGGCAAAGCTCTGAGTCCCATCAGGGAGTGTTCATGAGCCAGAGCCGAAGCCACTGTGATCCTGGTGTCTGTCCTTCAGACTTACGTCCCTCTACTCTGAAAATATCTACGTCAAGAGTGTCTGTAGAATTAATGTAAGACAAATGGACAACTGCTGAGGTTTGGTCTGTTGCTATGGATTGTAATGCTAAATTCTGTATCCCAAGGTCTAGTTGCCTCAAGACTAGTGAACGCTCGCATATGCCAGCTTCTGTTGTGCAAACCCTGCTCCTTAATTTAAAACTATTGGTTGAATAAAGATGCCTATGGTATGTAGCTGGGCAGAAGACAGGTAAGCAGGGCTTCGGTTCTTCGGCTTGGGGTCTGAGGCAAAAACCAAGAATAGAAGGAAGAGGCAGAAGGAGAAGTCGCTATGGGGTAGGTGGATCATGAGTACATGGCCATGAGGGTTGGCCTGTTGGAGAAAGAGTGGCCCAGTCGGAACATAGCAAGTGATAGATAGCTTGGAATTACTGACAGGAGAGCAGACAAATAGCTTAGAGGGTTGATATCTGCCCATCTCTAGTGCTTGAAGTCTTGTTATAAATATAGAGGTTCTGTGTCTTTTATTTGGGGACTAAACGATCTAAGGAGGAGTAGAAACCCCCAGTTAATATCGACTGCGACAGACAACACTTAGCTGCCAGATTTCATTCCTACAAGTGCAACAAGAGACAGATGTCCCACACAAGGATGGAATCTCATGGCAGGAGCTCAGACACAAGACTGACCAACACAGAGGCTCCTGTGTTTCTATCTCAGCAAAGATGGACCTAATGGGGCCAGGTTCCAGAGCAGACTCACAGGTCCTTACAGCATGAGAGTGTGGCAGGTCAGCGTGGACGTGAACGGTGGGCTGCTCTGAATGCCACCTCTGCAGGCCAGGAAGGATATGAGGCAACCATGGACAGCGTGGGATGAGAGCACAGGCCAAGTAGAGCAGGGAGAGGGCAAGCCTCACCACCAAAGCTCAGGAGCCCAGAATCCGCCTCCCCTCCCCAACACACACACAAAGGCTTGGATAAATGATCCTAAGAAATGGCCCCCCAAATGGGGGAGAAATCCCCCACAGGGACTGGTCAGCAGGTCCATTTCCAAATCCAATGTGCAGCCAAGTGAGCCTGCCACCATCCAACTTGGTGTCACCAGAAGGCAGGAGGCCAGCATCCTTAGTGAACCATCACAGAGTCCCAAATCCTGCTATCACCTATGTGGAGCTGAGGGGTTCTTGTCTCCTCCTTCAGAATAGAACAGATGTGTTCCAGGGTGAGTGGAAATGTCTCCTACACCGATGGGAGAAACAACACAAGAGAGAAGAAGACTTGAGGGGCAGAGGGTTGGGGGCTGCAGGAGCCCCGAATCCCACCACACTGTCAGGGCCTGCCTGTGCTGCAGTCTTACCTACCACTGCCTGCAATGGTCACTGTGCCTTCAGTGTCTCCCCCGAAATCCCATCTTCTTCCTGGGGAGCAGCTAATGGGAAGTCACTGGACACAGAGCCATCCTAGATTCTAGAATCAAGGCCCAAAACTACCTGTACACACACACACACATACAGAGACACACACACACCTTACACCCTCCCCTTCACCCCATGCCCTGCACCCACACACACCCATATCCCTCCCCCATCTCCAGCTGGCTGTAAGGTTTTGGGAAACTGTGCCATGAGGAGGAGGCGGGGCCTGGCAGCAGGCAGTAGGTCACCAGGCACCGGCGTTTTATAATGTGGCACTGGGTTCCAGGCACATTCTATTTCCTTGCAACCCCATGAACTGAAAAACAACCACCTCATGCTCTTACTTCCACAAGGGAAGCCTCCCAGCCACCTCTTCCCCTAATATAACGTGCTGAAATGCCCGAAACCTGAGCCCAAAATAGCACCCTCTCCCTGACCCCCACAAGCTGTTTCTGTCAGGTTTGGTCACGGGGATAAAAAAAAAATTACCAATACTTCTCCCAGGGCCTGCCCCACCCTGGCCTGCAGGTACACAGGGCATACCATGTGTTCTCAGGGGACTTCACAGTCCCCCTACTTCCAAATGAAACCAGAGACCAGCTGAGATCGTCAATCTCCCCAGGGCATGCTGCCCGCCCCATCTGACTGACTTCCCCCAAATCAGCCAAGGTACTCTTGCTGCTTTGTATTTCTAGGTGGATGCTGTGCTCCGCACTCCACCAGCCAGAGGAAACCACAAGCAAGAACATATTCTTCTCCAGTCAAGGGCTTAGGTCTCTCTGACCAGAAACTTGGAATCCCAGCAAGTACTTAAATGACACTGTATTTTTTGTGCCATCAATTCAGAATATCAAAAACAAACAGGTGTATCTGGCTTGCAGCCTGCCAACTGTATTCATTCCACAGGTATATCTGATCTGCAGCCTGTCAACTGTATACACCCCACAGGTGTATCTGCCTGCAACCTGCTGACTATATGCAGCCTGCCAACTGTATATACTCCACAAGTGTATCTAGCCTGCAGCCTGCCAACTGTATAATCCCAGGATAGTTACGAATGTGGGCTAACACATGTGTAAATGGCCATGTCATACTGCAATGTCACAAGTTGGACAACCCCAAACTCAAATATCAGCTGGGCATGACAGTATGGTTCAGTAAGCCTAGCACTTGGAAGGCAGAGGTCAAAGCATCGGGAATGTGAGACCGACGGGTGTCAGCTACACAGCAAATCTGAGGGCAGCCTTTATAAGACTTTGTTTTCCAACAATAACAACAAATCTAATGCATGTACACAAAACCAACCGCTGAAAAGGCCTAGGGCTAGAGCTACTAGGTGCAATGGTGAGTATCTTTAATCCCAGGCCTTGGGAGGCAGAGGCAGGCAGATCTCTATGAAGTCTAGCTCAGCCTGGCCTACATAGAAGGTTCCAGACCAGCCAGGGTTACACAGTAAGATCCTGTCTCAAACTGAACAAGAAGCAAAATGAGACCATTAAATTGTGTACTACAAGGCTTCAATGTGAGGTTCCTTCCTGAAACAGACAAGGCACCCACGCCAACCCGCTATAAACGGCCCTCACCTTCCCCCAGACGCTCACCTCCTCAAGAAGCCTCGTGACAGCATCAATGTCATTGTATGTCTTAGTCATCTGGCCAACTCTTTCGGCACATAGAACTGCAAGAGACAGAAAAGGCAGTGAGATCACTAACAGCTACGGGCGGGCATCTAACTCGGCTCCGAAGACTGTGACATCAGGGATTCGACCCACATCATCCTCATCAACACCAGGCTCTGCTTCCATTGACCACACAGACATGAGCACAGTAGGAGCTTTCAGAAAACAGCTGTCTGTATAATTATTAAACAACAGTCTAAAACCCACAAGCTCATAGTGACACACACTCCTTCTTCATGACTGGCCTAGGTTCTAAAGTTATGTCGTTTCTGTATCAGCAGCACTAGGGTGCTATCCTTTGAAAATCCACTTCACATTGCCACCATGGCTGGTGCACACGCATGCACGCACATGTATGCGCATGCACGCACATGCACACACATGCATACACACATGCACACTGAGCACAACTCCATTACACATACAGCCCACTGCACCATGAGAGGCTGCTTATAAACCACCTCAGGTCTGCACCTTCTCATTCACTTCTACTGACAGAGGAAGGCTTTAGTCTGCCCCTGCCTCCAGGACAGTGTTCCCCAACCTTCCTAATGCTGTGTGTGACCCTCTAATACAGTTTTCATGTTGTGGTGACCCCCAACTGTAAAGTTATTTGCCACTTCGTAACTGTTACCTTGCTACTGCTATGAATCAGAATGTAACAACCTGTGTTTTCCGATGGTCTTAGATGACCTCTATGAAAGGGTCAGTCAAGTCCAAACGGGGTCGTGACCTACTGGTTGAGAACCATTGCTCTAAGGGTTTGGTTTTGTTAACTTCAAATCAACGGCAAGGCATTAACTGCTAGTCCAGTTCACACAAAGACTGTCCTGTGGTTTTTCCTCTGTGGAGGAAAGTGATCGTATTTGGGTTTAGAGCCAATGAGAAATTATTTTTGAAACCTGTTACTTTGACTTAAATAGAAGTAAGTATTCTAAGAGTGGACGCTTTCCAGTTGGTAAAGTATCAAATGAAAGGACCTGCGTTCCACCCCAGAATCCATGTAAAAAAGCATGCAGGCATGGTGGGGTGAGTTTGTAACCCCTGTGCTGAAGAGATGGTAACTGAGGAATGTGTGACCCTCTAATACACTAGAAGTTGACCCTTGACCTCCATGAGCATCCCCTACACACACACACACACACACACACACACACACACACACACACAACTTCACAGTGATATTGTGTAACACACCCTGGAGAAGAATTCTATTAACAGTGAAAGCTTTCAGAATAAGCCACATCTGACAACAGACGATGAAAGGCACCTGGGACACTAAGTCTCTTGCCAAGTCACACCCGGACCCTTGCTAGAGAGCTGTCACTGGAATTCGGCAGCCTGTAATTATTTTAGTATGTAAGCAGAGCTGATCCTAGGATGCGCTCAGAGAAACCTGATCTTCTGGAATGATTTCCTAGC
Organism: Rhabdomys pumilio; assembly: GCA_030674055.1. Classification (NCBI taxonomy): domain Eukaryota; kingdom Metazoa; phylum Chordata; class Mammalia; order Rodentia; family Muridae; genus Rhabdomys; species Rhabdomys pumilio. Next base: position 39,842,394 of record JANHMN010000020.1, read on the forward strand.
TCAGGCAGAGCCTGAAATCTGGCTTTCAATCTGAAGCACCAGAAACCTGGAAGCAAGAGCCTGTACTCCACCTCCTCCCCCTCCATGGCTGCCATTTCCCCAACAGGGCCCTTCTGCCTTCTAGCAGCAGACACCACCTTGGTCTTTAACCTTCCTCCTTGTCTTCAGGTTGACCAGCAAGAGAATGGCAGGGAGAAGCATAAGGGATGGTCTAATTTGCTGTCCATGGAGTCCAGCTCAAATGCTCTGCACAGTTCAATGGCTCAAGGTCACAGGTTGTCTCTGTGAAGACTGCTGTGCTACTACGAGCATTTGTGTTTCTCCTGAGCGGCTGTGAGGTTCCACACGGAGAAACGGTTCCAGGTTCTTACTACAGTCCTGCACTCATCAGAGGTGACATATTTTAAAAACCTCTGTGGGATAGGACGCAGTCAGTTGGCAGAGCTTGCCCAGCATGCATGAAGCCCTGCTTCCTTCCCTGGTATCATATAAACCAGGTGGTACACTCTTGCAATCCCAATGGGAGGGAGGCAGAGACAAGAAAAACTAGAACCCAAAAACCAAGCCCGGATCTCTGCAGTGCTCCTGTAACCACAGACAGATGGTGATATTCGGTCTTAATAATATAGAAGATGGATCCCTCTGTGCCCCTGACCCGAATCCTGAAATGGTTTTAATCTATAGAAATGTCACATGTCAGACCAAGTCCCTGAATGTCTTTAAGCTACAGAAATGTCGCATGTCAAACCTAGTCTCAAAATGGCTTTATTCTATAGAGATGTCATATGTCAAAACCAAATGCTGGCTCAGCTTTCTCTGGTTTCATTTATATTCATCTGTGTTTACTCCTCTGTGTGTATACTCATTTGCATACGCACATGTATATGCAAAGCACTCTACTGACTGTCCCCTATGCAGACTCATGCGTCCATATACAGGGTCCCCATGAGGGGTCCCTAAGAAGCCAGTGCAGTAAGCTCTAGAATATTGACAGTAGAGCCAGCAGTCTTTCCAGTATTTTCTCAAGCACACACAGTCACCAGGCACAGACTATAAAGAGGCTGGGCATGCTCCCTTCATGTTCGCAAGATGGACAGCCACACTAGGGGTTCCAGGATCTAAGGATATTCCACAAGACTTGGGACAATTGTCTGAGCCCAACAACCCAGATAAAAAACCATTGCTTGCTCTAAGCAGGGATTATATGAAGTATTTCAGTATACATGCTTTTAAGTATATATACTATCACAATTGAAGGGGAGATATATGTGTGTGTATACATACATACACACATACACACACACACACATATACACCAATAGTACACAGAAAGAAAAAGTACAAAGCAACCACAAAAATATGAACATTTGGATAGGATCACAGATTTTAACTTTGTGCTTTAAAAATGATTCTAAAAATAAATACAGCAACACTACACTAGCCAGGGAAATTATTTAAAATATTTTTCAGGAAATACACAGTTGACTAACATAAGGTCACGGGATCTCTCTGAGCTGACCATTAAGTAACAGCAGAAGCCTTCTCTTAGTGAACAGACGACAGAGATGCTCTCCTGGGGCAGAAGAAGATGCTGACCTCACCTGAACATCATGGAGCAATTGACCCAGACTGCTCTGAAGCCCTCTACTGAGCATGCTCACTGGGGTCCGTTACTGACCGCACAGCTCATGCGGTCCCCAGAGCATTTCAAAGTGGCGGTTACTCACACCTTTTCACAAATCAGAAAATCAGGCCCAGCTGGGGAGCAGCAGAGCTCAAGGTCAGACAGACTCAGCAGGGCAGCAGCTAACCTCTGTCTGGGAAGCCTCTAGCCCTTTCCCCGTGACTCTTCCCAGCAAACTTTCAGGGCGGCACTTCACATGGAGGGCGGGACCTGACATGGAGGGCCCCGAGGGGTCCGATGTATAGCCTGGAGAATGATTCACAATAGTCATAATTTGGTTTTGCATGGGTGAGTTTACAAAGTACACACCAAGCTGAAGTAAGCATAAACACCAGAGACGGCATCACCAAACTGGACCCTTCCAACAACCAGCAGAAAACAGCTGGGGAAGCTGAGGTTCAGCTGGAGCTCCTGACTGAGCTTCTTTTCTCCACGGATGCTCTTCCCTGAGCTTTGGCCTCTCCATCCCCACTTATATCATAGGCAACATCTACTGGAAATGGCTTACCTTCTAGCTGTCTGCAACGATGCCATGCATTCGCTCTTGGGACACTTAGTTTGCCTCTTCCCTCCCTGTCAGAGAGCTGGGGCTCAAGTCATCCCCAGACAAGGGGCCTTGGAGGACGCTTGGCACAAACACACTTAGGTCTGAAGTGGGGTGGGCAGCCTGGCTTCCAGAGCCTGCTTCACCGTGAGCTCCAACAGCACGGGAACATTTTCCCCACATAATGTGCATCATAGGTCAGAGAGATCGAGGCTGCACTCTAGGAGCTGCACCTCGCCAGTCTGGCTCCTGAACTCAAACAGGGCAGGGCACCATAAAGGACAAAAGGCCAGGTGGGCACTAATGAGTGCCATTCAGAACCTGAAGACAGAGGAGAGAGAGCTCCTTGACCTTGGAGAGGTTTTCACAGAAGGTGGGGGTGGGAACCCAGGCACCGGGCAGGTTCCTTAACTGCTGGGTCTTAGGTTCCCTCTTCCAAAGGATGAGGGGGTAGAGCCAGACTGAGGAGAGTGAGAAAGGAACAAACCTGCCTCGAAACTACAAGGTGACAGCTTTTCATGTTTAGCTTTCTACCACAGAGCGAGGCTATGTTCTCTCTCCAGAGGGACCCAGGCCATGCGATCAAATCCACCCCAAAATGTGTCCAGAGAGAAAGTGAAGGGGCAGATACAAATCTCTATAATAACTAATACAAAAAAAAAAAAAACCTATAGTCCATATGCTAACGAAAACACTGAACGCATCCTGCCTCAGACAGCAGGTCCACAGGGCACACCTTCAGCCTTCTGCACCACCCCTGACTCTTTAGAGATGCTGTCATCCCTGTACCAGCGTCATGCACCCCTTGGGGTGCACAGGAAATAGTCAATGCAGGAGACACTTCAGAGACAGACAGCTTGGAGGGTCCAAAGGTGCAGAGCCCTTTAAAGAGCTGGAGTTTTTAGTTAGGCATAGAAGCACGTACCAGTGATCCCAGGTGCAGGTTAGCCAGGCCTACGTAGTGAGAGACCCTGTCCCCAAAATCTAAAGGTCCGGACTTTTATCACAGGCCTATAGAAAACCACTAGAGGGTTTTCACAGGATAGCATCGCCGTGTAGTTTGTGTCTCTCAAAACATTTTGGCCCAGTGTGGAATGACTGGGTATGATGCACACAGCAAGCCCAGTGATGTGCATTAATGAACCTGCTAGATTCTTCCAGAGGGCTCCTTCCTGGGTGACAGTAAATGAAGTTCTCCACAGGGGCACTGTGAGATAAGACTTAGTAGGAGGTAGAACAAGTGTAGGCTCCTCCTCACGGATGGGACACAGCCAACAAGAGCAATCACCACCACCCTGCACCCTCACTCCACACCAGATCAGTAGCAAGACAGGCTGCCAATGAAACCATGGCTTTGGGACAGTCACAGCACAGTAGCATGAGCTCTGAACACTACTATCAGAGTGGCAGGAGGCCTGGTGACAGAGATGCCCTCCTGGGAACTGGCTGGGCTGCACTGTGGTTTGGGAGATTCCGCTTTGTGAGAGGCTGGAAGGGACCAAGGCTTTCTTCTTGGGAACTAATCCTGGGCTGGATGACCAGAGAAAGGGACACCTGGCACTAGGCTGAGGTTCTGAGGGGTGCTTGGATCCAAAAAAATCAATGTGTGATATTTATGCAAATTAAACCAAACCCCAAATAATTTTGAGACTACATACTGGCAGACCCTAGCCCCCCACCAAACCCCAAACACCTGTGTAGGCAAGACTTGATGCCAATCAGGAGTGACCTTGGCTTAGGTCCCAGACAGAAACTCTACTAGGGAAGGAAGGAATGGTGGTTGGAGTAACAAGATCAGACTGGCAGGAGCGGGAGGAGTGAGGAGGTATAGACTAGATGCTGACTACCAAAAGCTAGAGCAGACAGCAGAAAGTCAGTCGGGGTGCTCGGCCGAAAGGACAGAGAGCAAGAGCAGAGAGCGGTGCACTGAGGGTGGGGTAGGTGGTGAGGAACTCCACAGCTCCATGGCTGCCACCTGCTCTTCCTGAGGTACCCTGTGTCACCATGTCACATAACAGGCTTGTGAGCTCCTTGACACTGTGGCCTGATAGGCTGTCTTAGAGTCGGGAGATCACACTCTTTATCCATTTTGGTGGAATAAATACACAGCTGCTCTGAAGACACCCTTCCCATCAGTGCCAGCATCTTGTGTCTTCATGGGTTTCTGGCATGAATACACAAATGAGTATCTTACAGATCCGCATATATATTTATGTACATATGTATGTGTGTGTATATAAACAAAGACATTCCTAGCCCTCAAGAAAATGCCATTTCCTCGAAACTCAAAGGCCACACAGACAACTTCCATGGATGAGGTCATCCAGGACTGCCCATCGGGTCTTCAGGTTCAGTTGCCTGGGCTCTGCCTTATGCTTAGCTCATTTAGTTAAAACAAGTTTCCAACAAAGTTTGCTTTAAAAGCCAGGCTCTGAAGTCAGGCCTGTGGTAGCGGTGTACATTTTTAGTCCCAGCACTCAGATCTCTGAGTTTAAGGCCAGCCTGGTCTATGAAGGGAATTCCAGACAACCAGGGCTGTACAGAGAAACCCTGTCTTGAAAAACCAATAAAGAATAAAACGGTTCTAACTGTCCCTCCCTCCAGGAACCTTTCCTCTTGTCATTTGTACCTTATTATTCACTTCAAACAAAAATGAGTTTTATCTTTTATAACTTGTATTATATATAAAAAAAAAAAGTTCAGGCCAGCCAGCAAAGATGGGCTCACTGGGTAAAGACCCTGGGTGCCAAACCCGATGACTTGAGTTCAATCCCCATGACACACGTTAGTGGAAGGAGAGAACTGATTCCAGAAAATGTCCCTGACTTGCACACTCATGCCAAGGCATGTGTATGCACACCCACAAACATATTAATGCAAGAAAATAGTTGTAAATATACTGAATAAGCAGACACGTATCCTGGAAATACCGACCTGCCTCATGCAGGCAGCAGCAGATGTCAGAATAAGAAGCATCGCTCCGGTGTGGCCCTTGATACGCAGGAAGCAAGCATAATAAAGCTTATAGTCTGCCCTGTTCACAAGAGCAGTGGGTGGAGGCCCAGAACCTGGGAGCCACAGCCTGAAGGTTTCCTATCAAATCCTGGCTGAGTCACCGCACAGACCAGGTTTCCAGGCCTCACAGAACAAGCATCTCGTAAAGCTAGTCTGCATGCCTTTGATTTAATATGTTCGTGTTCTGCTTTAAAATGTACCCAGCTCTACCACTTCCTGCAACAAGCAGTCTCCAGATATGGGACAGCCAGGACCATCCTCGGGAGCAGGCAGCTGTCCACCTCCTGGCCAGGTGCTCATGACTACTCTCCACCAGGCTCACGTGTGCCTAGTGATGGCACTCTCGGTGTCTGCCCTGGCCTCCGCACCTGCTACTTCCTCAGGGAAGACTGTCTTTCTCTCACATCTCCGTCTGGGAATTTCCTGCTCTTTCCACAGCCCAGCAAGAAGGAAGTCCCTCTGGGCACCTGACACCCTAGCCACGTCCCTCCTTTTGTGCCCACGTCTGTGAAATGGACCAAGAAGATTTGGCAGAGAACCAATGGCGACATATCGTTACATGGCTATGGTGAATGGTGGACTGGAGCAACCCCACAGAGACACAGGGCTGAATAAGCAGCACATGTTGCCAGGGAAACCAAGGCTCTAAGAAGGGTAGGCAGACTACCTAAGGCCACAGAGCCTTTTGGGCATCCTAAGTATCTACTGGTGAAATAAAGACCTGCCTCTGCCTCAACTTTGAGCATGAATGTTCACGGCAATCATTACAGGCAAAAAGTAGAAACAATACACATTAACTGTTGAATGAACAGAGCGTGGTGTGTTCAGACCGTGGAATACTGCTTAGACGTAAGAAGGAATATGGAACGAATACATACAACAACACAAACAAACCCCAAAATCCTTATCCTTGAAAAAAAAAAAAAAGACACAAAATGTTGTTTTATTCTAGGGTTCTATTCGTATAGAAAGTGCACTAGTGTTTGCTTAGGACTGAGGCCAAGTGTAAACATGTGTGAGGTTCTTACTAGGGAGAATAGGATGCAGAACCTAAGTGTGAATTACAGGAAGGGTTGCACAATTCAGGGCACTTATACAAATTGTGAAACCTCCCGGGAACAATGGATGAATTTCATAGAATGTAAATTACATCCTGGTATTTTCAGGAATCAAATACATACAAATGAGGACCACTAAACCACACCATGTCCCTACCACTTCCCTATAGCAATGTAGCAATGTAAAAACATTCTTTTGCTTCCTCAGCCCTGACTATGCCTTGTCTGGGCTGCAATGGTGTGGCCAGGCAGGGAACCATCTAGGAACAAAGGCCAAGGAACCAGCAGGCGGTCACGCCCTGCACCACACACAGGTAATACCCAGAAGAAAACTGGGGAGACCTTTTTGCTTGTAAAGAACAATCCATTCCTACCCATGTGCTCCGCAGATGGGTGAACACATGTCAAAATGCAACGGAGTCCCCTCATCTGGCCCTGAAGCTTCCTGCAAACAAGCTGACAAGAAATGAAGAGGGGGAGGTGGCAGGGAAGGGTGTAGGCTCAAGACCTTAGCAAGCAGGAGGTGGTGGACACTCCTCCCACACCATAGGAGCTTCTGGCCTGCTGACTTCCAGACAAAGGCACACTGTGACCCAAAAATAGCAGCATGGGCAGAGGTTAACCTAGAGCCAGGCTCACCACAACAGCAATCCAGGAAGCCCTGACCATGTCTGTGCGGTGACCAAGTGGAGAGAAGATGGCAAGAGCAGCTCACAAGTGTCATCAGTTCTGAAGCTGTGTGAATACTTTCTTGACTCGTTTCCCCTCACCCTGGTAGGCCAAGAGGCTAAGGATACCAAGCAAGTCACTAAAGTCAGAGGAAAGGGAGGGCTGGGGACTTGACTCAATGAGCCAAGTGCGTGCCAGGTAGGCATGAGGACCTGAGTCTGGTCCCTCAGAAACCAGATGAAAAGCTGGGCAATTCTCATGCTGGGTGGGGGTGGGGGTGGGGGCAGGGTCTGAGTGTTGGGGGATAGATATGGTCCAGGCAAATCAGTGAGCTCCAGGTTCATGGAGAGACCCCATCCCAAAAAAATAAGTGAAAACTGATTGATGAAGACACTTGATGTCAATTTCTGGTCTCTACATACACATGCGAGAGAGAGAGAGAGAGCGCGCGCACGCGCGCGCGCACACACACACACACACACACACACACACTCATACAAGGCAGAGAAGAAAAACAGGAGCTGACCCATCACTGAGATTAACAACATGTTACCTGGGCATTTTATAAACACTATTCCACTTACAGCCAGAACAAGCCTGCAATGCAAACAGGAGTCCCATATAACAAATCAAACAGGGAGTGAGGCCAAGTTTCTAGCTCAAGGACAGGTGAGGTATAACTGTGGACTTAACTCAGTAATCACAGACCTCACCCCAGACTGGAACTCTAGGTGTTGACCTATGGTGGCCACTTATCCCCAAGGCTTTTACTGAGGAGATAATCAAATTGCTCATTCCTGGGAATGTACCATGGTCCTGGCACTTAGCCAAGTGTATATGCATACCTTCTCCTTCGTAGCTGATATCCATCCTAGGAGAAGAGCCCACCCCAGTATCTTTAGAGTTATTATAGGATAGTGGGAACTGACCTGTTTTCCCCACAAACAGCCAGACCACTATCTTTTGAGTAGATAGATGAACCCCTCAAAGAATTCTTGACCTAGCTGAAAAGGTAAGACACACATACATTAGCACAACACAGAACAGCTGCCGGGCAGGCAGACAGTGCCAGGCAAAGATGCTACCATGTTAGGCTGGACCCACAACCCACAAGTGGATAGATCTGCCAAAGGACCCTAATACATGGATGACCTCTGCACAGGGCTGGCTTTGGAATAACACTGGTGCCCCACAATGGTTCTGATAAGCCAGGGCTAGTTTGTTTCTAGCCTGTGACTCTATAGTGAAGTCTAAGCAGCACCCATGTATCCTGCTGTTCACACAATGTTCTATTCCACAGCCAGCAGGACCCAAGGCTTCCCAGCTCTGCACACAGACCCATTCATTCTGAGGGCCTGAGCTACCTGCCTTGCAGACCAGGAGTCCCTCTGAACTGGAAGAAAATGCTCCGTTTATACTACCTCCCAGGCTTCCCGTAGGGAGTCATCTGGAGACTTTGACTAGCCAGTAGATACCGCCCTGGATACTGACATGAAAGCTAGCTCAAGGTTCTCCACTGGCCTCTGGGTTTCTAGGAGTAGCTGTCATGTCTTCCCATTTTAACTTCTGGCTAATCTCACAACTGAAAACTTGCTGCAAGTGCTTGATAACACCTGTTCACTGATGCAGGGGGCCATTCTGGATGCATATGCTGTTGCCTCAGGGACCCTGGACCTGTTAGAACCAGAGCTGTTAGTATCAGAGCCTGGACCGCAACAGCCCGATACACCAAGTTCAACTACATGTCCTAAATAGGTCAGTTAAACAAACAAGAAACAGCAAAGAGTAGAGAAAGGGGCCATAACCAACATGGCCACAGTGGGGAGAAGAAAGCTAAAGGGGTCCAGTGACCTCCGAGTCCATCTTCAGGGTCCTGACATGAGGTGGAGATTTTTTAAACAGGGGACAAGGTACAGTCTCACTACCATTGCCGTCCCAAAGCCAGTCTCCTTCCTCAAGCTCCTTCCTCTGACTGGCGCTACATTTGTACCTTTTCCTTCTCCCCAAGAGACTCTGAGGAAATCCCCACTTCTTGGAATCCATAGCGTATACCATCAGAAGGGCCTCAGTGTCTCTTTGGAATATCTCGCTATTCAGATGGTTGCGTTCTCATCTGGCCTCTCAGTTCACTCCCGCCTGTTCTGTGTACTCTTTGCAAACCCTGGTTTCTGAGCAATCCTGGAAGATACCTGCCTAAACTTTCACAACTCCTTTTGCAACCGGGAACAGGCCTGGAGAAGCGGCCAGGCGAGAAGGGGCGTAGGTGGCGTAGGTGCCAGGCTTCGGCAGTATTTCCTTGAGAAAGCACGAGGCCTGCCAAGCAGGACACGAAAGCCTCTGTTCCTCTCATTGTGCCTTCCTCATACCAGGGTGATTCTCAGGCATGGAGAGGCTGTGAACACTTCCTTCACACTGTTCAGTTCTGCTTGATAGCACCCTGGGAAAGGATAAGGACATAGGGACGTGGGGTGGGGTGTTGACAGAGCAGAGATCGTCTGAGCAGGACACACAGCACTAGATATCACCTGCGTCTCCTGCAACTTCATAGTAGCCCGAGTCATGGAGATAAAGTGAGCATAGGGTCTCCATGAGCCTGGAACCTTGTGAGGAAGAGCCTGGGTGTATAGCTGAAGGACTCACAAGGCCCTGCTAGGTCGGCCTCGTTGGCATCTGTGGTACGGCACTATCCTCCCAGACAGACAGACTCCATTTTCAGGAACTCAACTGTGTCTGTTTATAAGACATCACCACAGAGGAGCTTGCTGACTGCCGGTGCTCCCTTATAGAAGGAGGTGGAGTGGGGCCCAGGACCCTCATTTGACTGTCCAGCCCCTCTTTCTAACTAGCTATATGCAATTCTGTCCTACCTGCATGTAGCCTTAGGGTTTCAGGGAGGAGCTAGAGTATTCTGACTGGGGAGGACATGGGAATGGTGCTCCTTCTGTGCAGCCACTGGGGAGCCACCATCCATGCTAGGTGCAGGCCTTCTATTGTGGTTGCTCTAGGGTCACTCATGCCTGTGGTCAATGTCCCTCATTCATGCTCCCAGCACACTAACCAGTGTCCCAGGGTACACTCTGGGGGAATTGAACTTTGGTTTGTCACTGGGACCTAAGAAAGAAGGGGTAGACCTTGTACCATCCCCTTCAGGGTCCTTCAGCTGCAGGATCGTCACCCCAGGTTAATAGTTGAGGAAGCTCCAGGACAGGGCTAAGCTGGTTGAGCCTCTTGTGTTTCGACTGCAAAATGGAAATGTCTATCTCAACCTTGGATCTTTTTTTTTCTTTAGCAAGACCCAGTGAATGTATCAGATGCACTGAAACACCACACTGCACACCAAGCCTCTGTACTGAAGAATAAGCAACTGAGGTCAGCAAGTGTGCCTTGCACCCACAGGCCACTCAGAGGGAACCATGAACTAAGGTGTACAGCATCCACCGTGATGTGAGCAACCAGATCACTAGTTCCGTGCTCCGGTCTCTGACTGGAAGTGCTTCCTTTAGAGGAGCTAGCACTGTAGCTAAGACTTCTGCAGCCACTCCCCTCTGTCTCCACCAATCACTGAAGGCGTCCCTTGCTCTCCTAGACCTGTAGCCGGGAAACAAGACAAGCAGTAGAGCTGTGACCTACCGGATCCTGCCCACTTGCCCTGGGTGATGCCACAGCTTCCCAGCAAAACTGACCAGGAGGCCACCACACCTTGCTGATCTGAACCATAGAGTCTTGTTGGGCCAAAAGCAAGCCTCAAAGGTCTGGCTGTTGTATTTCAGTGGCTACTGAGTGTCATTTGTCTTTTGAGGTTACTATCCTTAAAAACATACTGCCTGAACATTATTAATTGGGCAGCCAGGAAGACCTTACTGGAGAAATGAGGAGACTGAAGAGACAGACAAGAAAAGGTGACCATAATTGTCTATGGTAAGACTGAGAGAGCAGCCCCCAGCCCAGCTCCCCAGCAGTCACACTAGTCGCAGGAGACTTGGGCAAGCACTGTGCATAGAGCACCCAGACTGCTGGGCTCACCCCTACGTTCTGAGCAGGAGTATGAGATCTTAGGGTATGTCCAAGAATGTTCATGCCTTACAATTGCCTGGAAGATGCTTAGAATTGGAGAGGCAGCTAGCCAGCAGCATGGGTGGGTACAGAGAGCTGTTCTGCTCGGTGGAACTACTTAGGCACTCTGTGTCTTGCCTCCCATAAACCCCCAGATACAAACTAGAGCATACTTAACCCCACAGGGTTCTTATAAGGGCTTAAAATACGAATCCACACAGGGTTGGAAGGATGGTTCAGTGATTAGGAGTGTTAGCCAATCTTGCTGAAGGCCTGAGTTCCCAGAACACACACAAGTGGCTCACAGCTGTTTCTAACTCCAGCTGCTGGGATACAATATCCTTTTCTGACTTCTGTGGTCACTGTAATCACATGTACACACATATACACACCAAAACCAAAACGAGAAAGAAACCCCAGAATAAAAAAATAAAATTTTTAAGTTGGTTGTGATGGCACACACCTTTAATCCTGCCACTTAAGAGGCAGAGGAAGACAGATCTTTGTGAGTTCAAGGACAGCCTGGTCTACATAGCAAGTTCCAGGAAAGCCAGAGCCACACAGTGACATGCTGCCTTAAAAAACAGAAAAAAATAATAAATCTTTATTTAAAAAAATCCACATAAAGAACTTCAGATGGTCCCTGGCACAGAATAAGTACCCCATGATCATCTGCAGTTATCAATATCAGCTGAAAAATATCAATGTGGGCATAGAAAGAGAGACTGTGTACGTGTATGTGTGTATGCATGTGTATTTATACATGTATGCATGTACATATGTGTACATGTGTGTGCGCACATGTGTGTGAAAACCTCTGTGTGTATGAATGTGAATATGTGTATGTGTACGAATGGGCATGTGTGTAAGGTGTTCCATGAACCTGTCCTCCACTCTGAGGGTATCTGGCACCACTCTAGAGTCCTGCATGCCCTTTGGTTTAGAACCACATGGATCATAGCTTTAAAAATCACCTTGTGCTTGAAAGTGATACTTTGAGGCATGCACGATCTTTGTTTGGACCGTGCTGAAATGCAGATTCAGGCTCGCTGGCTCTTGGGCAAGGCCTGTGTTTCTGAATCAGGTCCTGGGCAACACTGGCATGGGCCACACCGGAGCACAGAATTTTAAAGGACAGGAAAGAGAGCCAGTGCTGTCTGGGCTGGACCTAGTTCCACCTCACGGACCACACCTTCTCCTGATCTTTCTCCTGATCAGGACCCAGGGACCTGACAACTGTTGACTCCATCAGAATCTAGACACCAGACTGTCATCCCCCACTCCAACCCTCCCCACCCCACACTACCACCCGTCAGCCTGACATTCCTCCCCCAACACTAGCCCTGTCAGTCAGTCTACTGTGCCTTCTCTTCTACTGTCTCTCAGTCTGGTGAGACAGCCGACAAGTTCCTGCCTGGTCTCATTGCAGTCCTCAGTTCTCTGGCTACCCCACTACCCTTCTCTGCAACCAAGAGCTTGCAGGTCTCCAGGGGTGACGTGGCAACAGCGCCTTCAGGACACTAACTTCAAAATAGGAGTCCTTGAACTCTCGGGGTGGTTTTGGTTCTGAAAAGTTAGCCTGAGCCATGAGAACAGAGCCTTCCGAGGCATTTGACAGCTCTCACTCACCAGGCTCAAGGGTAGCGCTGTAGCCACTTCACTACCTGTCTCACTTCCAAAATCATTTCTCTCCCTCTTGCAGATGAAACCCAGAAGCCTGGCTAGAGTTAACTTGTATCAATTCTTGGACAAACTGCACAGAACCTGTCTTCTCTATCCAAGAATGCTCAGACGCAGTCTTTCTAGTCTCAGGTGGTTACTATGTTACCCTGAGATATCTCTGAAGTACTTCAAAGTTAAAAAAAAAAAATCCCATCTGGGTGGGATAGCACAGTCCTGTAATCTCAGGACTCAGGAGGCTAAAGCAGGATGATGAACAATCCTAGGATAGCCTGGGCTACACAGACAAGACCCTGTCTCCCAAAAAGAAAACAAAATCCACATTTGAAAAGAGTGATTAAAATATGATTCACTCTGCTTGGTAGAAAATGTGTAGCCATTAACTTACTACAGACCATTTAGTTACTAAATGACTATAACTCTTTAAGGCAGTGCTGGGATATCACAAAGGCAAACAGGGATCCAGACCTGGGGAACTGGAGGGATTTCAAAACCAAAAGCCTACATGAGCCACAGAGGCAGGATGCAGAAACACACACACAATGCTGAATGCTGCTTATGAAATCAAAATGGGCTGAGGCAGGCAGATCCTAGTCGGCAAAGGCAGACCTATGGCTCCTGGGGAGGCCAGGGAAGCTGGAAAGGGATACTGAGATGTTCTTGGAGCCCTGGGATGCTGCTTTGCCTGGGCAGGAGTCCTACTTGGACATCAAGCCACTGGCATACCTGCTCCTTTAAGAACTTAAGTAAAAGAACATGGCAACATCAGTGGCCAATCTTGCCTGGCTAGACTTTAACAGCAAAAGGCTCAAGTAAGGATAAAGTGTAGGATTTACCATCCTCCAAGATGTCCAGGGTATCAGGCTGCTCAGGGATGGCCGCCTTCTCTTCATCCTGGCAGTCATATTCAAAACAGTCCTCTTCCCCTCCCAGGTCTCGAAGGGACATTGTTGAAATCGCCCCAGATTTGAAACATTGTCCTAAGGGGCTGTCCTTGGGAGAGCCTTTGGCCACCTGCCCAGAGGAGCCATTGGGGCCCAAAGCACACATGCTGGGCTCCAGCCAGGGTCGCAGACATGCCCTGGCTCAGCAGGAGTGGACGGGTGTGCACAGGGCCACCCGCCCAGCATCACTGAGAGAAGGAAGGACAGGGTGGCACACAGGACCCTGGAGGTGGAGCATGGCAGACAGAGCACCTGTTGGAATGGCAGTACCCTGCCAAATGCCCTGGACACAGAGGGGAGCCAGGCAGGAAAGTACAGTGCTGGGAGGTGTGCTCTTGGCCTTTCTCCCCCTTGAGAAGAACAGGAATGGTAGCGTCCTGAAAGTTTCATAGCAACTGCAAAAGAAAACACCAGCCACGCCTCAAGCAGGTACACCTGTCTGTAGGAAGGCTCTGGGGTTGGTGCGGAGGAGTTGCCTGGGGGAAGCATTGCTCAGCACCTCTGAGCGGAGAGACTTCCTGTGGGTGTGCTTATAGGAATCTGAGGAGACTATGCGGAGCCAAGGACTGTGGGGACCTGGGGGCAGGAATCCTGACTTCTCACAAATGAAGAAGGATGTGCCGGGAAACCATCACCTGACTAAATATCACCACCCAGATCTTGGCATAGCAAGAGGCACGTATTTTCCTCAGTTCTCTGTGTTTTATAAACCCCACGTTCCCCTTCGAGCTTTGTCTATAAATCCAGAAAGATTTCTCTCACTGCTAGAACAAGAGAAAAACTGAATGCCTAGTAGCTTTCAATGGTGCCCCAAGGAAGAACCACAGTTTAAGCCGTACCTTGACAGCCATTCCCTGCATTGCTTGATTTTGCCTGTCACCATTACCAACACGGGTGCTATTATCAGATTCTCTGTGAGGTGGCCCTGACCAAGCACCACAGCTGGAGCATCACAGCCTATTCTGTGGTCCCCAGGCTCCAGCCTTCTCCCAGCTGCACGCAAATCTACACCTGCTGACCTCTTCTGTGTCTCTGGCCGTTGCCCCCTGCCAAGTAGCCAGGAAGGAAAAGCCGAGCAGCAAGGTTTCACTCAGACTGGAGGCTGAGGACTGGGATCCTGCTTAGTTACCTGAGATAGTCTGCCACATTGAGTTGCTACCTTCATAAAGACTACTATAAAGTCATGTGAGTGCCCAGCAGGAAGCCTCATAAGGATAAAGATTTTATTTAAAAATTCAAACCAGGGGCAGATTATACTTTGGTTAACATTTTTAGAACGTCGCCAGGCAGTGGTGGTGCACGCCTTTAATCCCAGCATTTGGGAGGCAGAGGCAGGCGGATTTCTGAGTTCGAGGCCAGCCTGGTCTACAGAGTGAGTTCCAGGACAGCCAAGGCTATACAGAGAAACCCTGTCTCAAAAAAACAAAAAAACAAACAAACAAAAAAAACATTTTAGAACGTCGAAATGATTGCTCCATTTTAACACATTAAGATTGCGTTTGGAAGACAATGTCGCAAAAAGTCACAGGTAGATTTCAATATTAGAATTTCAAATTTTTTTGAAAAAATTATGTATACAAAGTTTAAACACAGTGCTTCCAAGAGTCAGGCGTAGTACCACAAGCCTGGATTCTGAGCACCAAGAAGTTCAAGGCCAGCCTGGGTTACACAGCAAGGTTGTATCTCAAACACACACACTCAGTCAAAAACATAGTTTAATCTTAAAAAATATTATCAAATCATGCTTACTGATTAACTTTAAAAGATGGAGCAAGGGTATCAGGGCTTTTCCAGATGAGAAAACTGGTTGGTTACTCCAAAGTGTGGGAAGGACGTATGGGGTGGGGGGAACCTCCCCACCCAGAGCGTGACTCATCACCACGTATCTGCTGGATGCGTAGGCTGCTGGACACTTAAGATAAAGGACAACAAAGGCTAGTTTCACTCGTTCAGAAAAACTTGAGCGATTTTACCAATCAATGAGTTATTCACATTCTTCTTTCAGTTTAAATTAAGGGTGTTTTTTAACAATGCTGTTCAAGTCTCATGTCTACCTACAACACCTACACACATCTACACACACACACACACACACACACACACACACACACACACACACAAACTTATGATATCACCATTTAAAAAATCTTTCCCCCAAGCCAGGTATGGCTCACATCAGTAACCCCGGCACTCAGCAGGATGACACAGGGGGATTATTTTTACAAAAAAACAAAACAAAACAAAACAAAACAAAACAAAACAAAACAAAAGTTCCTGTACTCCCGCACAGCACGCCTCCCCAGAACTAAGTAGTGGCTCTGCGCATTTCTCTGGACATAGCTGTATTTATAGAAAAGCTGTGTGAAAAGGAACCAAAATCCCTGCATATTTTCATCCAGATTCCCCAGAGGCTAAGACTTGACACATCTGTCTTTCCCTCTCCACAGAGAGGTGCCGTCCTCTGGCCCTCCTTGCAGTGAACTGACAGGACTCATCCTCCTTTAACCTGGGTCTGTTTCATCAGTGTGGCTGCCATGCTCTGGTGTCCAGACCCCACTTGCTTGCACAGAGAGCACTGTCAGCTCATCATGGAGCGTCATTTCCTGGTGACCTCACTTACGACATTTACACTTTAGTCTTAGCCCTCTGGAGGTGGAGGCAGGAGAACCGGGAGATCAAGATCTTCCTGGACTACAAAGCAAGTTTAAGGCTAGCCTGGGCTACAGAGAAACTGCCCCCCACCCCCCAAAAAAATTGCTACTAACAAAACTTTACCCAATGAAAGTAACTAACACTGTTTGGCTCAGAGTTTAGACTGTGAATTCTGGGTACACATGGATGGATTCTACAAAGGCTAACAACACTATGAGCAGTGTGCTGATTGGGCGGGGGGTGGGGGGGGGGGGGGGGGGGGGGGGGGGCTGCAAATTACTCTAAGGCCCTGAGCAATGAGCCTCTTCCGACTCTTCTTATGATTAGCTCCTGCCCTGAGACCCTTCACCACACCCTTAATGTCTTACTCTGCATGATCGACCAAGACCCACGCATCTGAAACTGAGGTGGTAGGTGGACCCAGTAACTCAGCACCAGGGGAGGCTCTCCTGGCAACTGAAGATGGATCAAGAGCTGACTCCTAACATCACCTTGTAGAGCAGGCGTGGGGGGGTGGTTGGGGGGGGATGGTCCTCACTGCCCTGAGATGCGTATTCCCGTATTCAGTACAACTGTCCACCATCGTGCAGAGTCAGGACCGCGGGCATAAATGATGACTTCCTATCTTTTCAAAACACTTGACTCACCTTTTGCTATTACCATGGAAAGTTCTTTTAAGCTTCCCTCAGTATTGATTCAAAGGCCAAATGATAAGGACAGAAAAAGCGAGTATCTAATGATCTGTTTGAGAGATCCACATAACCAAAGAAAAGGTTCTTTCCAGGCTAACCTGCCTAAAGCCAGGAAGAACCGAAGTAGAAACTGCAAGGAGGGGGAGATGGCTCAGTAAGGACAAGCACTCACTGTGCGCCTCTGGTAACCTGAATTCAATCCCCAGGAGCTACACACGGTGGAAGGAGAACCGGAGCCACAAAGCTGCCCTCTGACTTCCACAAGGGCACTGTGGCCGATGCATACCCACACACAAACAAGAAGGAAGAAAAGTGATACCTGGAAACAAGCATTTGTGGGGTACCTAAACAGGCCGTTTCTAACAAGCATTTGTGGGGCACCTAAACAGGCCGTTTCTAGGCCCCAGATCCTCTTAGCCTATTTGCTATTTAGAACCTGCCACTTGTCCCAGTACCAAAGGTAAAAAGGTCGAAGATCGTGCTCTCCACGTACTCATATGGCAATGGCAATCAATACCAATTGGCTATCAATCCTGGGGTGATGAGCCATCCCCTCTTCTATTTCCCTTGCTCTTGGAAAGGACCCATGAGGATGCCTAGAGCCAAGTGACTCCTCTGAGAACACGGATGCCTAGAGCCAAGTGACTCCTCTGAGAACGTGAAGTAAGAGCATCCTGGTAGATGCCAGATAAGAAGAACAGGTCTCCTGGGCTAGAAAGATGGCTCAGTGGTTAAGAGCACTGACTGCTCTTCTGGAGGTCCTGAGTTCAATTCCCAGAAACCACACGGTGGCTCACAACCATCTGTAATGGGATCTGATGTCCTTTTCTGGTGTGTCTGGAGACAGCTGCAGTGTACTCATACACATAAAATAAAGCACTGAGCCACCGGCTTCACTGAGATTCGGACAGCACAGGGGTCCAGACACTACACTCTCCTCCCCCACATCTAGGATGGTGGTCCAGCGACATACCCAACTCACCCACTGGAACCAAGTTCTCTAAACCAGTGAGACACTGGGAATGAAATGAATGGCTTTCTTAAGAGTCTTAGAGCATCCAGTGACCCACCAAGCACCAAGGAAGCCAGAAGGGATCAACAGTGGCTTCCAAAAAGCAGACCCCATTACTACCTCTTACAGCATCATAGCAGGATGGAAACTTGATCCAAAACGGTATACAGTCAGAAAAAGATTGCACTCATCCTCCCCCTCAAGTCTACGGGCACACCCCACTCTCCTCCTCATCACCCCGAATCTCTGAAGATCAGACAAACCCATGTGCCAGCACTATGTCCTGCCAGCGGCCAGGGTAAAGTTTCTCTATGCCTCTTAAGAGCATGTCCCAAGAAAACCTCTCGGCCTCCCTGTTGCAGCTAAATGTTTGAAGACAAGGAGAGAATCCCATGGCTCTACTAACTAGGCCAGCCTCCGGCCTGTTACATCACACAGATCTTCAAACGTAGTCACGCCTGGAGCAATCAGAACCTTCTGAGTCAATGAATAAGCACTCACCTTCCCTATTAATGAGCTTGAGGGGCGCTGAGAGGACTTCACCACTGAAGAACGCACTTCCAAAGTAGACATTTAATTGTCTCCTTTTTTTGGTTAAAGGATAGTGATTTAACGGTCACTTGCAAAGGGCAGCTAAGGACGGCAGAGGACTACAATCCACAGTATTATCTCCCAGCACAGTCCTTCCTTGGCAACCCTTTCCGGAATATCTCAACACTGTCCTCCCTGGACCTGAAACCTGCTGACACCTGTCCAACCACACACCTCAGTCACTAAGCAGCAGCCTCACAAGTGAGCCACACCCTCCTCACAAACCTGGATGGTCCCATCCATCATCAACTGGGCCCCATCTATGCTGAACGCAGCCAGCAAAATTCATTTGAATCACCCGCTGCTGGGGAAGCCGCTTCTGCCTTCCCCAGGCTCCTGGAGCCCCCCAGCCCCAAGGTCTGAGCTCAGGAAAGGGCAGATTCTTCCAGGCCTTCCTACTGCTGACCTCCTGAACGCAGGCTTCCAGCCTCTAGTACTGTAAGCAGAGCACAGAGGACACACACACACACACACACACACACACAGATTCAGTCCTACAGAAGTCCCATGCTTGCAAGCCCAGAACCCAGCATATCAAAAGCCATCTATCTCCCCATTCTAACCAAATGACTATGCATGGCAAGAGTCACCCTCTGTCAAGAGCCCTGCCCACCTGCCATCCCCTCTGTCATGCTTGCCTTGCCTTCTGGTGATGCCAGTTCCTGTGCTCCCATCTCCCCAAGGGAGGACTGTACCTCTCCCACCACCATATCCCCAGAGATACAATGTCACCGCTCATCCCAAAGAGGCCTTAATTACCGTCTGAGCATTCTTCATAATACCAATCCAGTTCATAATAATCCGTGTCAGTGAATTTCTGCATAGTCAGTATTCTTGCAGAGGAAGGAACGGACTTCACGGCGCCATGAATTGTCAAGTCAAACGCTGCCATGCCTCCCGGCCCTTCCAGAACACCCGGCAGAAGAGCATCCCCAAACACTGCAGAATCTGGCTGTGCATTCTTACAGATAGTCTGGAGCCAGGATGGGCGAGGGGGCACAGGAAAGGAAGACTCTACAGGGGCGGGGGGTGGGGGAGTGGAGGCAGAGGAAAGGAAGGCTGTTTACGGAGCACCGAGAGACCCCCCGCAGGCCCGGCTTTAGAAGCGCACTGGACAGCAGCCCTGAAAGGGAGTAGCTGGAATCATCCTATCCAGTCGCCCCGAGGGTGACGTCAGAGCCACACACCACCACCCGCTGGCTCGCTCAAGCCTCGCCCCCTGCTCGCTGCTCAGCTTTCAATCTAACTGTTGCCATAGAAACTGGCTAGCTCTGAAAAATGATACAGAGATGAAGGAAATGTCTTCCAAGGATGTTGAGAGCAGAGGTGCCATGCAGGGAGAAGGAAAGATATGGGCGTGGCTTAGAGGCACCACCCCCTCTTTCAGGTTGAAAGGCCTGGTTCCTGTACCTAAACCTGGGTCACTTCAGAAAGTTTTTTTTTTCCCCTGCATCTAAAAACAGTGGCCTTTTAAAATTTGCAAAAGACTGGTTTTTTTGTTTGTTTCGTTTTTTGGTTTTCTTTCCTTAATTTAAATTTAATGGCCCTTCCTAATGTTTTTCTTAATTCTAAAACTTAAAATCACCAGTTAAAGGAAACTGAACAAATGACCTAGAAAACGAAAACATTTTCACTCACCTTCCATACTATTTATGTTTGTGTCTTTATTCAAACTTCTCGAAAAGTAGCAACATACAAATTGAGAGGAATATCAACCTAAAGGGCCCTGTGTCATATTGTGTCATTTAATTTACTGTCCCTTAGGTATGTGATCAAGAACAGCTACCAATGCCAGGCGGTGGTGGCACACGCCTTTAATCCCAGCACTTGGGAGGCAGAGGCAGGTGGATTTCTGAGTTCGAGGCCAGCCTGGTCTACAGAGTGAGTTCCAGGACAGCCAGGGCTACACAGAGAAACCCTGTTTCAAAAAACCAAAAAAAAAAAAAAGAACATCTACCAAGAGGCAGACACCCCTGGGGATAAGTTAAAGAGTGCAGCTTTCAGAGTCCTTACAAAAGCACAAGAAATCCATTAAAACAAGGCAAACAAATAAACAGTGAATGGGCTTAATTCTAAGAGTTTGGCATGCTTAAAATGTTTCATTTTAAAACTCAAACACTGGACAATGGGACAGATCCATTTAGACTTACTGTAGGTTTAAACTCCAGCCCAGAATCATGTTCGCCCCTCCCCGCAGCACTCAGAGTTAGAGAATTCTTTATGGAAGACTAGCATTCCAGAACATTCTGCAGCACCCTGACCTTAATGTACTAGATGCCAGTAGCTCCATCCTCTGACCTCCAAATTCGACCATCAAAAAATGTCTTCCCACAACAACAACAACAAATGCTTTTGCACGGAAAATTTGAAACTGTCAATATATATTTTAATATCTTCAGGGGACCCTATTTCCCAAAATAAGGCAGAGAAAGAGTAGACACCCAGTGTGGATATCTGAATCATAGAAACATTAATGCTCCAGACAACCAGTGTCAACTTCTGACTTTCATATGCATACATTCATGTATGTATGTGCACCTATCATGTGTGCAAACACGTGCTAACATGCATGCACGTACCACATACACATACACACACACACACACACGTACATACCACATGCACACACAAACACATACAGAGAGAAGAAGAGAGAGAGAGCACATACAGAGAGAGAGAGAGAGACAAAAGGGGAAAGTGGGAGCAGGGAGAGAAGGAAGGAAGGAGGGAGTGAGGTGTGGCAAGGATACCTCTCTCCAATGGCAGTAGCAGCTTATGGCACTTCAGTACCCATGTTGGGATAAGGGAAACACAGGGTCCCTGCAGAGCTGGGAGCATGGAAGAGTCATAACAATCTACAAGGCCAGGTTCTGAGGACGCAAAGGCCAAAGCATCTCAGATGAAAAGAGGACGGACAAAAAGCCAGCTTAAAAGAGTTGGACTGAGTTGTGACGATTTAAGGATTGTACAGAAAATAGTTAATTATACCTAAAAGGAACAGGTGGTGTGTTTGAAAGCCATGATGCCACAGTGAATATCCAAAGAAAGGCAGGCAGGGAACTCGCCAACTCACACACATAGGGCAGAGACAAACGGAGCTATTTTAATCTGCCTTAGGAAGTCGGGTAGGTGTGCATCGCTGCTCTGTTCCTGCCACCCAACCTTCTGAAAGCATTGTTTTGACGTGTCTCTGCGTGGGGCGGCTGCGACTATACCAGCCGGATGTGGATGGGCACACAGGTACCAAGAACAGAAAAGCTTGGTGTTGTGGGCGTAAATCACACCCAGACAGGAAGAGGCCCAGACCCAGGGCGAGATGATTACCCAGAAGGCTCCAGGGGACAGCAGAATGCCCTACCTGGGGGTTTTGTGAGGTGAATTCTTGAGGTCGAAGTATAGTAGACTCTGTTAACAGTCACAGCAAGACACTGACAGACCTTGTTGTGTGTGGATTCCAGGACAGGGTATCTTGAGGTTGGGAGAGTGGTTTATGCCAAGGCATCTAGGTGCAAACTCTGTATCACTGCAGAGAACACCAGATTGAGGGTTGAAGACCCATATGAAGATTTACCTCGCCAGGCGGTGGTGGCGCACCCTTTAATCCCAGCACTTGGGAGGCAGAGGCAGGTGGATTTCTGAGTTCGAGGCCAGCCTGGTCTACAGAGTGAGTTCCAGGACAGCCAGGGCTACACAGAGAAACCCTGTCTCGAAAAAACCAAAAAAAAAAAAAAAAAAAAAAAAAAAAAAGAAGAAGAAGAAGAAGAAGATTTACCTCCTGGGCCAGCAAGACAGCTTAGTGAGTTAAAGCACCTACCACCTTGCCTGGCAGCCAATTTTAATCAGTGGGACACACACAGTGGAGGGGGAGAGCTGGTTCCTTCAGGTGGCATGCACCGCCGCACCCCAACTCAGAAAGAAACAATGTAATTTAAAAGGGGGGAAAAAAAGGATTTACCACCAGAAGCTATGGGTCTAAATTAAATGTGCAAGGTGGCATCATCCTAAGTTAAAGGAGATCAAATCCAATGGCAGGTTCGTTAAAGAGAAAGAGGTAAGTCAACAGGAGAACAGACTGGATCACTGTCCCCAAACCCAGGAGTCACGGGAACAGGGGAAAGCCCGGAGGTCTCCCTCAGAGCACCCTGAAGGAGCAAACATGGCCCCCTGGACTCTGGGCTCCTGACCTTCAGGACTGGAACTGAGCCCATGTCTACTGCTCTAGGTCACTGTTGTGTGAGCATCTGTGTGAGCACTGGAGAGCTACAGTAACTAAGAGGGAACAGAACTTCTTCAATAGCTAAAGGACTCCTGGGGCAGGGGGCTGCTGGGGTGACAGTTCAGTCTGCGAAGTCCTTACTGAGCAAGTATAAGGACCCATATTTGATCCCCACAACTGCATTTAAAAAGTAGGGTGAGTGAACTGGACAGAGGCTCCCAGGGGATCTGGGTTCAGTTCCCTGCACTTACATGATGGCTCACGCTTGTTTGTAAGTCCAGTTTCGGGGGATGTGATGACCTCTTCTGGCATCTACATGTGCCAAGTATTCACACGGCACACAGACATACATGCAAGTGTAATAACCAAACATGTGAAATCATTTTTATAAGCCATGTATGGTGGCTTGCTCTTGTCACCTAGTCCCAGGGAGACCGAAGTAGGCAGGTCCCTGGGGCTCGCTGCTCAGCCAGCCTACTGTATAAGGTGAGTTCCAGGTCAAATGAAAGACCATGTCTCAAACAAAACTGTGAACAGAGCCTGAGGAAGGGTGGCTGAAGTTGTCTTCTCAGCTCCCCACCACATACGCAGGTGTAGCAGCACATATGTAAACACATATATAAATGCACATGTAAACACACCTATGCACAGACAGGAAACATGCTTAAACAGGAGCCCTGCTGCAGATCTTAAGCCCGATCTGAAACACATTCCCAGCCCTCAGAAAGCACCGCCACCTTTGCCCACAAGGCTGGAGGCAGAAGAGAGGGAGGGCCTGGCTAGAGACAGGCTTGCCATCACTCCGCATGACGTTCCAGCTTTTTCTTTTCAATCTTCGATGCTGAGACTGTCAGTGCCAGCCAGTGAGAGCTCATGACAGCAGGCAGTCTGCAAGGAACAGCTTGATGCCAACTGTCCCTTCTTACTCCAGGCACAGGCGGCCCCACCACCGGGGGAGGCAAGGGTGGAAGCTGCCATTCATGAGAGGACCTGCAAGCAAAGAGAGTGCCTGGGTCTGTGGCAGCTGTCATCAGTATCAACCCCCTCGCTGGAAGGGCAGGGAGAGGATGTATCTTGGCATCGGTAAGAAGC
Source organism: Rhabdomys pumilio (assembly GCA_030674055.1). Lineage (NCBI taxonomy): Eukaryota > Metazoa > Chordata > Mammalia > Rodentia > Muridae > Rhabdomys > Rhabdomys pumilio. Next base: position 39,866,296 of record JANHMN010000020.1, read on the forward strand.
CTGAGCAAGCCTGAGGTCACCACCTGTCAGCACAGAAGGTCGGGGTGGGGGAGGGGTGCAAATCTCAGGCTCATGACTGGCTCATGACCAGCATGGCACACAGATGATGCCACCGATTCAGAACCATGGGTGCAAAAAAAAAATTTTTAAAAAAGTCCCCTAATTCTGCTCCTGCACAAACCCTGCAGAGCAGCGGCAGCCTGTGAGGAGAGTGAGTGAGAGCTGAGCTGTCATGTCAGTTTCCTGCCTGAGCTGGGTCCAGTTCTGTCTCAAACTTGCTGAATTAACACAAGAAGAAAACAATCTGAACAGAACAGCTTGCCGACGTGTTGTTCTTGAGCAGAAAAGGATAATGTTGGAATCTGGTTTGATCAAAAAACGATGAAAGAGGCCAGATGACAGACATGGGGCCGACTGTGAGCATGCATGTGCGGCTCTCCAGAATCCCGGCCCAGGGGTCCCGGGGCAGCCAGGCACTCTCACTTGTCCCTCCCTGAGAGGCAGTTCCACTCCTCAGCACCGGTGCCCAGCCCTGCAGCTGGGTGTGGCTGCCATAACTTCAAGTGGTTCACTCATGGACTCGTGGAATGAGACGGCAGCCTGGCCATACTACTCTCATTTTCAATTCTCACAGACGTCTGAGCCAGCTAATATGAAGGAACACGGGTCTAGGAAGAGGCCTTGCTGACAGGAGGAATTTGCAAGGCCTCTTCACTGACCCCCCACAAGGTGTGTGTGTATGTGCACTCGTGAGTACACACTCCAGTGCGCACAGACTCTTTGTTAACTGTACACACTCATACACATCTTGAAACGACTGGCTACATTCCCAGACTTATCCTCACCTCTCTCAGAGCACCCCCTCCTGGATAATGGTTGATCACCCGTACAAACAACAGTAAAGGAAAGATTCCCTTCCTCTGATACCTTGTAAGACTTCTGAAAACCCCAAATCTGGTGATTGGGGGCAAACTGCTTACACATGTCATGCTGCTGGGTCTGATCGACAGAAGCAGGAGAGCCTGATAGTGGAGGAAGAGGAAGAAATCCTGGGCTTTAATCAAGCAAGGTGCTAAACAAAAACAAACAAATAAACAAACAAAGCTTTTTAAAAAGATAAGAGCCTGCAGGAGAAGTGAAAAAGTCTATGTACGAAATGCATGTTTGAACTGGGCGTGGCGGTACAGGCCTGGAATCCCAGCGTGGAGGTGGGAGGACCATAGTCCAAGGCCAGCCTACACTACAGTGAGTTCAAGGAGCAGACAGATTCTGAAGAGGCAGAGATGGTATGGGAGGAGAGATGGATGGTGGATGAGAAGGAGCATGGGGAGGAAGAAGTAGGGAGAGGAGGAGAAAGGGGAGGAGAAAGACAAGAAAAGGAGGGGAGGTTGCCACTGCTGCAAACAATTTAACTGTACAACAGATTAAACTCTCAATGGGAATACCTTGAATAAGGCTCTTCATATTTAACTACTACCCTGGTACCCTCACCAGTAAGAGCTCTCTGGACACAGAGGCTCCTCACACTATGTGAGATCAGCTGGAGGGGCGGGGGAGAGCTGAAATGGAAGGGCACAGCAGACCTTGTATTCCCACAACCAGCCAACACAGGGCCAAATGCTGCCTATACCTCTGTCAGGAAAGTTGAAGCTGACAGGACCTGCTCCAAGGTATTCTCTACTGAAAGAGTGTGGCAGTACAGTCAAGGTGTCGGAGTGGGAACCCTCATGGAGGAAAGAATGCTGTCCCAGAGGGGAGCTCACCGTCCCCACCCTCAGCAGGAGCCTGTACATGCCACAGTCCTGGGATAGAATGTGAAGATTTAAACAATAGAGATGTGCCCACCTTCTCAGTCAGACGGTTCTCAGGCAAGAACTCTGGTGCTGGAAGGAAAACCTACCTCACCCTGCACACACTGGATGACTGGATTGCCCCACCCTGCACACACTGGATGGATGGATTACTGTACACTGAAAGCAAAGGCTGGGGTGACATTACAAAACCTGTTTGCTTCAGAACCTGCTCTTTCCCAGATAACCTCTGAGGTGGGGTTATCAGCAGATCTGGGTGTAACACAGAGAATTCCTTCTTGGATCAGTTTGTGTCAAGCAGAAGAGGCCGGAGAAGAAGAACCAACAGGAGCATAGCCATCTAAGAACAAACATGGTGACCTTGCTGCTTGGTATCCGCTGAGTGTCACATGACCAGTCTACTACACACAGGTCATGGTCAGACCACCTGAGGCAGGCAGCTGTATGTCACAGAGCATAAAGCTGTTTTAGGCTTTGCACCACATATTGCGTGAGCCATGGAGAATGAATTCTATGAATGAATGAATGAATGAATGAATGAATGAATGAAGTAACTCTAGATAGGTTGGTGTGGAAAGAGGTCTGACTCAGACAGGAAGATGGGAAAGTATTCCCTCTCAGCCAGGCAGATAAGGGCCAGGATCAGAGGCAGAGCCCGGCTGTCCACCGGGGATTGGGGTGGGGTCTTACCCCCAAACACAATATCTAGGACGTACCCACTCTGGTTTTACAATGAGATGCAACTACCCCTTCTGGTTCCTCACCTTAGGGAGCCCTGTACCCTCAATTCCACCAGCAATAGTGGACACCGCCCTACACAATGCCCACAGTGGACCTAGAAGAGAACCAATGGACAATGTCTTCTCAGCTGCCCACAGTGGCCTGACACTGGTGAGTCACTGTGCTGAGTCATGTGTTTCCAGGTTACAGATATGTAAACAGATACACGAAACCCAAACACGGCTGGGATGACAGCACAGTGGATAACCTGTCTGCTGTGCAAACAGGACAGTCTGGAGATCAATCCCATGTACTAAAGGAGCAAGGCATGCTGGCATGCACCTGGGAACCCAGCTCTGGTTCTTAGGGGTCCCTGACCAGCCAGTCAAGCTGAGTCACTGATTTCCAAGTCCAGTGAGAGAGGCTGTCTTAAAATATAAGGTGAGACAGCATGGTGGCGAACACCCTAATGCTAGCACTTCAGAGGCAGGTGAAGCTCTGAGTTCCAGGCCAGCCAGGGATACGTAGTGAGACCCTATCTCAGAAACAACAACAACAAAACACCAACAAACATACACTGGAGATGGATAGAAGAAGACAGTGCCATCCTCTGGCCTCTGTGTGCACATACATATATGAGCACATATATAAAACACACACACACACACACACACACACACACACACACACACACACACACATAAATAAGAAGTAGGGCCAGACATGGGAATGCACACCTTCAATCCCAAGACTCAGGAAGCAGAGGCAGATGAATCTTTCTGAGTTCTAGGCAAGCCAGGACAACATAGTGAAACCCTGTCGAGAATAAACAAACAACAAATAAAAAAATAAATAAAAACCCAGGACACCAGGCACAGAGCAGGGCTTGCCCTCCACACACCACCTGCATTTCTATCCCTGCAAACAGTAAGAGTTGTGTCTTGCAGTTCTGAAACCCAAGGAAAACCAAAGTGGCTGATATACGAGCTGCTTAGCAAAGACCTTTCAAAAAAAAAAAAAAAAAGTGCTGAAACAGTGGCCAATATCTGTCCCCAGTGATGGGCAGAGGCAGGCTTTACAGTGCTTAGCCACTGCCGAGCAGCATCCAAACATCTCTGACCTCCACTGGTAACAAAAGTTGCATTTCCTGAGGCTGACACTCAGCCTAGTCTTCCAGTCTGATCACAGAAAACAATGTTACATTTCTGTTGAAAGTTAATGGAAATAACTACATTCATAAAACTCTAAATTTTCTTTACAGACCATTTGGGGGTGGGGATGTGTCACAGAACTTCAGTTTAAGTCTTTAATTTCAAAGTCAGTACCTGGTTTGTTCAATTCACTGAGATTTAAGTTTCTTTTCGTTTAAAAAAAATTCTATGTTTGTGTCTCTGTGGGTGTATGCACACGTGAGTGCAGTGTTCACAGAGTCCAGAAGAGGGCGCCCACTCCTGTGGAACAGTTGTGAGCCTCCTGATGTGGCTGCTGCAGAATGAACTCAGGTCCTCTGCAAGCGACATAAATGTTCTTAACGGGTAAGCCATCTCTCCAGCTCCAATTAATAGGCAAAGAGTCACCTAGCTCTAAGCACAGAATTCACAGAAGGGAAATAATATACAGGAAGACTTGGATGTACCCAACCTTAAGCACCTTTAAATGCTCAACCCAGTTCCCCCAGTTGTAGCTTACACCATGGTACCCACCTGTGATTCTAACAGGGCTTCTTTTGCATTTTCTTACACATATAACTGAAAACAAATGACGCATCCTGATAAAGAGACCTTAGGAACTGGGCACTGGTGCTAGATCAAAGCAGTTTTGTCTGCCTGTAGATGTTTTATAGGGATGTTAAGAGTCACTTCGGCGGCCATCCTGTAAAATGGTCTGGTGCTGCCATGAATTACACTGCACATGCGCATACCCGTGGCCAATTGGTGTGTGTGAGAAGGAACCAGGAGCCTCCCATGTCTAATTACACTGCGCATGCGCATGTCTGTGGCCAATCAATGCATGTGAGAAGGACTCAGGAGCCTCCTATGGCAGAGACAACAGCAAGGCTCCATCAGAAAAATAAGCCCCATGACAGACTTTGTCACAAATGATTGTTTCAAATTATACTGTGGACTTCCACAGTAGAAAAATACGAAACCTACAAGACAAGTGACTTGGCTTTCCACGCACAATGACTCACGGAGAACTTCCAACCCACTATGAGGCTC
>JANHMN010000020.1:39871055-39897949 GCA_030674055.1 Rhabdomys pumilio
ACTCACCAGGCCAATTCAAACAGAATTCCTTCTTACTAGTCTCCAATACAGAGAACCTGAGGATTGCCCCACACACACCCTCAATCACAGTCTTATAGTTGCAATTTGTTTTATTACAAATCATCTCAGAAATCAGAAAGACTGGTTTATGCTAGTTAGCTGGTTTCTAACTGCAGAAAGCTCAGGGATGTACCGCAAGCTGGTTCTCAGTGACATTACTGTCAGAGAAGCAGGATTGGTCTACGTCTTTAAAAGGGGTAGCATGGTGATGACATGTGAATATGCAAACAGGAAATACACAGATATGTAAGCGACAGAAGATATTAATTTTTGTCTTAAGATTTTTTAAATTATGGATATATGTGTGCATCTGCGCTTCGGCATGTGCATGAGTGCAGTGCCCACAGACGCCAGAAGGGGGCATCAGATTCCCCAACGCTGGAGTTACAAATGGATGATGTGAGCTACCCAACATGGGTGCTGCGAACTGAACTCCGGTCTCCTAGAAGAGCTGCAATCTCTCTTAACTGCTCAACCATCTCTCTCTTAACTGCTCAACCATCTCTCCAACCCCAGAGCGTGTGAATTTCTAAAGAACACAACTACAGAGATGGAGGCCACTCAGTGGCAGAGCACTTGCCTAGCATGTTTGAGATCCTGGATTCAGTCTAACTTGGGGGGGAAAAAAAATAAAGCAATGTGTATTACCTGATATGGTGGTGCCCTCCTGTAATCTCAGCATTTGGGAAGCTGAGGCAGGAGGATCAGCATTAATTTGAAGCCAGCCTAGACTACATAGAAAATTCCAAACTATCTTGGGCTACCTAGTGAGACTCTGTGTGTGTGTGTGTGTGTGTGTGTGTGTGTGTGTATTTTTAAAGGCATCCTTGAGTCCAATGAAAATTAGTAACAGTAAATATTAATGTTTAAATCTTCCTCCTGTCAGCAGTACACATCAGCACACAGCACTCCCATGCCCTTCCTCCTCCCCTCCAGGTTTCTCTAAGCATAAGCTCACCCAACAGGAAGCAGCTCTGCCACCTAGAGGTTTAACTCTGTACTGCTGCGGAATTCCAGCTTAACCAGCTTCCACAGTCAGGCTTTGCTATGTCTACACTGATGGAAGCTGCCTAGATTTCCTTACTGTTGGCATCAGAAGCTGTCTACAGCCTCCGAATCCAGCAATGACGTCACTCCAGGTATCTGTTGCCATGGCGACCGCCACACATTTCCCAGTGTACACCTGAGTGCCACCTCACCTTTGCTGACCTGTGCACAGTGGTGTGGGCGATTACTTCACGGCCTGAATAAAACGCAGAGACCCCAAACCCCTTGCCCTTTCTTCTTCTTTGCCCCCTTCGTCCTCTTCCCCACTTTCCTCCAATAAACCTCTTCACGTGGGGCTGTGCTGACCTGATGTGATCTATCTGGATATGAGCTGCCTTCTAACGAAACACTTAGGATATTTGTTTTAAATGCAAACAGATTCATTCTTAATGGGGGGGGTTATAGGGGAAATGATGGGGCTGGAGGGATGGCTCAGTAGTTAAGAGCACTAGCTGCTCTTATAGAAGACACGGGTTCAATTCCCAGCAGTCAATGCCCTCTCTGGCCTTCCCAGGCACTGCACACAACACGATGCGCATATAAAATAATACCCAATAAATACAACAAGTTATTACTTTTCTAAACCAGAAATGAAGGTATATGAGAATAACTTGACGTTATTCTGCATGTTTCAAATGAAAATGCTTGGTCCCCAATACCCATGCAGACCAAGAAGACCCCTAAGGCCACATTCCTCTTGGCTACCCCTCCACACACAATGACTCACAGGGGGTGGGGGCAACAAGGAAGTACATGGCATCACATTTCTGTGCCCACAGATGGAGCCAGCTACTTACGAAAGTATTTCAGCGTCTCTTCGATCTGCTCGGTTGTGAGGTCGATGTTGGCATCTGGGGAGATGAGGGGTGTATGCAGCCAGTCATCGTGGTCGTAACCATAGATGGTGTCCGCTCTTAGCTTGTAATGGGGCAGCTGCTCCTCCAGCAGGCTAATGATCTCAACTTCTGGGAGGTTGGTGCTATTGCACACGTCTGGAGAGAAGAAGACTAAGTGAGAACCCACTCTGGCCATCGCCTGCAAGACCTAAGCTTGAAGCCTATCCCTTGTCACCTATCTGCAGCATACCAAATCCAGGCAAGGAGATATCCATCAGGGGTCTTTTCTAATTTGAACTCTCGAGACATAGAATTACTGAGGTGGGAGATGTCTAATGGGCACAGCAGCAAAGGTAGGTACCAAACATATATCTCAGAACATTGTACAACCAAGTATGGTGTCTCCATTAGGGTCACTACCGCTATGAAGAAACACCATGACCCAAAGCAAGCTGGGGAGGAAAGGGTTTATTTCCTCACAGTTCCATAGAGCACTTCATCATCAAAAGCAGTGAGGGCTGGAACTCAAGCAGGGCAGGAGCCTGGAGTCAGGAGCTGATGCAGAGGCCATGGAGGGGTGCTGCTTCCTGGCTTGTCCCCCATGGCTTGCTCAGCCCACTTTCTTATAGAGTCCAAGATCACCAGCCCAGAGCTAGCACTGCCCACAATGAACCCTCCCCCAAACAATCACTAATTAAGAAAATACTCTACAGGTCTGTATACAGCCCAATCTTATGGAGGCATTTCATTAACTGAGGTTCCGTCCTCTTAGATAATTTTAGCTGTATCAAGTTAACATAAACCTAACCAGTACATACATACGGCCACTGTGATCAATTACCACTAAGTACACATTTCCAAATAACCAGTACTAAGGATTTTGAAAGATCACAACACTGTGAAATAAATGGCACCTGCTTAAAGTGATGGATAAACCAGTGGTGTGATTGGGTCACTGTAAGTATATACATGTACTGAACTGTGACACTGTACCCCATAAACATGTAAATTATTCTGAGTCCCCCAAGACTAGAACTCTGCATGCTGACTGCAACGACCTCCCCATCGTAGCGCCTCCTGTTGAGCGCCTGCTATCTGGGAAGGGAAACCAACATTCTCAAGCCTTCATCTTCCAAGTCTTCCACCTTCTCTTCTCTCAGTCACTCACTCTGGAGCTGACCCAGTTACCTTTTAACCAAGGCACCCAATTGCTTCAGCCATCCTCTCATCTAGAATTTAGCCTGCATTCAATTTATTGATCCATCCATCCATCCATCCTTCTATCATCATTCTATCCATCTACCCTTCTTTTCATTCATCCATTTATTCTTCCATCTAACCACCTATCCACCTATCCATTCATCCACACATCCACCTATGCATCCATCCATCCATCCACCCATCTATCCATTCATCCACCCATCCATCTATTCATACATCCATTCATACATACATCCATTCATCCATCCATCTATTCATACATCCATTCATCCATCCATCTATCCATCATCCATTCATGCATCCATCTATCATCCATGTATTCATCCATCTATGCATCTATCCATCTATTCATCCATCCATCCACCATCCACCCACCCATCTACATCTCAAATCTCAGAGGCACAGGAGACACCTGAGAGCACAACCATCCGGTCCTGGCCTCACCCCAGCAGTGCTCCCTCCTGTATAGATCCAGCAAATACACAAGCAGGGCCATCCTGCCAGCCACAGCTGGAACATAACCCCTTCCCTCACATGCTGTTACCTTGACCCCTCCAAGCAGAGTTGTCTCTCTGCCCCGTCCCACACCCTAGTGCCCTGCCAGAACTCCTATTACTGTGTTAGTAAGCTCTGTCTTGTGAGTACTGCAGCACACAACCCATCTGGCTGAGATGGCAATCTTTCACACACAGGTGTCCTTGATTCATTCATCCCTGGACTCCACAGCTTCGGTTCCAGGCTGTGCTTATATGGGGGTGTAGTAAAGCCTGGAATAGTGTGGTGGGTGCTTTTCCTGACGCTGTGACCGATCTGATCAGAATCAGCTTATGGAGGAGGCTTGCTTTGGTTCATGGTTTGAGGACACACAGTCCATTATGGGAGGGAAGGCGTAGAACACAGAATGGCCAGCAGCATTGCAACCCCCAGTTAGGACGGAGAGACAAAGGAGCCCTGGTGCAGGGCTTGATTTCTGCTTTTTATTCAGCTCGGGAGTCCAGGAGGAGAATGGTGCTCCCCACATCCAATATTGGTCTTGCCTCTTCAGTGAAACCTCCCTGGAAACTACAGAATCATGCAGAATACCTGGAGGTGTGCTTCCATGGTGATTCTAAGCAGCCAAGGTGACTGTGAACCTCCCACACACAATCCACCCAAGCAGTCTTTTTATTTAGTTAAACTGTAGCACAGTGGGATGATACCCAGGACGAGGACACAGACCCACAGTGCCCTGCAGACTACGATTAAATCAGCATGATGGGTTTCTGACATCACCATGAGATCAGCCCATTTAGCAGGGAGCTTCCAGCAGTAAAGGACTATGGGAACTGCTTGAGTCTCCTCAACCCAGAAGCCGACCCGATCCATGTGGGCCTGGCTGGATGAGAGAGGATGATGAACTCTGCCTTTTGTGCTAAGAATCGGTCCTCAGCACGGGGGTGGGGTGGGGGGTGACAATTAAAAAGTTGGCAGATGCTGGGGTGGACGAGGAAACTGGGAATCCAGATGAAGGTGAGGACGAGGCTGGTTTACTCTGGAATATGGAATACGGCAGAGGAGACATATGAGGAAACAGAAGCACTGAGGGGGTGCTGCTCAAACAGGGAAGACAGAGGGAGTCCAGTTAAACAGGAACAGCCAAGGCCTGACCACACACTCGGAAGAGATGGTTGGCACCAAGGGTAGGAGGAGAGGCCACTGTCAGAGGGAGCAGGCAGAGCTGAGGATAGGACTTTGCTGGAGACCTACACAAGAACAGCATCCAGGGCCAGGCTTCCCTACCTCTCCTTGGGTAGCCGAGGCAAGAAGGCAGGGGCAGTGACATAGGTGGATGGTGGAGACGCAGGTGCCTGCACAGCCAGGTCAGGCTAACCCGCATCCTGGTCCTATGTACCTGAGGAGATGGCCCAGGGCACCCTCAGAGTCAATGAAATCATTTAAGAAAACAGCTGTGAGTGCCACACTCTGCACTGGAACCCAGCTATCCACACCCAGCCCAAGAGTCCCAGGAGCCTACACCAGCCCACCTCACTCAGATCAGTTTCTTTGTTTGTTTGTTTGTTTGTTTGTTTGTTTGCAAGACTGGGTTTCTCTGTGTAGCCCTGGCTATCCTGGAACTCACTCTGCAGACCAGGCTGGCCTCGAACTCAGAAATCCACCTGCCTCTGCCTCCCAAGTGCTGGGATTAACGGCGTGCGCCACCACTGGTCGGCTCAGATCAGTTTGTAAAGTCTCACCACAGAACATTCCCAGGCAGGAAGCCAGTGTGGGCTCTCAAGGGGCCAAGGAAAGAGTTAATGATTGGTTGTAAAGTGAGGCCTCTGGGGACTTCACAGTGCTTTAGGGCCATGGCTCTGTCCTGAGAGGAGGAAATGTCTGTATCTGAGTGCAGGGGCTTCTCTGCTAACATGGGAAAGATTACAGCTAGCATAGTTAGCATCTCGGCCAGCAAAGCCTAGGCGATACCTGCTGTATCTCAAAGGTCTGTAGAGAACAGAAGCTGTGATCGCCCTCAGAGAGCGATGGCCCAATGTCCTCAAGACAAGGACCTTCTCTTCCCACTCAGTTCCCAAGGGAACGCCCTCCACTGCAGGTCACAAGGTGAGCAGCCAGTTCCCACCTCTGGGAGAGTCCTCTCAGCTACTGCACGGCCACCACCTGAGGAAGGGACAGCTGCTGCCAGTCAGTGGCATCTTTTGGCTAAATAGAGATCTGACCAAACCAGCTCTGCACAGCTGCCCCTCAAAAAGGCAGCGGCAGCCTGTCTGAAGGAGAGTGGGCAGGGGACCAACACATTCCCACGGGAACACCCACACAACAGGCTGTCATTCTTGGGTGTCTCCGTGGTGTTTGACAGTGGGAAAGAGAACAGAGCCCGAGGTGGGTGGAGTGTGGAAATCCCTTCTAAGAATAATGTCACTTGTGACCATATTGTCAGTTGCTTAGACACTGGGGCTCAGACTGTCCTTCCAGGACTGGACCACGATGCATTCTCAAACATCAGGGTATTTGATCTTTTTGTCATGTGGCCAACCATCTAGACATAAGCAATGTCGCAGTTGTCTTCACAGCCCAGAAAGTTAGGACATAGAAAAGGCATGTGGACCTCAGGGACAGAGGCTCTGGGGACCCCCTATGGAAAGGGACATGAGTGTGCTGGGCTGAGAAAACACATTGAGGCTGAGGCTGGGGAACATAGCATAAAGAACTATGAAGAATTGTCTGACTAAGGCTGGAGAGATGGCTCAGTCAGTAAAGTGCTTGCCATGCATGCATGAGGAAACCCTAGTTCAATCAAAAGAACCACGTAAGAAGGCTGGATGAGGTGATATGTGGTATGTGTTTGTAATCCCTGTACTGAGGAGGCAGAGACAGCTGGATCCCTGAGGCCTGCCAGCCAGTCGGCCTAGTCTGCTTGGGGAGCTCCAGGCCAGGGAGAGACCCTGCTTCAACAAACAAAATGGATACTGTCCAAGGTAAGAGACATCCAGGGTTGTTCTCTGGCCTCTGTAAACATTTTCATACACTCATGCACCTATATATGAATGAAGAGAGAATTCACACATAGGAAGAATCCATAGAAATGTTGCCGACCTGGAAACCCGCAGCCAGGTAGGTACTTGCAGACTGTCCCAGCTGGAAACTGAGGACAAGGCATTATTTGCTCAGCTTCACAGGTGAGGAAGGAGCATGGTTAGCGATCTTGTTAGTTAGGGCCATGCATCTAAGCAGGTGGCAGGTACAATGTGAGAAACCCTCAATAATTAACATGTGATCCCCTGCTACCCACTGTCATCTCTGGAAGGCTGTGTGTGGAACTTGGGGCGTCCCATGACATCCCACCAGGAGACAGGTAGAAGGCATCACACATGGACCCAGGAAGGTTTGTTAAGCACAAGGACAAGACTCTCGAGCTGTGTCCTTGTCACCTGCCCAGTTTGCAGGTGCTAGCCATCTTTAGCCACATGTCAAGACCATGTCAAGGCCATGGTCATAACAGACAGCCCTGGGTGCCTGGACAAGGTAAAAACAGCACACACATGATGCCTTCCACGTAGACTAAAGAGCATGGAGCCTTCCATGTAGACTAAAGAGCACACACATGATGCCCTACATGTAGACTAAAGAGCACACACATGATGCCTTCCATGTAAACTAAAGAGCACACGCATGGCTGGGCGGCGGTGGCGCACGCCTTTAATCCCAGCACTTGGGAGGCAGAGGCAGGCGGATTTCTGAGTTCGAGGCCAGCCTGGTCTACAGAGTGAGTTCCAGGACAGCCAGGACTACATAGAGAAACCCTGTCTTGAAAAACCAAAAGAAAAAAAAAAAGCACATGATGCCCTCCATGTAAAGAGCACACACATGATTCCCTCCATGTAACTAAAGAGCACACGCATGGCGCCTTCCATGTAGACTAAAGAGCACACATGGCACCTTCCATGTAGACACATGAAGACCTGCCTTATGGGAGCCATGATTTGCACACAGCTCTGCCTCTTGTGAAGCGGCCAAGCCCACAGCTGAACCGCTCCTCCCAGCCCAGCCCCTGCTGTTTTCTGTGGCTTCCCTTCCATCAGAACACACAAACCTCCTGCCATTCTCCATGGCTCCCCACCCATAACACATACAGAAATACATATATTTTTAAAACCAGCTCTTTTAGACACTCTAGAATATTCACTGCCCATACCACTGCACCCTAAAATGTCACTCAAATGTCAGCTTGCATTTGTGAAACCTTGCCTGACCAACTCCTCCAGGCTCCCACAGGCCTCAGCACATACACAATTAGACAACAACACCAGGCAGGACTTTCTCCGTCTCTCCTCCCCGCTAGCTGAGAGCCACTTGGGGGAAAAGGACTCAAGAGTCCCAGCCCAGCCTCAAACCCAGCCCTAAGACCTTGCTTCAGAACTCAAAGTGCTAGGAGAGAGGAGAAGCAGGAGGTGGAATTCATCATCCTCCAGGAAGAGCTACCAGCTTCAGCATGCAGGAGGTGCACCCATCTGGTGATGAGGTCATTTCATGTCCCTAGCTCTCTGTCTAGCATGAAAGAAAAGTGTCGAAGGGCAGCAGAAGTGCCCTGAGTCTTTAGGCAAAGGCCGCTGTTACTCCCAGGATCCCCTGGGGATTGCCCAAGCCCTGAGGTCTGGAATGACTCACTTCTAAGATGAGGGTACTCCATGGAGCTGAGTGGTAGGAAAGGGACACTATAGGGCAGCCCAGGGATCTCAGTCTATAGACGTGGCGCCTCCGTTCCCATAGACTCAGATTGGATCCACACTCTCTACCTGAAAATCTGCTCTGTGCTGAGGTAACCTACCAGGCACCCCTTTCTTACAGCAAAGACAATGGCTCTAAATTAGTGTTCAGATTTAAAACTCAGAAACTCAGAAGTCAGGCTCTATGGGAGGAAGTCTCCTCTTCTGCAGGGTATATAAGTGCTCTGAGGTGGCTGTTCCCAGATGGAGAAGAGATGTACCCCCAGGGTTCTGGGCCTGCTGCTTCAGGACCCTGCAGAATCCCAGGGTTCTGGTCTCTGAGAACAAGGCACAAACTGCACAGTTGTCAGGGGACAGTGGACACAAACACCCCTAACCACCTGTAGATCTGGAGACAGGAGGAAGCCATCAGGGAAGAAAAGGATAAAAGAGAGTGAAACAGGAAGGCAGAAAGAACAGAACGGAGGAAGTCAGAAGAGGGCTTCGGAGAGAACCAGGGAGAGGAAGCCTGCACCACATCGCCACCTTCTGGGCATCCAGTGTATAGCAAGGCTTCAAGAATACAAAAACCAAACTAACCATATGACCAGCTTTTCCCATTCTTGAGTGTTTACCCAAAAGACTCAAGAGTCAGCGTCTCCCAGAGATCTTTGCACCTCAATGTTGGCTTCATCATCGTTCACAATGTCTAAGAGACGGAACCGGCCTGGGTGTCCGGCCTCAGAGGAAGGGAGAAGGAAAGTGTGATCTATAAGCACAGTGGAATGCTTTCAGCCATAAGGAAGAAAGAAGTCATGCCACATGCAGGAAACAGACGCAGCTGGAGTCTACTGTATTAAACAAATGAAGGTGGTCTCAGAGAGGCAAATGCCATGCATTCGCTCCCATTTGTAACTCCTAGATTTTGTAGATAACATAAAACCAGAGAGGCGCAGGTGATACGAAAGCAAACTGTCTAGACCCTAGACTGAAGGGGAAGGAAGCTGGTGGACGGAGGTGGGAAGGCTCAGAGAGGGAGGGGAGTGGGGAACATGGTGGGCACTCTCATGAAAACGGCCCCTGTGACTATGTATAAGTGGGCAAAACAGTCTGGAGAAAGGGGCCCCAGCCCCGTCCGGCCCACACTGTGCCTCGTAACCAGCCAAACCTCATCTTAATCTCTCTGGACTCAGTTTCTCTGTGTGTAGGACAGTAGCATTAGGAAGTCACTCTCTGCCCACCAGCAAACTCTCTGAAAAGATACAGAGAGTGACACAGACTTACAGAGTCTCTCCTGGGGCAGCGCCCACCACCCACAGACCTTCTCTGTTCTCCAAGTGCTGACTTCCGCTAAGACTTGGGATCTGAACTGCTACACGAAATCCGCGATTTCTTTAATTTTTAAAAATCACATTTATTTACTTACTTACTTACTTTTTTATCTATTTATTTGGAGACCTAGGTGCCACAGTGCGCCTGCGTGGGAATCAGTTCTCTCCCACCACGTGACCAAACTCATGGTGACCAAACTCACATCACCCAGCTTGGTGTCAGGTGCCTTTACCCGCTGAGCCATCTCAGTAGCCCTCAAATCCCCTGAGTTCTACATGCTAGACTAATTCAGAAGTTTTTAAGTAGCCAAAGGCCACATTAACCAAGTCTGTAAGCTGGGATCTCCCACCCTGCCTGTCGCTGTGGACCCTGGGAGTCCATCATGGCTACATTAACAGAGACAAGCAAGGGCCCAAAAGAGAGTCACTCTCGTCAAACAGAGCCAAACTGCCAGCTTCCAACTGTTTTCACCTTTCCTCCTAGTCCCTCCCCAACCCACTGCTCAGCCACCATGTATCCCCCAACTATAGGGTGATGAATAAGACACCCTGACCCCAGGTCCAAGTCCTAAGAAGAGCTGGCTGCAGGCAGCAAATCTCTCCCTGGCCTATTACGTCTCCCTTGGCAGCAACTGTGAGTGGCCACGCCGTGTCAATGTTTTGTGGGGCTCCTCACCTACTCTGTAGAGACCTGGAAAACATTACACTTTCTGGACATTATAAGGATTACAGAGCACATACCAAAGGCACATAAAAGCCATGCAGCACGAGAGCCGCGGGAAGACACTTTGCAACCCACAGCTGACAGTCGACCTAGAAGATTCTTATCTCGGGATCAGGCCGTTTGGGAACTCGCCTAAGCTTCTTTGGGGAACGCCATCACAATCCCTTACTTTTGCCTGTTTTAGGGGCAGATCTGCACTATGTAACATAGTGCAGGTTAGACCGGAGCACACCATCCTCCTGTCCCTGGGTCCCAGGATTACATGCCTATGTTGCAGACTGAAGCCACTGGCACCTATCTTCTCTTGCACAGATGTTGCAAGATTACAGGGGACTCGCAGAGCCATCTGCTGTTTCAAACACGTCAGCGGATGAAGGCGAGCAAGGCCAGAGAGGCCGCAGAACCACAGAGCCAAGCATGCGCATTGAGCATGGCAGGCCAGAAACTGGCGCATGCGTGTTGGGAATGGCTCCTGTGCTGTCCGAGCAGCTTCTAGAACCTACAGACCAGGAACCTCTGCAAGGTTCTGCTGGCCTCAGCCAGAGCACACTGTACTGGCTCTAAGGACCACCGAGAGGGCAGAAGACTTGGGAGGACATGTTATAGGCTAAGACACAGACTGGACAGAAGGGGAGAGCAAGGTCCCAGAGCCTCAGGGTACTGGGTCAGCTGTGGGCTGAGCAGCCACGAGACAGAAGGCAGGGCTCTGAGTCTTAGGTACCCCATGCTCTCAACAGCCAAAGAGGGTCTCCAGAGCGCAAGACAGACAGACAAGCATGTAGGAAACTGGAAAACAAAAGCCAATAAAGCTAAGCTTCAGAGAAACAAACAACAACACTGGAGACTCTCTAGAAGGGTTGCAGCCTTAAGCACCTGAAGAACTCGGTTATCAAAAATCAACAGTGGTGTCAGATCAGGTGTATGGATATGCCCACTACCCCAACACACACATGCACACACACATACAGGCCCTCACACAGGCTCCTAAGATACATACCCCTGACAAGCAGCTGAGCTGAGGCAGCCAGTCCACCCACTCGGTTACAGAAACAGGGTTTCCAGTGTGAAGCTAAAGGGCAACCTTGAGCAACGGAATGTGGCGTGGTTCATGTGGGCATGCTGTTTTTGTTGTGCAACAGAGCGGGCAGCAAAGAGCAGGGCAAAGCGAAGGAGGAGGGACCTGCCGAGACGCCTCCAAGATGCCCAAAGCAAAGCAGATGGTCTCATGCTGGTGACGTCGTGGCTGCCTTACTGTGGGCAAGCACGCCCCGGAATGCCCACACATCGATGCAATCGGCTATCGATATGTTTTCCTGGACGCAATCCTGTCCCTAGGTAATGGGTGGGGTGCACGGCTGTCTACAACATCCAAAATGTTAAACGTCTGTGGAGGAGATGTTGTTAAGAACACTCAGAGGGGTGAGCCCCTTAAGAGAGTGACTACCACCAGAAAAGGCAGCAGCAGCGGCAGCTGGGAAGAAAGCTACTCCCTTCAGTTTAGCCCAGAGCCTGAAGCTCCACTATCATAGTTAACGCTGCCCTCTGCCTAGCTCAGGTGTCGACCTAAAAAACAATCTAGTAGTTCCTCAATAAGTGAGAACTACCACATGCCACAGCAATTTCTACTGCTGGCTCGCAGGGCTGAAAACCGTTGTTCTGAGGGAAGCATACGAACATACTTGCGGCGAGCTATTCACAGGACTGAAAGGCAGAAAAGCTCCAAGGTCGACAGACTTATGAACTGATAAATGAATACAGTATACCCGGACAATGGAACATTATTCATCTGTAAAGACAGAATGCAGTGTTGACAGGCACTCCAACATGAATGAGCCATGAAATCGGAGGATGTGAAAGAAGCCAGCCACAGAGACCACAAGTGGTGTGGCTTTTTTTTTTTTTTTTTTTTTTCAGAGACGCCTAGGGACTGTCAACCCACCCACAGAAAGTAAACTGGGCACTGCCAGGGGCTAAGAAAGATCAACTATAGAGATCTCTTCCTTTTGGTGAAAATGTCCAGAACCAGTCAGCGGTAAGTGTGCAGTGTTTAAATGCACTAACGGTACAGAGGGACGGGCTGAGGCTGTAGCTCACTGGTAGAGCGCTTGCCTAGCATGCATGAAGCTAAGTTCAAGTCCCAGAACTACCCATTTAAAGGAGCCGGGGCTAAACAGTACTGAATAATATGCTTTAAACATGTTCATTGACCACAGTTATGTGTATTTTAACACAACTTGTAAAAGGTATTCTTGTTTAAGATGATAAAGAAACACTAACATATACAAACAGAATGGCTAGAATCCAATGGCAAACAAGGGGTGGGGAGACCTCAGGCTCAGGGGCAAGAAAAAGACAGGTGATCCCAAGGCAAGCTAGCTAGTGAGACTAGCTAGCCACATCAGTGAGCTCTGGGTTTGATTGAGAGACCTGCCTCAATAGTTAAGGTGAAAGATCAATAGAATGATTCTCTGCATGAGCCTTGACATGAATGTGCACACATGTGCAAGTGCACCCATACACATGTGTGCCCATACATGCCGACATGCATACACACACAAATACACACTATATACCACACATACAAATATACACCATACCACACACACACACACACACACACACACACACACACACACACACGAGGAAGAATGACTTGGACAGCACATGAATCTGTAATACACGATTACATTACATTGAAGTCTACATTCAAGACAGGTGGACTCACAGTAAGCATGTTAGAACTCAAGCTGTTTGGGTCTGGTTTTGTTGAGTGACCCGAACCCCTTTTAGCCCAGGCATGCAGGGTCTCTCCCCATGCTAAAAGCAAGTAAGCCAGGCCTCTGCCAGTATCAGCTGGGGACCCTGAATTTAGTTCAAGTCTGTACTGCCTAAGGACAGCATCAGATACCACATAACACAGGCTTGATCCCCAAACTGCACCCCTCGAGTTCAGTTGCCAGCAGCAAGCCTCAGAATCTCACCTGTGCTTCTGGCCGAGGGTCTATGCATCTGGGTTCCCACAGTCCACTCTGGGTTCAACTCATCTGCCTAAATGGCTCGCAGAACTCACAGGAACTCACCTCCGCGTATGACAAACACAGTTGAAGCTATGTACAAGGTGAGCTTGGTGCTGGTCTCATGCCTTCTCTACGGTGCTACCTTCCTGGAACCCCGTGTCCTCAGCTACCAGGAAGTGAGTGAGGAAAACATTAAAAAAAAAAAAAAAAAAAAGGTGGCCAGCCATGTGGAGACACAGACAGGTCAGGAGATCAGTGAATACTGGCAGAGCCAGTCTGCTAGGATTCCTCAACCTTTGCTCTCTGAGGGAGAGGGCAGAATCCCTCATGAAACAGGTTATGTGTCTTCTACCGTCCAACAGGTACAGGAGTGAGATCTGGTCACAGGCCAGGCAAGAAGTGAGGGCTGGGCATGTCTGGTGAAGGTAAGGGCACTTGCTGCCAAGCCTGGAGTCCCGTTTTTAACCCCTGAACCCACACTGTGGAAAGAGAAGCCCACCCCGACAAGTTATCCTCTGATCTCTACTCACAGGCCATGCGCACATGTGCACACACGATAAATACGCATACACAAATGTATGTATGATAAATTCTTAAAAGAAGTGAGGCTGGGCGGTGGTGGAGCACATCTTTAATCCCAGCACTTGGGAGGCAGAGGCAGGCGGATTTCTGAGTTCGAGGCCAGCCTGGTCTACAGAGTGAGTTCCAGGACAGCCAGGGCTACACAGAGAAACACTGTCTCGAAAAACAAAAAACAACAAAAAAATAGAGTCTTACTGTCCCCTGTGATACCAGCACACATAGAGGTTAATTAAGCGGAGGCAGGTCACACAGCAGGAGACAATAGACCCTGCTTCCTAACAGAGGCTGGCCCCGGAGGGCACTGTCATAACTAACTACTATGCTTGCTGCTCCTGTCTCTGTGACCCTAAAGCTTTACTTTAACTTATCTACAAATTTTCAGGGTCTCTGGGTCTTTGAGAGTTCCTTACACACAGTTAAAGTCTCTCTGGGGACATTCTGAGACTGTCTCCACCCAAGAATCTCAGTCACCTCAGACACAAAGGGTCTTGTTATGCTCTGTGCCTCGGCTTGTGAAAGCTAGGTACCTTCCGGCACCTCAGATTACAGAGGCTGCATCCCTTGACCGTCTTTCGCCTCTTAAAACCTGTGCTTGCAGATTCCAGAACTCTCCCACACTATGCCCACAGTACAAGGTGCCAGCTAGGGTCCAAAGTGGCCTCCAGCTATTAATGACCTCTACCCTCTACCCATCATGCTTTGCAAGCACCATTACTTGCTGGAACAGAAGTGAAAGTTGAAACCCTGCTGTAGAAAGTTCACGTCATGCTTTGACTTCTAAATTGTCTAAAAGCCCCGGAGCCTGGCAGAAGGACTTCTTAGCCGCCCACTTTCCACAGCAAAGCATGACCACAAGGCTTACATTTGGCCAGCACCACAGGAGTGATGGTCTGTAACTACAGACTATAGCTTTCCAGGGATGGCCTGAGCTTTCAGAGCCTCCTTACAAATGTGGTAACGTTAAGTACGGGGGCCATAGTTAAGATGGTAAAACCAAAGGAGGGGAGAAGCCTGGGGCCCTAAGGACAGCAGGGCCATACCAGCTCTTTCGAAAAGCCTGTGTGTGTGTGTGTGTGTGTGTGTGTGTGTGTGTGTGTGTGTGTGCGCGCGCGCGCGCGCGCTCATGGTTATGGAAGCCAGAGGTCCACCTTGGGTGTCCTCCTCATTTGTCCCCTTGTTTTCTGAGACAGTCTCTCCCCTTTCCCTGGCTCCCACAGGTTAGGCTAAGCTGGCCAGCAATCCCCAGGGATCTGCTTGTCTCTGTCCTAAGTGCTAGGATTACAGGCAGAGAATAACACCCCTGGATATTTTTTTTTTAAATGTGAATTCCAGGGATGGGACCCAGATCTTCATCCTTGCTCATCCACCTCCCCGCCCTCAAGTTCTCTTACTTTCAGAGAAAAATAAGCTGTATTGGGTGAAGCTGTTGCTCAAAACGGACCAAGTCCATCTCTTCCTAAAAGCTGTTAAGTGACGAGATATGAACCCGTGTTTCCCTAGCAACCCAGAACAAATTAGGACAAGCATCTGTGAGTCACTTCGCCATCCGCAACCTCCTCTTGGGCTTCACAGTGATAACGTGGGGCTTGAGGGCAAGTTCACTGTTTTCAAATCACTTACATTCCATGCAGATTCATTCAGACCTGATACCCGTGGCATGACTCCAAGCTTGTCAGAAAGCTTGGACAGG
This sequence comes from Rhabdomys pumilio, assembly GCA_030674055.1. Taxonomy (NCBI): domain Eukaryota; kingdom Metazoa; phylum Chordata; class Mammalia; order Rodentia; family Muridae; genus Rhabdomys; species Rhabdomys pumilio. The sequence continues at coordinate 39,886,765 of JANHMN010000020.1, forward strand.
ACTAGTTGGTAGAGCAGCCGGACATTCATGAAGACCTGGACTCAGTCCCCAGCACCACATGCAGTGGGTGTGGTGGCAGATGCCTGGAGTGTCAACGTGTGGGAGGTGGAGGGAGGAGGATCAGGAGGATCACCCCGGTTTATCCTCTGCTACATGGAGAGTTGGAGGCCAACCTGGGCTACATAAGACTCTGTCACAGAACAAAGCAACTTCCTGAGCATCCGACAGAATTCGGGCCCACACCCTTTCCCAGCCTCTTCTCCCAGGGTGAGCTGGACTGGGACAGTGCAGGTCAGCTAATATCAGAGGGTGGATGAAGAGCCGAATGCCACATCTGGAACCATCTATCTTATTAATAGAATGAAACCCGGAGAGACCACAGCACCAGCGGTGCCTCCGACACCCAGTGTTTTTGTCTGCTCTATTGTTAATCTACGTTATTTACTATACCAGAAACCCTCCCAAACGAACAATGGCAGTATTCTCAAAACAGCAAGTGAGGTCACCTGCCTGGCAGAACTTCCTGACACCCCAACAATGCACACCTAAATACAGGAGACCCACAGGACAGGCTGAGCTCCCGTGACCCCAGTCCATGTCACTTAAACTCGGCTTCAAATCAACCCCAAAATGTAGAATATGGCAGAGAAAGGCCTGCTACCAAGCAGAACAGGAAGCTATGAAAGGAGAGATTTTTATTTCCTATGTGCACATGTGCACATGTGTGGAGCCAAAGGACAACCTCAGCTGTCATCCTTCAGGACTCCTCTACCTTTTGTGATATGGGGTATCTCACTGACCTAGAACTCACCAAGCAGGTGAGGCTGGCTGACCAGAGAACCCCAGGGAACCACCTGTCCCTGCTTCCCCAACACTAGCTAACAAGTAGACACCACTATGTCCAACTTTTGAGTTCTGGAGATCAAACTCGGGTCCTTGTTACAACATGTTATTAGTGACTAAGCCATGTTCCTAGCCCAAGGGCATTTTAAAAATCCCTCCTCACTGTTCAGGTACAGGCAAGACATCTATGAAGCATGCACTCCACAGCCCTCCCTTGGCTCTGCCAACCCAGCAGACAGCAAGGCCATGAGTATTAAGAAAAATGGAGAGGAACTCAGAGCATCCCCCCACCCCCCAGAACACAGTCAATATGCAGCCACCCTGCAGAGCAGATACATACGGGATGGCTCTGCAACTTCTTTGAGGGAGTGATAAAAAAAAAAAAAAAAAAAAAGCCCTAACACTGAGATAGCAACTGCTCATTCCCAAAGGACACCCAAAGCTACTCAGTACTATACATCACACAGATGGAGTGTCTGGTCATAATTGTACCTGTGTGGGAATTCCAACACAAACAGCTAATCCACTCAAGGCCACTGGAGCTGTCCGCCTTCATCTCTCCCAGCTCCTCAGACCCGGCACAGCTGAGAGAAGGGCTGAGCCTGGGGAAGGTCACCTGTTTACAGGTCATTCAAGGCTGTTCCTCCAGAAGCTGCTGGAACCGCAGCTCAGCTGTGTGCTTGTTCACTAGCTCCCTCCCCCACTGTGCGTGACTAGGTTCCACTGTGGGTGGATTCCCCGTGAAGCCTCAACTCTACCCCTGGCACACCGTACATGGCCAGGTGAGCCATGTGCCTTGGTGACTGTGTGTCCTGAGCAAACAGACCCCAAGCTAATGCACCACTGTGAGCCCTCTGGGTCTGGGAGGCATCAGTTAGCATCTCAGCAGCAACAGCCAGCAGTTGAGAGACAGGCAGAGTACAGCACCAATAGACAAAGACCGTCCCAGGGAACACAGGAAAGGGGACATGAGGTTACTTGACTTTGGTCACATCCTCCATTACGGAACCAATTTCTGGGATCGTCACCAGCGCTCAGAATGGGCAGGGGGCAAAGTAAAAAAAAAAGATGAATAAAGAAGGCTTCCTGCAGTCTACGCATCTACAATAACCGTCTCACATGTCTCACATCAGACCCCTTCTGGGAGATGCAAACACAGGGTGTGGGGAAATCAGGCTGCTGCTGTAGTGTTTACATACCCACTAGGTGGCGCTGCGACATCACACTCCCAGCCTCACAGGGTACTCCCTGTCCCGCTGCCAGACTGCCAAGCACAGGCCTGAGAAGGAAGTGAGACCCGAAAACTTCCAGAGCTGCTACACAGCATGCTCTTGTTCTTCTCTGTGTACGAAAACCAAAAGGCAAAGAAAATCTGCCTGCTAACTGTCAGGCTCCTCCCAGATCGTCTCACCCTAAATTTCGTCGCCCCCTGCCCTAAATTTCTCTAGCTCATGGGTTTGCTTCCACAGCTTCTCATTCCTATATACCCCTGCCATTAGGCCATGTGGGTTATTGGTTATCCTGTTTGTCTTCCTCTCTTCCACCATGTCTTGCCCCGCTATCTTGAGCCTCTCTTCCGCCCCTCCAAGCCACCCTCCCCCATCCCGATGGCCAAGTCCAATGTGCTAGCCATGTTCAATTTACTGCTTTCTCCTCCTGCTCTAGACTCTTCCCGATGCCTCTGGCTGTGCCCTCCCTCATACCTACAATAAAACTCTCTTCTCAACCATCCCTTGGAGGGCTTATGTCCTCAGTTTACATGCTAACAGCTGTTAAAGTCATGCTGAGCCGTGGCATTCAAACCAGAACAGATGCACACAAGGGGAAGCGGCTCGGCATTAGCTGCCTTTCAGCCAGTGCTTGTGGGAAGGGTTGCAGGAAGGATCCTATCCACAGAAGCATGTCCTTGTCCTTAAAATATGGACCCTAAACTGAGGGGTGGGGTGGCTCACTTGAAGAGCTCCATCCCCAGAACTCCAAAAAGCCTTAGAAATGTGGTCTGCTTTCCCTCCCTCTTGGGAGTTTAGTCTGTCTTGAGTTTTTATGGAAACACCTGGGTGAGTCAGGCAGGGACTGATCCTAGAGGTGAGAGTCAGGGTGTGGGTCTGGGTGGCTCCCTTAGGATCTGCATTTCTCAGGCATCTCAGTTCTACTGGCTCACAGAAAAAGTCGTACTTGCTAGAGACTCAAACCATCTCACAGACCCAGATCTCAGGCTCCATGTGCCTACCCATGTCCGTCCAGTTCCTCTGCCTATGCACCAGTACAGGTGGAGTTTCCCACCAAGACCAGCCAGTCATCCAGGCTGTGGCCACCACACAATACCTACCTCTCAGTCTCCTTAGCAGCAGTAGGATCACACATGGCTCCTGCCAGCTACACACTGACCAGTCCTGAAATCTGAACCTTCAGGCCCTTGTCTGACCATATGCCTGTGTTTCCAACCTTGTCTCTGTTTCTCCCAGAAGTCCCCATGCAGACCAAAGGTCAGACAGTCTGCTCAGCCTCGGCTTCCAATGGGTCCTGGGGTCACCTTCACCCCCAGGGTATTCACAGAGCTCTCAGTGAGCAAAAATCAAAAGTCTGGAGAAGCCTGTTTTAATTTGCTTCCCCAGCTGCTGTGATAAAACCCTGACCAAAGGCAGCTTGCAGGAGGGGAGGGTTTGCATGGCCTCCATGGTGCAGTCCACCACAAAGGGAACTGAGAGCAGGAACCTGGAGGCGGGAGATGAAGCAGAGGCTGTAGAAGGCATTGCTTCCTGGCTTGCTGGCCATGGCTTGTCTTCTTCCTCTTCTTCTTCCCTCTCCTCCTCCTTCCCTTCTTCTTCTTCCTCCTCTTCCTCTTCCTCCTCTCTTTCCCTCTCCCTCTTTTTTTGTGGTTTATGTGTATGGGCATATGCCCACAGAGAACAGAAGAGGGTGTCAGATCCCACTGTTAGCTGCCACATGGGGGTGCTTGGAATTGAACCCACATCCTCTGGAAGATCAGTCCTGTTCTAAACCGCTGAGCCAGCTCTCCAGCCCTCAGTTTGCTTTCTTATACAATCCAGAATCGCCTTGGGGGGCGGGTGTGTGTGTGTGTGTGTGTGTGTGTGTGTGTGTGTGTGTGTGTGTGTGAAACCATTGGCAGTGGGCCGGGCCCTCCCATGGCAATCACTGATTATGAAAATGCCCCTCCACAGGCCAATCTGATGGAGGCATTTTCTCAACCTTCTCCCCACCTGACTCTAGCTTGTGTCAAAGTGACAATAATAATAGTAACAACAATAATAATAACAGCAACAACAACAATAACAAACAGAGCAATAAACTCAAGTGTCCCCAGACTTTCCATGAAAATGAGTCCTGAGATGCTATGGCCTGCACTCATTTTTCTGAGGGAGGCCGAGGAGGTGGGATGGATGGAGGGAAGAGGGGAGGAGGAGGAAGAGAAGGAGGAGGGGAGGGTGGGAAGGAGGAGGAGCTCCAGGGATTGTAGAGAAGAGCAGGAGAGGGAAGAGCTGGAAAGGACGACTGCCCAGGGCCCCTCTGTAAACTGTCCCTTGGGGACTGTTGCTCTTCTCAGGGTGAGATCTCAGGCCCACAACCCCGCACCTCCATCTGCTTCTGGCACCTGTGGTAAGAAGGCTCCGTCCCTCCCTGCTGAGCTTCCATGTCAAGACCATGAAACACAATGGCAGGCCAGTGAGCCAGAAAGGCTGGGCGCTGGGCTGGGCCAGATAGAAAACCTTCACTAACGCTGACCACGGCACAACTCTATACATCAGCACAGTAACAGGCATTTAACAGGTGTCACGGGAACCCCAAGGATGTCACCGTCATGACCGCTTTAGAGATGGGGAACAGACTGGTAAGTAGACAACTGGCCTAGGATTGATGGACAGCCACCAATGTCCAGTCTAAACTGCCCTACCCTTTAGGTCTAAGCTCACAAAGCTCTCACTCTTGTGAGAGCTGACCGGCTGCCCCAGGAGAAGCTGAGGGGAGCATCTTTGGAGAAACTGCATGACAGCTCCCTGAAGGACAGTCAGTGTTCGTGCATACATCAGATGAAGCTCCCAGAACCCTTAAAAAATCACTATTAAGTAAGATCAGTCTGTATACTCCTTTAAAAGGTGGAGCTGCCCAGAAGAGTTTGCCAGAGTTTACCCAATGGATGCCAAAGAGAACAGAAGGGAGAGAGGGAAGGGAGGGAAGGGAGGGGGCAGCACAGGGGAAATCCTGTTCCCTCAACAGCTTAGGAAGCTTCTGTCCAGCCCCGCCTCAGCCCCTCCCAGGCCTCTCAGGGAACAGCAGCCAGCTGCTCCCAGCAGGGCCCAGAGGAAGAGGAACAGCCTCCTGGAAGAACAAAGTCTCCCAGCAAGTGAAACGACAGAGTTGTTGGGTAGGGGTAAGCACTCCTCTCAGTGTCACAGGTGTGCAGAGAAAGGACAAAGGCCAGCCACATCTGCAAGTGAGGTTCAAAGCAGTTGGCCCTGGGCCCAGGTGGTGTCACCATGGGGGACAGGAACTGGGGAGGGGTTTGTAAATGGGGTCTGGCTGCAGGGCTACTCTGAAAGTTCTGCCAGCCAGGCCTCTTCCTTCCCTCTACCTCCCTCGGCTCCATACACACCAGCTGCAGCTACCAGGGTTTTGACCAGACAAACTGACAGGCAGACAGACAAATGACAGAAAGACAAGAGGCAGACAGACAGGGTTGGGGATTTAGTTCAGTGGTAGAGTGCTTGCCTAGCAAGCATGAGGCCCTGGGTTTGGTCCTCAGCTCTGGGAAAAAAAAAAAAAAAAGAGGCAGACAGACAAATCAGACAGGCAGGAGAGAGAGTGGACTGGTTAATCATGAGATTAAGCATACAGAAGCACAGTGAGCGCCACTGCATACTAAGCCTTCCTAAGGATTCTGCACCATATGTATATGCTCCGTTAATCCCTACAGCAATCTTACACTCGGTAAAGAAAGCAAGGGGACTTTAAAAGTATCTCACCAAAAACGGAAGTAGCCCACTGTGTGAACTGACGATAATGTGAACAACACACGTTCATACAACACCTCCGTCAAAGTCCACCAAAACTCAAGTCCGACTCCAGGCAACCCCTCTGGGACATTAGAGAGTCATTGTACAGATTTCCCAGCCCTGGAGAACAGATCTGCAAAGCTTAGCAGCCCAGGCGTCTATGGAGAGGGAACTAATGATGGCATCGGTGGCTATGGAGAGACTGACACAGGCTACAAAGTAACACAGACGATTACAAGGAGAGCGTGCAAAGTGACCTCCAGAGAAGAGTATGCAACACTTCTTGAAGAGAGGTGAGCTAAGCATTGGTTCTCAACCTTCCTGATGCTTCGACCCCTCGATACAGTTCCTCATGGTGTGGTGACCCTCCCCCCAACCATAAAATTATTTTCATTGCTACTTCATAACTATAACCTTGCTACTGTTATGAATCGTAGTGTAAACATTTTTTTGGAGATAGAGGGTTACCAAAGGGGTGGAGACCCACGGGTTGAGAACCGCTGGGCTAGCCAGTCACAGATCTGTGGTGGTGGGAACTCATTCCTTTGTCTGCTGCACACTTTTTTTTCACTTGAGGCGCCTCAGGGTGAACTACAGAGAGTGGGGCTGGCTAAAGTGGGAGCAGTGGGCGTACATTCCTGTGAAGACAGGCAAAAAATGCTGTAGAAAGACTGACCGTTTCCAACCACAAGGACTAGGGGAAACAGCCTGGTGAACCGCAGCTCGTGCTCCATACCTAGGAGAGAACACATCCCAGGAAGTGCCAGTGATTGGCGAGGGTGGTCCTGGGATGCATGAGTCACTATATAATATGACTCTTCCTTGTGGGACTCGGTGCAGAAGGCTTAGACAGTGGATAAAAAGCAGAACCCTAGGCAGACTGCCCAGATTGAAGTCTGCTCCACAGGAATCTGTGTCTTCACTTAAGCTCCCTCTGCCTCGGTTTTTCCATCTGTAGAATGGAAAGCATGGCCAAAGGTTGCCATGCTGCATGAGTTATGATTGTGAGCTTCTGAGAAGGCCCTGGTGACGCTTGCTTGCCTTGGAACACCCACCACCAGAAACACTCCATCACAGTTGGCCCGGCACCTTCACCTTCCCTCCTTCACTCCCAGGCACACCCCTGCTGAGTAGGGAGAACCAAGTGCCAGGGCTGAAGGCCAGGCCTGGCTCTCAAGTGCTCCACCATTATAATTTATTGCTTGCTTGCCTCCCAAACGGCTTGGGGTGGCTGAAGGCTATAACAGGTGACATGCTAACAAGAGCCATGGACTATATAAAAAGCCCGTTTCTGAGGAAAACAAACAAACCAAGAGAAAGATAAAAAAAAATATACCAAGCACCTGGGAACTACAGCCACAGTTACAGTCAAGAATCTGACTTACGGGTCAGCTAGAGGGACTCAGAGAACAAGGGTGTCTGCTGCCAAGCCTGACTGCCTGAGTTCAATCCCTGGGACCCACACAGGGGAAGGGAATTGACTCCCACAAGTCCTCTGATGACGCAAATACAAAATGTAAGCTTTAAAATTCTTTATAGGCCGGGCAGTGGTGGCGCACGCCTTTAATCCCAGTACTTGAGAGGCAGAGGCAGGCGGATTTCTGAGTTCGAGGCCAGCCTGGTCTACAGAGTGAGTTCCAGGACAGCCAGGGCTATACAGAGAAACCCTGTCTTGAAAAAAACAAAACAAAACAAAACAAAACAAAACAAAACAAAACAAAACAAAAAGCTGTGTAGCAAGTGTCCTCCTGTCTGTCATGCAAGGGAGAGGGACAGACCAGGAACAGGAGTGTTCTGTCTCTGCAAAGGTCAGCTTCAGCTCTAGAAGCCAGCATGAGACTCACAGAAGTATTTCTGTCCATCAGCCTGCAGGACGTGACCACTGTTAGGCTAGGGAGATCTGTGGAAGGAAGGGGCAGGACTGCTTCTAACATAAGACTTTAAGAAATCCTAGGAATTCCCCAGATTCTAAGCTGCAGCTTCTCACTGTACCCACAAGAGGTACCCCACTACCCACTGTCCACTCCTTCCTGTTTCTTTCATGGCCAAGTTAAATATCATTTAGATTATAATTTTTCAAAGGGAAATATTAAAAATAAATTTCTAGAATTACTAATCCGTATCTTGAGCTAAATTAACAAAATATACAGGAAGGCCACAATGTGTTATTTAAGCAAGTCTGAGGAGGCTAAGATGCCACATTTATCATTTTAGTGATAAGGAACAAATGCCTCATGTAGCTACTTCAGGGTGTGTGTGGGTGGGGGGGGGAGCTGGAGTTCTGTTGTTTTGCTTTAATGTGTTCATGTATGTGTGTTTCTGTAAACATGTATGTATGTATATGTTCCCACGATGCCCAGGAGTCAGCCTGTATCTTTCCTCAACTGCTCACTAGCCTGGAGTTTGAGAGAGGGCCTCTCATTGGCTTGGGGCTCACTGATTCATCCACATGGGCCAGCAAGTCCTGTTTCTGCCTCCCCAGTGCTAAGAAAATAAGCAGGTACCAGCATACCTAGCTTCAACATGTGGACCTAGGGGTCGAACTCATGCCCTGGTGCTTGTGTGGCAAGTAGTTTCCCAGCTGAGCCATCTCCCAGCCCAAGTGTGGTCTCCCTCAGGCAGGGCAGACGCCAGGAGCTTCCATTCCCTGAGAATTTCTTGCCTGTTTTCAAAGGTTTATAGAGGCTCACATACACCCATGCTCACCTCTGGGCTTTGAGCAGGACCAGATCACTGAGAGACCCCAGATATTAACAGATACCACATCAGGTACCTGGTCTTGAACAAATGGGGGCTCCGTGTACCTTCAACAGTGAGACTGCAGGTTTAGGAGTCATCGGGCTTAGTAATAAGACTTAACAGTCTGCAAGCCTTAATTTGTTGGTAGGGAACAGGAAGAGGCCACTCTGGAACTTAGTAGGCTCTGGAGTATAGACAGGAAACTAGATGGGTCATCCCACTGTCAGACTTGAATCCGATCCACTCAGAGGAACCGAGAAGCCCGCAGCAAGCAACAAGCCAGAGCAGGCCGACACAAAGCTCTCATCAGGGGTGTGGGGACCACAATCACGGGGCCAAGCTTTGGGCAAAGAAGACTCAAGAATGTGGGGGAAGGAGGGGAAGGCTGAGTAGTTCTGCTCTTCATATCTGAAAATCCCTTGCTGACCTACACCAGCCTGGGCACTGACTGATTAAATGCAGAGGCGTAGGCAGGGGTATCACGCAAATTCAAGGCCTGCCCCACCTATAGAGCGAGTTCGAGAGCATCCTGAGCAAGTCAATGAGAGCAAATCACAAAACAAAAAGGTTAAAAAAATGGAAGGGTGGGCTCGGATGCTCCATAGTAGAGCCCTTATCTAGTATGGTCCTCATATAAAAGAAGAGGAAGAGAAAGAGGAGGAAGAAGAGGAGGAGGAGAAAGAAGAGGAGGAAGAAGAGGGAAGGAAGGAACAAGGGGAGCAGATAGTACCAATCTGGGAACAGGCGCTTTAGAGGCAGACCCTACCAAGACCAGCAGAAATCAGACCTACATCTTACACCTGGCTATTGCTGGTCCCCTTGAGCCCAGCAAAGGGGATGTGAGAGTAAGTAGCTTCCAGCTCCCCTCCATCCCACCTGCCCATCATTCAACCCGGTGACTCCTCAAACGACCAGCAACCTGACCCACAGCTCAGAGCAAGGGTGAAACCATGTCCGGCTGCTCTTCCCCCCCTTACAGCGGACGTTCCTGTGAACATACTCACCACATGAGTCCGTCCCAGCTAGTGTGTGGCCGAGTCCTGGCAGAGACTGGGCCCTGGAGGGCTGCCTGAGCTGAATCGTCAATGCCATGGGCAGACACAAACTCCAAAGAGGACTCGGAGAGAGAGCGGTCCTCCATGCAAGCTTGGCTACAGCTCTGAGCCTTTCTCAGCAGTTTTCCGAGCTTGCTTGTTGGGACAGAGCTCAAGATCCCCACGCTGCCCGGGACGCACAGTGGGTTACGTAACTCCAGCAACCAGGAGCCCTATCACCTCATCTTATGAAACCACCCCAAAGAGAAAAAAAAGGCGCACCCACAACACGACACCTCTCTAGGGTGGGGTGGCGGGGATGGGGCAGAGAGAGAGAAGCCTTTCTGATGGGCAGCTAGTTTTGCCTAAACTGTCGAGTAGAACAGAAAGCCACTGTTCTTCTCAGGACTCCCTGGGAAGTGAGGGTAGAGGCACCGTGCCAGGCAGCGTCCCGGGGCTTAGCTTGGCAGAGCCCTCAGAATCCACAAAGAGCTCCCTGGCATATTCAAGGTCTCCAGAGAACGCGTTTGCATTTTATGTCTTTGTTGCCCTGACCACCTGATAGGACTTTCTTTGGCAGGGAGATGGATTGTAGGGGCTGAATTCCCAGCTCTTTAAATGCATTGTGCTGCCTGAGTTGGCAAAGCTGTGTCTGAGGCTGCTGCTGGGCATCATGGACATGGACTGGGGCTCTCAATGGGCCCCTGGGGCTTGCTGCAGGCATCCTGGACCCTTCAGACTCTCCACTGCCATTCCCTTGCCCCTGATTGTCACAATTTGAGAAAGTGGGAAACTAGTTGGACAGGCTGAGGTTCCCAGGATTTCACTGGCGGAGTCAGGGCTGGGATCCTGGCTCCAATGTTTGGAGTGTTCTGGTCTCCCTCATCTCTTCCCCTCCAGAGCATGCAGCAGATGGTCCTTAACATCCTCTCATGTGTCCTGCTTGTCCTGCATCCATGTGCAGCCAACTTCTTCATGTTCCTCTGTCTCCCCATCCAGCTTGCCTTCCTGGATGCCGCCTCCCGACTCGGGACTCTGACATGGATGCTATTCCAATTCAAGGCTCAAAAGTAGACACTATTCCCTCCCACTCAGGGCTCAGTGACGGAAGACACTCCCCACAATGTTCAAGGACTCAAGAAGAGTCCCCACAAGGAGGTCCATGTCCCCAGAGGGGACATATAAAGGAGATGGACTCAAGAGGCCAAGAGATCCTCCTATCTGAGACCTTTAGAGGCCACTGTAAGGAACCTCCAGAGGCTTAATGGAATGAAACCACTTCCCCATCCATATTCAAGGATCAGCTCTTGCAGGAACTGGAGTAAACCAGCTGAGCTGCCCTGCAGAGACAAGAACGTGAGCCTGTAGGGCCCACTGGGATTCTCCCAAGAAGGAGTTCCCAACATGTTCCTGCTCTGAGAAGAAAGATAGATTGTGTCATCTGTGGGTGTCACATTCTGACACTGTGCCCTCGAGTAATAGACAGGGAAAAGGGATCAGGGGCACAGAAGAGGGATCAGGGGCACAGGGGAGTTATCAGGGGCACAGGGGAGAGGT
>JANHMN010000020.1:39897959-39922959 GCA_030674055.1 Rhabdomys pumilio
GGGGCACAGGGGAGAGGTCAGGGGCACAGGGGAGAGGTCAGGGGCACGGGGGAGAGGTCAGGGGCACAGGGGAGAGGTCAGGAGCACAGAAAAGAACAGCATAGGTGCTGCACTTGAGGGAGCAGAGAGAGGAGTGTACAGGCCCAGGATAGGGACGAAGCACACTGGCACACCTAGGAACTACAGCTGTTTCTGTGCCCCTCAGGAACCAGGCAACTCTTAACATACTGGCTGCCCTGTGTGTAACTCTACGGGCAACCCAGAACCAAAAGAAGCTGCTGGAAGCCACTGTGCACAGGCAAACTGTCCTGATGTGCGCAGCAAGTGTCCTGCATGTGTGCGCAGCAAGTGTCCTGATGTGTGCGCAGTAAGTGTCCTGCATGTGTGCGCAGCAAGTGTCCTGCATGTGTGCACAGCAAGTGTCCTGCATGTGTGTGCAGCAAGTGTCCTGCATGTGTGTGCAGCAAAGTGTCCTGCATGTGTGTGCAGCAAGTGTCCTGCATGTGTGCGCAGCAAGTGTCCTGCATGTGTGTGCAGCAAGTGTCCTGCATGTGTGCACAGCAAGTGTCCTGCATGTGTGCGCAGCAAGTGTCCTGCATGTGTGTGCAGCAAAGTGTCCTGCATCTGTGTGCAGCAAGTGTCCTGCATGTGTGCGCAGCAAGTGTCCTGCATGTGTGCGCAGCAAGTGTCCTGCATGTGTGTGCAGGCAAAGTGTAATATGACAGAGTGCTGAGGCACATGCGGTGTTGGAGCCCTTCCTGTGTCTAATACTGACACCGCATGCCACTTCCATGACACCCATGCCAGTCTGGAAAAATATAACCCAAGAGAGAACCAAACTATACTAAACACCCATGGTGGGCCACGCAAGCTGCCTGGGGCCCAGTGCTACTATCTTCCAGCCTCTGAGACAATTCTGTGACATGCTGACCCAAGCCACAGAATGACACACCGATAAAGCAGGTTCTGAACAGAAGGTCCCTGATCTCAGATTTGTGTACTGTGGTGACTGCATCCACCCCGAGATGGTTCACACGATCATGCTGACAGGCTCGAGAATCAGTTAGGAGACAAATCTCTGGATATGTCTGCCAGGAAGTTTCTCAACTGTGTTAACTCAGGTGGGAAAACCATGAGCATAGGCTGTGCTATCCCATGGGCTGGGGTCCTAGGCTATGTAATTCATTCATGTTGGCAACTCTGGATGAAGTGACAACAGCACCCTCACAATCCTGCACTAACTTTTCCCCATCATGACAGACTGTACCCTAAACTGTGAGCCAAAATAAACCCACCTTCTCCATAAGCTGCTTTTGCCCATTAGGCTGCCATTAAAATGAATATACTCCCAGGACTCCTCCTGCGGCTGCAGACCTTTCCCAGTCTTGATGGCTGAAGCCCCCTCCCCATCCCCAGGAGGGAAAGGTCAGCATACCGGTGATGGTGCAGGCATCCCGGTGTTCTCTGTAGCTGGGAGCATCTTCCACAGCCTCGCTCACATAGTACTCTTCAGAGATGCCCGGGCTGCAGGTGAGGACCGCATGGCTGCAAGCCTCAGAGACGGGCGCAGAGCTGGCCAAGGTGTCGTCGTGCAGGGCTGTGGCGTCCAGCTTGGCAGGTTTCAAGGGGAGGTGCCCACTGCCATGGGGGGTTCCCCGCTGCCGGAGTCAGGGGCAGTCGGGCAGATGGCCCCTGGGAGAGTCAGTGTACCAGTAGGAGCGGCTCACAGAGAATCTGTGGAAGAACCCAGAGAGAAAGACACCATCATGAGGGGTTTGTGAATATATCTGGATAAAATCTTTAAGATCAAGGCAGGGGAGAGTAGGGTCTCATCACAATAGCACTGCAGAGATGATTTACCGGCTAACCAGGCCTCAGTCCAGACACTGAAATCGGCCTTGGCCAGTATTAAGACATTAACAAAGTGTTCTCAGCTAGAAGGGCGACGGCCATCCCCAAAGGGAGAAGCCGGGAAGGGCATGGAGCAAGTCCCAGTGGAAAGAGCACAAGTGTACACTGAGGAAAATGCAAACTGACACACTGATGTGCGATGCGAGGCGATATGGTTATCTGTACATTCGGTTATAAATGACAGGATTAAACTCTGCTAAACACAATTCCACAAAGGACTTGAAGGTCGGCGCCCACGTCAAGTTACAGTGAGATAGGAGTGAACTCCTTCGAGACCCTGAAAAGTTAAGACCTTATTTAAAAAAAAAAAAAAAAACAACCAAAACACATCATGCCCATTCACAGAATCCCGGGGAGAGCCAAGGTTAAGGCCCTGGGAAGGATGAACAGCTATGACAACATCAGCACCATTAGGCAACTCAGACTTCCAGTAAAATCTGACTACAGAGCTACAGATAAGAGTTCTTCTGTTTCAACAGCAGCCCTATGGTGACCTCTCAGGACAGTGCTAGCCCCTGAGAAGTTATCCTTTTATTCAGTAAGGGTCCTCTCCTCTCCACCCACCTCCACACACACACTGCACACACGCGTGCGCACACACACGCACACACACACACTCAAAAACACACATGGCAAAAGTGTCTAACAGGGGTGTGGTGAATGGCATCTACAAAACTTATTTTAGTGACCAAGGAGATGGTTCAGGGGATAAAGTGCTTGCCACTCAAGGACCTGAGTTCCAATCCCCAGCACCCAAGTAAAGCCAGGCACAGTAGTTCATCTCTATAATCTTGCATTTCTACAGCAAGATGGAAGATGGAAGGGGCTCACATGCCAGATAGCCTAGTGTACAGAGCAGAGAGCAACAAACAGATCCTCCCCAGACACAGTAGAATTTAGGTGTGACATCCAAGGTTGTCCTTTAGCCTCTACCTCTGTGCTGTGGCACGCACACTTGCACATGCATACATGTGTACATACAGCGTATACATATGCACAGAAGTTCAAGAGAATGAAAACGTGGCTTAGCGCGTAGCAGTTAAGAGTGTGTTCTGCTCTTCCCGGGACTCACGCTGGGTGGCTCACAACCATCTATTACTCCAGCTCTGGGCTTTCTAGTGTCTTTTTTCTGGTCTCCATGGGCACCCACATACATGTGCACAGACACACATTCACAAGTAAAACTAAAGTCTTTGGTACCAGAGAGATGACTCGGCAGTTAAGAGTACCTATTGCTGTTGCAGAGGACCTCGGCTCTTTCCTGTGTCAAGATACTCACAGCCTCCCATAACTCCAGCTTCAGGGGATCTGACATGGCTTCCACAGAAACCTCATGCACATGGGCACATAAACTCACTCAGGTGCACACACATAAACAGAAAGAATTTCAATGGACAGAAAGTATGGAATGGGAAGAGACAGGAGGTTCTACACACATTGAGGAAACAAGCAAAAGCAGCCTGGAACAGGGGTGCTTCTGTAGGATGACATGTGGAACCCAACTGGACCATCACACCTGGTCAGAGATACACCAAAAAGCCTCGTGAAAAGGCACAAAGCATTCTGGGTATTAGGGCTTGAAGTCGGTGAGCCAGAAGTTCTTCATTCACTGCCACCCATGCTCCGTGTTTTTGGTTGAGAATTCTCTGGGTGAGGCTAACAGACGCTGGTGCTGCCCTGACAATCTTGATTAAGTAATGGCTTCCTTTGTGCCAGCTGTGTACTGACTCTGGTCTGGACACTGACTGGCCAGGAACAGTCTAACAAGTGACACACATCTGTATAACTCTTCACAGAAGTGGGAGAAAGAAAGGCTGAGTGGCCACACTGGGCACCTGCATTGACCTGAAATGGTCCACCACCAGGTTAGTTCTGAAGAGTTCCAGAAAAAACAAACAAAGAAAAAAATCCAAAAACCACAAAGGCAAGACTAAAGGGAACAAAATATCCAAAAAAATAAATAAATAAATAAATAAATCCCAGTAACGTTTCTAAAAACTGTTTATAGATGTATTTAGTTCATGTGTGCGAGTGTTTTGCCTGCATGTCTCTCTGTGCAGGGTGATTAGTGCCTGAGGAGGACAGAAGGTGTTGGATCCCACGGAACTGGAGTTACGGGTGGCAGTGTGCATGCAGCTGTGTGAGTGCTGAGAATCAAATCTGGGTCCTCTGGAAGAGCAGTGTTAACCTTAACCTCTTAACAAGCCTCACTCGGTCACCCAATGACCCATGTGACTCCCCCATCTAGTTTCTAACTTAAATAGAGTCGCAGTAGGGGCCCCAGGGAGACCCAGGGATGCTGCATCAGGAGAAACAGTCCATCCCAGGGTGTGAGTCTGTGGAAACCTTATGTCAGCATTTCTACTCAACCTGTGCTTTCTGCCAGTGACTCAAGATCTCTTCAAGAAGCAAAAGTAAGCAGACAGCCAGGATGGTACACCAAAAGAGGCCAGGGCCTCAGGGCCTGCGGAATAGCCCAGTGGGTTCAGAGGATCTGAGTTCTACCCCTAGCACTCATAAAGAGAGCGCCTGTAATCCTCATGCTAGGGAGTCAGAGATGGGTAGATCACACGTGTACACGTGTTCACACATGTACATACACAAAGCAGAAAGGAAAACTGGCCAGAGACTGCATAGTGCACATGTGTCCAGCAGCCCCAGGCACCATCTGTAGAGACAGGAAGAGGAAGTTAAGCTTCCGGGTTGCTGAGACACAGGCTGGATCCCCGGAGGTGGTGAGCCCAGCCATCCTCTGCCCACACCCGAGACTGTGAAGCAGATGATAACACGGCTGTGACCAAGGCATGCCAACCCTGTGTTCTGCATACAGCAAACTCATACACCCGTCACCACCCTCAAAATGACTCAGACTGCCCAAGAAAGTGAGCCTTGTATGTCCCTAAAATTACATTTCAAATGTAATTTTACATTTCTCGATGGCAGCACACAGTTACACAACTGTGACACTACTGGCCCTTCTGGAGCTGACAGAAAGCATAGGGAGTACTGGCCATTACGGAAGTTAGCTGCCCACCGTCACTAACCTTCCTGTGTGGCCAACTCTTCTTAGCCGAATGTAGATACTAACCCCACTTAGAGGTAAGGAACTAATGCTCAGAGAGACCACACAGAGTCAGCCGAGGGGACCAGTGAGGGGGCCAGTGTGAAGCCGTTTCCTGGCACTGAGTGCTGTGTCTCCCAGCTTCCCCTCACTCTTATCAGGCTCAGGAGAAGATCCTGGATGGCCCTGGCCCCAGCAAAGCCTGGCACACACAGAGCCAGGGCTTTCTTCCAGATAGAGGAAACAAACAGGGCTTTTGAAAAGCCTGCCCATGGGTGAAGGCAGCACACTGTGGGCTGTGCGGTTGACTGGCTGCAGCCTGGGCAGCCCGGGGAAGACAGGACCCCTGTCAGCAGAGGAGTGAGAAGTTCTGCAGCCTGGCTATTCCAGCAGACAAAGGGGTGCCAGAAAGATAACAGCAGGGGTGGGGGCAAGCCGAGTACACACACACAAGGAGTGTGCACCAGGGGGAGGAGTGTACACCCCAGGACTGAAGGTGCCATGGTACAAATGTTCCTGCCTTTTCTATAATCTCATACAATGGATTTCTCCTTCGTCCTCAGGTTTCTGCTCCCTCAGCTCCATGGCTTCTTGAGAACTCAGCCTAAACTTTACCTCTTATGTTTTGTAGCCAATATCGGTTTCTTGTGTTTTGTGAGTTTCCATCCATTTCCCTCCTAACCTTCACTGGGGTGAAATCTCCCCCCAGCTACCACCTCCTGGCTGCAGCCCTGGGCTTCTGAGGGGTCTCTACAATAAGGGGGTGCCACCTGCACTTGTGAGGTCAGGGGCATAAGGGCAGGAAGTGGTCCTGAAGAACAACAGGTCTGAGAGTGGAAAGGCCCAGAGTTGCCTCAGGGGTAAGCACAAGCAGCGGAACACACACAGAGCCTGTCTTCTCATTTCTAATTTAGAAACAAGCCCCCAAGGCCAGCCAATCTACAGGCCATGCATGGAGGGCAGTCACAGAAAGTCCTGGTTCCTCCCTGGGGCCAGCACATGCATGGAGTGAGGCAGGATCATGGCAGGGGATACGAAGGGACACGGGTAGCGGAACAGTCCCTCACCCTGGGATCTAGGTCACCCTTCCTGCCAGCTGGGCCAGGAAACTTCAGCACAACCAGCCGAAAAGGCCATGATGTGTGTCTTCCTAAAGACACCTCAGACAGGGACACCGAAATGAACAAGCTGTGCTGACTTTGGGTCATGGTGTGTGTGTGACCTGTGTTTGCCCTCCTCTGTCACCCGTAAATCTAAACAACATGCTCCCTAAAACCACCTTACAGTTCCAGTTACAACTGGAGGATTTTAAGGGAATGAAGTAAGCCATTTCATGGAGGTTTTACTTAATTCTCAAGCTTGGCTTCATCTTTAAACCTCAATGTAAACTGAATCCTTTGTACAACATAAACACACACACACACACACACACACAAAAGCACTGTAAAGACACCTAGGTGTGGCTTTCTTGGGAAGCCACCTATGTCATTCATTCATATATGTTCAATATATATATATTATATATATATTATATATATTCATTCACACACATATATAGGTATGTATGTATATGTATGTATGTATGTATACACACACACACACACACACACACACACACACACACATATATGAATGATAGAGGCATGCTTTCCTAAGCATTCTACTCCCATCTCTCTCCCTCCTCTCCTTCCCTTCCTTCCCCCTCCCATCCCCGTTATCCCATTTCATCTTTCCCTTGAAAAATGTGCTCTCTCTGATTCCCTCAGTTGCTTCGCTCTGATTCATCCCCAGATTCCTTTCTGCTAAGAAGCCAGGAACCTGGCTTTATTTCAGCGGATGTCCCTGGGGGTACAGGACTCCTCCAGTCTCCAGCAGCAGTGCTGGCTGTGTCTGGCTGTGTCCCTCTGTAGCTGATGAGGGGACTGTGTGAGGTGCTGGTACCTTCAGCACCTTCAGTTGCCACTGTTGTTACTGTCAGCTGTTCAGAAGGTAGTGTGGCTAACTTGTACTATTTAAAGTACAGGCAACCCTGGCACAGCCAGGATTGGAAGCTACTGCCCGGAATGTGTGGCCTTGTTTAACGCTCGTAACCTACCAAGCAGCCTTAGCATCTGCTTTCCTCGGGAGAATCTGGGCTCAGGGAAGCCAAACAACCTGCCAAGAAGCAGAGCCTTGCTTGGATGGATCTAAATAAGCAGCTGCTGCTCAGGCTGAGTGGCGCTGGACTTATGGAGAGTCGGGCACACCGTGTGGCCACTCACGACCAACCATTGCTCTCTGCCCTGGATCTATAAGATGACATTCCAGCCACAGCGGAATCAAAGGAGCTCCAAGAAGACACCTGTCCAGTCAGCCGGGATGTGGGGCTCCAGTAGCCAAAGCCTTCCATAACTCCCCCATCTTAGCACTCTCTGACCTCCGATGACCTTCCTGGCACTCCCATGAGTCCAGTCTGGCTACATAACAAGTGGCTAGTGGGCACTGGCATGCCAGCGCTGAATGGTGGAATGGGAACCATTAGATGAGTTACAGCCAGGTTGGGTAACTGTGGTGGCCAAGAAGCCGCCAATTAACAGACTGCTTATGCTACCCAAGACTCACTCCAGAGTCGCAGCTAGGCTACACACAGGATGCCAATCATTCTGTTCACAAGTCGCTCGATAGAACCATCCTCATGACAAAAGCAAGGCACGGGGAAGCCAGGGGCGCGCTCATGGCTCACCCCGAGTCATGGCAGGTGGAGGGCGAAGAAGCGTTTCTCTTCAGGAAACAGCAGCCTGTGCAGACACTACCAAGGTTAGCAGCGCTTTGGCAGGGCATCCTGTGACCAAGTTGTGAGGAACCCTCATCAGCCAAACCCCTCTGAACGTCAAAGTGGCTGGCGGGTGCCATGCTGCAGGCCTGTAATTCCAGCAGAGAGGCAGGAAGATGAGTTGGAACCCAGTTTGGGTCACGCACATAGCAAAAGTCTATCTAAAGAAGGGAGCTGCTGACCTAGCTTAGTAGGTAAGCTAGGGCTTGCCCACCATTACCTGGTCCTCTGTTCCCCAACCCCCACCATACACAGGCACAGAAGCAAGGATGGGAGGGAGAGACGACGGGAAAGAAAGGAGAGAAAGAAGGTTGAAGCACCATCATGGTAAGCAACACACAGGAACAGAGATGACAATTTCAGTAACAGTTCCTGGGGCTTCTTGTGACTGCTGTGAGGTTCCCTGGGCTCCTTGAAGGAACAGAGGAGGACAGCAGAGGTCAGGTGAGCACTCTTACAGGTTCTGCTAGAAGGACTTCAGGACAGCCTTGCACAAGGACAGACAGCCGTGCACAGCAGCTGTCCTGAGTGCCTGTGCCCCACCCCCCACCACAGATGTGCACATAAGAAATCAATGGAGTGCCTTGCCCCACTCCCACCCCACAAATGTGCACACATGAAATCAGTATCACTTTTTGGTTCTTTGAGACAGGGTCTCACTCTATAGCTCAGGCTGGCCTGGGATTCATAATCCCCCTGCCTCAGCCTTCCAAGTGCTGAGGTGGCAGGCCTGCACCACCACACCAGGCTTAATGCCATCGATTTATCTCCTTTGTAGAGACAGAAAAGGTCTCTTGCTGAACCTGGAGCTCGCCACTGCAGCTAAACTGGGTAGCCAGAGACCGCCAGGAATTATTCTGTCTCCACATCTGCACTGAGGCTACAGGCTCCTGCCACCATGGCTGGCTCTTATACGGGCTCTGTGGATCTGAACTCAGGGCCTCATGGTTGTCAGAGAACAATTTATCCACTGGGTTCCCCAGCACCTCAGTGCAGTTATTTTTAAATTCTGCATGTGTGTATGCATGGTATTGTGTGTACAGGAACACGTGTATGTATGAGTGTGGGAACACATGTGTGCATACATGTGGAGGTCAGGGATCAATTCTGGGTGTCAGCCTGAGAAATGGCACCCGCCTCCTGGATATGGAGTCTCTTTCACTGGCCTGGAGCTTGTGGGACAGCTGGCTGGCCAGCCCCAATTTCTACAGTCTCCGCCTCCCTGGGTTGGGACTGGAATACCAAGCTACCATACCCAGCATTTGCACGTGGTTTCTGGTGATCAAACTTTGGTCCTCATGTTTGTATGGCATGCATGCACTTTGCTGGCTGAGTCCCCTCCCCAGCCCTCACTGCCACTTTAAAGCCATGCCTTCCTCTAGCTCTGGAGAGCCTACCTCCCCCAATAATAAAGCAACCAATACCACTTAAAGAAAGTTCTCCCAACTCAAGAACAAAGGGAATGACTGTGGCCCAATCGAACCCCAGCCCCAGATCTCCTTTCGATCTTTCAGTAGCACAGAAGCAATCTCCCTAAATTAAGGAAGGCTGATTCACTGATCCATCAAGGTTTCATGAATGAGATGCTGTCACATGACCAATCCCCATGTCCAAGAATAATTCTGTTGCAGCTGAGAAGTCAGAGTAGCCCAGCCTCGACTCTGTCTCCTAGAATAGGGGAGAAAACGAGACCAGAGCCGGAGCAGCTCAGCCTTACGTAACAGTCCAGTCCCTCTTTTAGCTGCAACAGCAGATTTTTTAAAACACCATAAATAGCTCACTCTCCTGCAGGGAGGCCGTCCAGCCACAGAGCCTGAGGCAGCCAGCTTCTCCTCTTTCTTCTGCAGTGGAACCTTCACAAGCCTTCCAACACAGAGCAAGGTTAGTGAGGCGAGTTTGCCTGACCTAGGACAAACATGTCACTGACCCCTAGAAGCTGGGTAAGAGATTCAAACTTTGCCTATTGGCCCCTAAGAGCCAGCACTCACAGGCTGGCATGGGTAGCAGAGGCTACATTCAGGGACCCCACAGAGAGGCTTCTCCTGCACATCTGGCTGACAGGGTGGCGCTGCAGGGGACAACAATAGTCATTGGACATTTAATCCTGCCAATGGAGGGGCACAAGGCCAGTCTGGCAGGCAGCAGGAGGGAGGAGATTGTAAGAGGCCCAGCACAGTGATAATATGTCAGAGCCCAACTGCGAGCCACATACAGAAAGCCACATCCTAAACCCTTCGCATCTCGGGATTGAAGGAGGAACCTAGAGGCTGGCCAGAGCTGGGTGGGAGATGGCAAGAATGATTACTTCGTCCCCAGATCCCTGCAAAGTGCTCATGGAACACCTGAGACACTAGATGGAAAACCCTTACCTTGAAAAGAAAAGTTTTGCCCAAGAAGGGCTCAGGGGCCTCGGATGCTGAATACTGCAGTCTACCCTGTAGGAATCATGGATTGGAAGGGACACTGAATCCCTAGGGAGGATGCAGGACAAGATCTATGAGAGGCTGGCATGGCAGGGAGGGGGTGTCACATCTGCCCTCCGGATATGGGCCTAAAGTTAATCATCAACCACACCCAGTGGCTACTTAGCCTCAAATCCCAGGACAAAAGGATCACAGCAACTCCAAAGAGTGAACACACCCAGGAACGCGGGATGGGGCTAGGAGAGGGTAGGTAGGAGTAGCTGTCCACGATGTAGCCTTTAATGTACCCAGACTCTCAAAATCAACAACAACTACCTCACAAGGGCAAACCAAAAGGGCATACAGGCTGCATACATCATGTCATGACAAGGTTCTGCCAGGTGGGGGCACTGCCAACCCTAAATTCACAGTAGCCAGACGATAGCAAGCCCATTCATTCTCTTCCCAGTGACTGCTGGGGAAAAACTGAGGTTTGAAGCCATTGGCACAGACTTAAGAAACTAAAAGTACTGTAGCCCAGGGAGGGCAAGAGGGTTCAGCAGGTAAAGGTGCTTGCTGCCAAGCCTGAAGACCTGAGTTCAACCCCTTGAACTCACATAGTAGAAGGAGAGAACAGATTCCTCCAAGTTATCCTGAGTTTACTACACATGCAGACACACACACACACACACACACATACACACACACACACACGTATACTACATGAGTGTGCATGTGTGCTTAGTAAATTTTTTTTAAATCTATTAAAACCACAGCCTATGGCGTATCGAGGAAATCTCAAGTCTCTTTCTGTGTGTGTAGGATCTTAACTTTTCAGGACATGCTGGGACAACAAAAAGAACCACCCTACGTGGAAAACAGTTTTCTCAAGTGAGTGCACGCAAGGAAATTACGATCTTCTCACACTCAAAAGCTAAAGGCAAACAGTATAAATCTGCTTTGCTAAAGCAGATTCAATGACAGAAGTTATCAGAAAAAATATACAGGCTGGCAGGATGCCTCAGCTTACTGAGGTCCTGCAGCAGAGCCTCATGGCCTGGTTTTGATCCCAGGGACTCTATTGGAGGAGAGAAGCAAGTCCCAAGAGATGATCTATGAGCCCCACACATTACACACTTGTGCATACTCAGCACATATATGCACACACAAGAAAATAATAAATAAATATGTTTTCGGTTATTACGAAAACGGCAATAATAATCAAAACTGTCACCCTGGCATCGTTTCATTCATAAATAACCTATGCTGCTCACCTCAGTGCTATTCAGGAATTTATATCAAAAGCAAGCCCACAAGGACAGAGAGAGAATTCATCAGTTAAGAGCACTGGCTGCTCTTGAGAACTCAGGTGTGACAGTTTGTATATGTTCGGCCCAGGGAGTGGCACTCTTAGAAGGTGTGGCCCTGTTAGAGTAGGTGAGTCACTGTGGGCATGGGCTTTAAGACCCTCATCCTAGCTGCCTGGAAGGGAATATTCTGCTAGCAGCCTTCAGATGAAGATGTAGAACTCTCAGCTCCTCCTGCACCATGCCTGCCTGGATGCTTCCATGCTCTCACCTTGATGATAATGGACTAAACCTCTGAACTGTAAGCCAGCCCCAAATAAATGTTGTCCTTATAAGAGTTGCCTTGGTCACGGTGTCTGTTTATAGCAGTCAAACCCTAACTAAGACACCACATTACTTCCCAGCACCCACAAGATGACCCACAACTAACTGCCTGTAACTCCAGTCCCAGAGAAGAGACCCTCTTCTGGTCTCCAAGGTCACCACATGCACATGATATATACACACATACATACAAAGCACTCGTATACATAAAATAAATCTTACAAAATTTTAAAGTAATTCCACAGCTAGTTGTTCTCTAAGAAAAAGCAAAGCAAAACCTCGTACGGAGATCTAACTAACTTTCCTTGTAGCACATATGTACATTTGAGACACGGAAACATATTATCTATTACAGATTTCGATTAAATAGGACACACATCATAACTTGTCCCTTTCATCCATGTGCCTTCTGATAGCAACACAGAGAAACTTCATCACCAAGAACAGATGTCAAGCACAGACTCAGTGTGAAAACTGCAGCTCACAACCCAGCTCAGGGCATGGTGTGTCCGTCTACGTTAGAAGGAGACATAGAACTTCACGACAGCCGGGCAGTGGTGGCGCACGCCTTTAATCCCAGCACTTGGGAGGCAGAGGCAGGCGGATTTCTGAGTTCGAGGCCAGCCTGGTCTACAGAGTGAGTTCCAGGACAGCCAGGACTACACAGGGAAACCCTGTCTCGAAAAAAAAAAAAAAAAAAGAACTTCACAACAAGCACTGTCAGGTCAAAGCATCTCTCAATCCTCGCCTGAGATGCTTCTATCTGCAGCAGGCAGTGAATTAACACAGTGAGATACAACTACCCAGAGAAGAAGGGATTGACGAGCACTCAGCCATAAGAGAATATACATATGGCACACATACTCCAGCACCCAAGGCTCAGGGTCGCTGCAGAAGAAAGAGCTGGAAGAATGTGACAGCCAAAAGCAACGTCGGCTACAAGCGAGTCTCTGGATACGGCATCCAGGTGTACGTGAATTCGAGGCGGCGGAAGCAGCGTGTACAAACCTATACAAGTCTAAGCCGGACAACATTTGACCAGGAGAGGGGAGTCAGACACATGATCCCACCCCTAGTCACTGGAGCTATTAGCAACTGTTAGCTGCTGGGATTGGGGGAGACAGGTATCTCCGACTGTGTAGCTGTTGGTAAGTTGACAATGTGCCAATGGAAGACCTCAGTTGGATTGGCAGCACAGAGTAATCTTGAAGTTTTTTTTAAAAAAAAAGTTGGGTGGGCCGGGAAGGGGTGATAGATCTGGGAAGAGCTGGGGAAGAGATCAATATGATCAAAACAGGTGGCATGAAACTCTCAAAGAACTAACTCTTAATAAGTAAGACCTGGAACAATGTAACCCACCATCTGCCAGGCATAATTACATCACCACCATTCCCACCCACAGAGCCACACCCAGCGGCCTCCGTGACCGCTCCTTATTAGGGCCTTGGTAGGCTTCCAACCCCACACTCAGGCCCGCTCCTCACTCCTGCTGAGTCACCTTACATGTCTACCGCACCCACGCCATCCCAACAACCTGGCCGTGAGCAGGGCTCCTCTCCAGGGGCACAGGACCACATACTCATTCCTAAGTCGCTTCCTCTCTCACCGCTGACTACTGATCCCACGGAAACCACCAAACCCTAGTTCCTCTTCATAAAGCAAGGAGCAATAGTGATGGCAAACAGTAGGGGGTGCTACAAGGAATAAGTGAGCTAAGTATACAGTAGGTGCTCCATAAATAGCTCTGTAGTTACCCCAGAGATAAAACCCTCACAAAGCAGAGGGAAAACAGAGCCTGAGGGGAAAATAGACCATGACATTTCAAAGGTCATTCTCCTAAAATCAGGGACTACAGACTTCAGAGCTCTGTACTAGACAGCTAAGAGGAGGTTTTAAAAGGTTCACTTCTGCCCATTTAGGTCATCACTGGGCCCTGGGTGCTTAGAACACAGTAAACTCAATGTTTATAGAACAATTTCAATGATTCATTCTTATGCCTGCCCCTGTTGAAAAAAAATAAAGCCATCCCAGCCTCCCTGTCCTTACCAGAGTGTGACAGGTCAATTACAATCCCAGCAATCAATGGTGCACACACTGTCACAGCAGGAAATGTCCAAGGGGCTTCCTGAGTGACAGGCTTGGATGACATCAGGCAAGTGACCTCCACACTCAACTCTTCACAGGATTCCACACAATTTAAGGCTTTAAAACAGGAGGGAGGGAGGGAAGAAGAAAGGGAGGGAGGGAGGGAGGGAGGGAGGGAGGGAGGGAGGGAGGGCAGGAGGGTGGGTTTTCCACATAGCTACCCAAAGGAACTGCAAGTTTGTCTTAAAACTCCTATTCATTTGCACACTGGCCCTCAAAGTGCCTGAACTGCAGCGGAATCCCAGTCTGGTGTTTTTCAAAACAGATTCCACAGCTATGGAAACACAAGTTGCTCTCGGCTATGACTTCACTGTCAGACAGAGCGAGAAAGAGCAACCCAGTGTGGCTACACCACCTCCCCATAGACAGTGTACATCCAGTAAACTAGGCCTCGCCATTCAGCACACAGACCCCTCATCTCTGATTTATAGACAAACCACCACACGAAAGAAAGTTCCCCTGGTGAGTGTGTGGTGGGTTATGGGAGCAATTATCTTCTTAATCTACTGGCTCTAAATGAAGCCCCAGGGATGCCAGGGGGCCTTCTGTGGACTGCAGGAACAGATTCTGGACTTGATCCTGTCTGATGGCAAAGGAAGAACATTCTAGAGCCCCCATCAAAGGCATCTTGGATGAAGGGGAGCCAGCAGCTTAGGATTTTTCAGCCACTTTCAGCATTTTACCTAAAGCAGAATTTGGGACCACTCAGAAGCCCTGAGCCTCTACACAGGAATACCCAGGAAACAGGGGAAGGCCAGGGCTTCCAGGAGCTGAGGCACCTAGCTCAGCTCAGTCAGCCCATAAAGTCAGAAAGTTACTTTCTTACTGAAATGAGCAGCACAGCTAGGGACCAACAGCCCAGACCCACACAGTAAACAGTGGCTCTCTGGCCTCAATCACACAGCATGATTGCCTTGGGGTGTGCAGTCTGAGCCAGGACAGCACAGAAGCTACAGTGAACTAGAAAACGGCAAGGAGAAACTGACCAGAAAGGAGGGATGCTGAACAGAGAGGATTTAGTCATCCCCAGGCAAGAGTGCTCCTGGCACAAGCACTCTCCAGGCATCAATGACAGGGAGCCCACTCTGACCCCTGCTCAGAGGGACTGCAGCCACACTTGGCTGCTCACAGTTTGTACAAACCCAGATGCTCTACTCCCCACCCACTCTCCTCTCTCCATAAATTGCTAACTCTTGAAGAACTTAGGGCTAGGGACGTAGCTCTGTGGCAGAGCACTGGCCCAGCCATGAGGCTCTGGGCCAATGTCCAGCACTGGAAAACTTGTCTTGGTGGCTCACACCTGTCATCCCAGCACTAGAGAGATGGGGGCAGGAAGACCAGGAGTTCAAGGTCAGCCTCAGCTAAAGAGCAGGGACCAGCTTGGGCTACAATAAAACATGTCTCAAAAAAGAAAAACAAGCTGTAAAGAGGACTGGAGAGGTGGCTCAGTGGTTAAGAGCTCTGACCGCTCTTCCAGAGGTCCTGAGTTCAATTCCCAGTAACCATATGGTGGCTCACAACCATCTGCAACAGGACCCACCCAATACTCTTTTCTGGTCTGTCTGAAAACAGCTACAGTGTAGTCACATACATCAAATAAATTAATGAAGAAGAAGAAGAAGAAGAAGAAGAAGAAGAAGAAGAAGAAGAAGAAGAAGAAGAAGAAGAGGAGGAGGAGGAGGAGGAGGAGGAGGAGGAAGAGGAGGAGGAGGAAGAGAAGGAGGAGGAGGAAGAGGAAGAAGAGGAAGATGAGGAAGACAAGGAAGAAGAAGAGGAGGAGGTAGAGGAGGAAGAGGAGGAGGAGGAGGAGGAGGAGGAGGAGGAAGCAGCAACAGCAATGATGCTAATGCATAAGCAGAGATGCTGAATGTAAGCAACCACGTAAGCAGCGATGTTACCACAAAAATAGTGATGATACCATGGAAGCAACGATGGCCTGACAACTGGGCAAAGTTAGAGTGGAGAGATGAAGAGGGTATGGAGTCACCTCTTTTGCTACACTCTGGACTTTAGATCATATTAATGTTTCATATGATCTCAAAATTAAAATAAGTCACCCTGAAACCAGAAACAGGAAGAGACCAACTTTATCAACAAAGTAGTGAGTTATTCAGAAGAACCGACAGCCCAGACTCTTAAACCTGTGGTTCTGTGTGCCCACACTAAGAGATTTCTAAAGAAAACTAAACTTCAAAGAATTCCTGAGCTCGGTAGAGGCAAGAAGCCGATGCTGAAATCACGGACACACTCAGTGAATATACTCAGTAGTATACATGTACACTAACGTACATATTATACACATATTTACAAGCTCTGTGTGTATGCGATGTAAACACGTGGCTTACAAACAGATTTTCCTTTTTCTGTTCAGCAGGGGGCATTAGTTGGAGAGGCAGGGGGTGTGTTTTGGGCAGAAGTAAGCAAATCCTTAATGCAAACAGTTTCTGACACCAGGAAGGGGCAGGCAGGGCAGATCTCAGCAGGCTGGTCACCTCTGGAAGGCAGTACTATGCTGTGTAATCCACCCAAGGCAGCTGGGCCTCCCATCCTCTGTTAAAAAAGACCTTGGTCTTTACCAAGTAGGCAAATAACCCACCATGGAAATGCTGTCTGAGACAAAGCCCACTGGGAGAAGCCAGTTACAGGAAAGCTTGGGAAAGCTGCGGCCTGTGGGGCCAGGATCACTCAGAGCAACAGCGTTGAGAGAAGACGTAACTTCTAAACCTACTCTGTCACCTCCATAATTCAGACATCTCCAGTCAGAATCACACACACACACATACACACACACAACCACACACACACACAACCACGGGCACTTAACCCTTAAAACGCACCCCTGACATTATCTTATGCGTTCTTAGATCATTTTCAGAAGAGCTTTTCACCTCCAGGAAGTCTAGGGCAAACACTTCGGCTCTGTTATTTTAGGAAGTCCCTAAACTGCCTGAACCGTTTGCCTTTGCCAGGGCCTGTTTCCCAGGATGACATCATCATCGGGCAACCCTCCTCCGAGCCTATGAGTCTGGAATCACAACTCAGCTCTTCAAATTCCAGCCAGGAACATTCTAGAGCCCTCAGGAATTACATCTGGGTAAGCCAGCAAGTCCAAACATCTGTTTCATAGGCCTGTCTGTGAGGGGATCCACATTTTTGCAGCCTAACACTCCTGCCTCTCTAGAAGGCATGCTCGACCTTCCTTAGGTCCCAGAACCCTAAAACCTTGCAGCTAAAATGAGAGTTTTGCTATTCCCAAAGTCCTTTGGAAGGCAGCCACACAGAAGGGCGGCCCATCCCTTCAGTCACTGACAAGTACATCAGTAGGAATGGCTGTCCCTGTTAGCTTTATGTACCACAGAGGGTACATAAAAAATTCCCTGTTCAGTGGGAAACCCTGTCTCAGCATGACCTCACTACTCACGACCAGTGTAGCCTTGACTGAGTTTCTTAATCATAAACTGTACCTTTCAGTTCAATAAACCAGGCAAGTCAGGTATGGCGGTGCACACCTGTATAGTCTCAGCACCTAGGATGCCAAGGCAGGAGGATCATGAGTTTGAGGCTAGCCTAGGCAACACCATGAGACCCTGTCTCCACAGTCACTCAATAAGTCAATCAAGGAACAACGTCAACCATCTCCCAAGGTGGTTACTAGAGTTGGGAGTCCAGAAGTGAGCATGCACTACTACCCTTGCAGCACACACCCCTCTCCAGCCGCACAGTTTGAAGGACACAGAGCTCCTAGAGAAGGACTGCAATGAAGTCCAGGCAGGGCAAGGGCAGGGGATAACTGTCACACGCCGTTTTCCTGTAAGGCAAACCCTTCATTGGGGAAAATTATATTTTGCAGCACACTAAGCGGTCTTTGTTAAAAGATCTGGAATTGGACAGACCATACTTTCTCAGCAGCAAAATACCTTGTTTAAGGTCACAGGGACAAGATAGGCACAACCCATGTTTCACAGCTAACTAGGGTGCACGGTCAGTGATGCCGTCATAATCAAGCCTCGGAAAGGCTATTCTTCAAAGGTCCAGCTTCCTCAGCGTCACACACTGTATGCAAGCTGGTATGTAATTTATGATAATGTCACCACTATGCCTGGCTTTCTATGTGGGTACCGGGAAAGAACTCAAGTGCTCTTATTTGAGCACCAAGCACTTTATAGACTGAAAATATTAATTTCAATGTATACTCAGCCAAATGGACCCAAAGCCCTGGCACCTCTGTCACTGGCACCTCTCTGTCACATCAAGGAATCAAGAGACGTCCACAGAATGAATGGCAGCGTCTGCTCCCAACTGCGGGGAAGTCCGCTTCTACCAGGGCAAGTGGACATCCAAGCAGCTGAGCCACAGCCCGCTGTCCAAACCTCACCCACTGCAGGGTTCCTGCCCCGCCCAGAGCAGGGCCCCTCTCTACTCTGACTTTGCTGGAACTTCACTTTCTCCTGGCTGAGCAACCCCAGCCAGGAACAACTGTTACACACTTTCACACAGAGAGCTGCATTCTCCAACGATGGAGTCACAGAGCCCTGGAAATATGAAGCTCCCTCCAGAGCACCAAGGGCCACCATTATTTGAATTCAATAACCCCTTTCCAGAGAAACTGAACCATTTCTGGAAAGAAAGAGAAAGCCACTACTGAGCAAAGCAACAAGACCGGCAGAAGGATAGAGGGTGTGAGCTGAGGATAGCAGGGTGGAGGGGGAAGGTGAAAGGATGGACAGACAGACAGATGGACAAACAGATGGACAGACAGACAGGCAGATGGACAGGTGGACTGACAGACCCGGCAGGAGATAGGTGGGCAGGTGTCTTAGTGTTATCACTATTGGTGATGAAACACCATGACCAAAGCAACTTGGGGAGGAAAGGGTTTATTCAGCTTATACTTCCACATCCCTGTTCATCACTGAAGAAAGCCAGGACAGGAACTCAAACCAGGCAGGAACCTGGAGGCAGGGGTTGATGCAGGAGCCACAGATGCTACGGCATAGAGCAGTGGTCCTCAACATTCCTAACACCGTGAGCCTTCAATACAGTCTCTCATATTCTGGTGACCCCCTAATCATAACATTGTGTCTGTTGTTATTTCATAATTATAATTTTGCCACCGTCATGAATCACAATGTAAATATTTTTGGAGAAAAAGTTTGCTGAAGGGGTCTTGACCCATGGGTTGAGAACCACTACCCTAGAGGCTTGCCTGAAGTCCAATCCCGTGGAGCCATTTGCTCAGTTGAGGTTCCTTTCTCAGAGGGCTCTGATTTGTATTAAGTTGACATAAAATTATCCAGCACAGGCTGACAGATGGGATGTATGAATAGTTGGGTGTGGGGAGTGGAGACAGATGGACAGATGGACAGTCTGGTTGCTCCTGAGTCAGATTAACAATTTGGCACTTACTATTGATGTTCTGGTCCACAAAGGAGACGGAAAACAAGTGACTCTGCAGGCCACCAGAAGAGGCGCATATTCCTAACCTCCTTGTCCTTGTGCTGGGGCCGAGTGGAATTCTCACATGATAACTCGGAGGTCTATATTAAGCATCTCAGGCCAATTGTCCATTAAATAAAGTTCAAGTGGCACTGGGTTCACATGACCCCGGGCTCTCCAGGCAGCTGACTGTCCTCGTATCTCCTGCCTACACCACTGGCTCCAAAGCGGCTCCCTGACAGACTTCTCGGCCATAGTCCATGCTGGACCCAGGAGGTGAGTATGAGAACTTCCAAAGGGCTGGCAGATGCCAGGGCTGTGGGCCTCACACTCAGTGTGCACGTCTGGGCATAGATACAGCCATGGCTCTCGAAAAGCTGAGATCAATGGTTATACTAGATGTTAACATGATGGGAGGCTGGGTCATGAGATCATGGGAACTGTCTGTACTCTTGACTTTTCTATTAAACCAAAATTACACCATAATAAAGAGTTTAACAAATACAATAAACTTTAGGTCAACCACCAAGCCTTCTGAAGCAAGCATTCCAGTTTTCACAGGGTCCATCCACGTAAGTCAGAAATCCACTGAGATTGTCATATTGCATTTTAGTCTTGAAATGAAGCTGGTGAGATTACCCTGGAAAGACTGACGGGAGGATGAGACAATGGTGTGACCGTGTTAACATTAAGATGCGTTTCCAGAGGGCGAGAGTTCATGTCCCAGCACCCACACCAGGCAGATCACCTGCAACTCAGTTCCGGTGGTACTTATGATGTCTTCCTCTATGACACTGTGTTCACATGTGCATATGCACACACAGACATAACTAAAAATAAAAACTATGTCTTAAAGGACTCCAGGTCTTCATTCTGCTTTTCCCACTTCCTCCCTTAGGAGATTTCTATTCTCACATCTGCCCCTCAGTGAACCTGGACTAACCCTGTTTTAACAGGCACGCCCTTCCCCACGTGTAGGATCCAGTTCCTTTCTTTGCCTTTCTTCTTAGAAGCTAATCCCTCCAACACGTTAACAGTCTACTCTTGCAAATGCAAAGCCCTGCACAGGTGGAGCCAGCCTGTTTTGTTCTCTCTATCCCTGGGATTTCTTCAAAAGCCTCTATTGGCATCTTTCTCCTTGACTTGGTTTCCTGGGATGGTAAGAACAGAAGGGTCTCCTGTAACCCAGGCTGGCCTTCAGCTCCTGATCCACCTGCCTCCATCCCTGAGTCCCTGGATTATAGGTGTGTATCACCACACCAGCTAGAACAAAGTACTTTAAAGAAACCATATTCCTCATAGGGTGTCTCTCTCTCTTTCTCTTTCTCCCTCCCTCCTTCCCTTCTTCCCTCCCTCTCTCCCTCCCCCTCGCCCTCCTCCTCTCTCTCTCTCTCTCTCTCTCTCTCTCTCTCTCTCTCTCGTGTGTGTGTGTGTGTGTGTGTGTGTGTGTGTGTGTGTGTGTGTGTACATTATCTCACAGGAATTACCTGGTTTGTCCCTCCCAAATCCATGGCCTTGGTGTGGGAACTCATCCCCATACCAGTTCCACAGAGAAGGAAGGTAACAGCCCAGGGTGACCCCAGAATAATAACCTAAGCTATTCAACACCCTGCCCACCATGTTCCCACCACACCTCCACCACAGGGAAACTCTGAAACAACCTTTTCTGAGAGAATACTAAGCTTTCAGAGTAGGGTGTCTCTTTAAAATGCAATACAAACAGTATTCCCAAGTCATCTCGCACCCACCTGCTGAAAACACACGGAAACAGATAGAAACACGTCTTCTGGAAACCTGAGATCTACTGATGTACAGGAACAAGATGGACCAGCCCTGTGATTTTACTAGAACCTATAAAGACCACCCATCAGAAATACTAGTGGTGAAGACAAGTTACATCTTTTTGCAACAGTTAACTCAAGCCTTACTCAGGTGAAAGACCAGGAAGGGAGTCACACAACTGTCAGAGGCACGAAGGGCAGACTCTTCCCAGACGCATACAAAAGATGGAACAAGCTCTTAATCCCTTACTCTCTTACCCTCTCTCTTACCCTCTTACCTCTCTGTCCCCTACCCCCTTCCTCTCTCTCCACTTGGTCATGGCCAGCCTCTACTTCTCTTCTCTCTTCTTCTTCCACCTTCTTTCCCCCACCTTCGCCCTATCTCCTGAATAAACCTCCTCCCCCTTGGAAAAAAAAAAAGATGGAACAAAAGACCCAGAAACAACAGGCAAGGGGCCACCAGATGCAAGTCAAGTCACATGCTGCTGGGCCCAATGACAAGCGGCTCAACTTCCAGGAACCCAAAGAGTAGGAGAGAACTGAGTCGCACAAGTTGTCCTCTGACCTCCACACTTGCACCTTAACACACGTGTGATCCATACATCACAGACATACAAACATAGAAATACATGTATGTATTTTTTAAATAAACAAGGCCATACTTAGGAGTCTTCTCCCTCAGCATACAGACAGGACAAAGTGATTTCATAGGCTCTGCCCAGTTCTCAGTCCCCACAATAAAGACAAGCATGGGGACCGCAGTGATGGCTCAGGAGTTGAGAGCACCTGCTGTTCTTGCAGAGGACTTAAATTTGGTTCTCAGCACCTACATGGCAGCTCACAACTGTCTATCACGTCTATCACTCCAGATCCAGGGGATCTGACACCCTCTTCTGGCCTCTGCAGGCATCTACACATACATGACACACACTCACAAGCTCACAAGACACATACACATGTGTGCTCGTGCACACACTCACACACGCACACACATGCACTCACGTGCATATACACACATTCATACATGTGCATGGACACACTCAAATAAATATTTAAAAACAATACACATGCACACATGCACTGACACACATACACACAGGCACTCACACAGATACTTACACACTTACACACTCACATGCACTCACACATGTACTCACACACATGTGCACACACAAACGTACTCTCACACACAGAAATAAATATTTTTTAAAAAAAATGACAAGTTTGGTAGGAAGAGCTACATACACCTCCCCTCCCACAGAGCCAGAGGGAAGGCACATGGCCTACACTTCCAAGATGAGGACAGAGGCCCCAAAACTGGACACTGGCCCAATTCTCTAACCGAACACCCATGTGGCAGAGAAGCAGAGCCCAGAAAGAGCAAAGGTGGCTGTCTGGGCAACCGACTGGGGACAAAGGGCAGCTCCAGGAAAATGAGGGATGAGGTGAGGCTGGACCTCAGCCTTAAAAGGAAGCCCACAGAGCACCATGTTCAGTTTTATTGGCATGGAGGATGAACTTTTCTTGGGTTGGTTATATTCCAATTTATTAGCATACACAAACCACCCAGCAGTGGGCGGGGCGGCTTCACTCAGTGAAGTGCCAAGGTTACAGGCGACTTTATGGAGGGAAGATACACGGTCGGTCTGCCCACGATGGAGCCAGCACAGAGTCCATGTTCACTCCTCCCTTCCCCTGGGCCAGAGCAGCAGTCAGGGTTCACCTTGCAGCAGGTTCTTCTCAGGTCACAGAGGAAAGGAAGCTGACACAATGTCACCCATAGTCCTGTGAGAATCTCCATACAGCTCCCTCCCCTGGGGGGTGGGGGGGAGAGAGTAGAGGGAAGAGCTTCAGCAGGACCTTCACCTAACTACCACGGCCCAAGCCAAAACCACGGCATTGGGGATAGGCCAGCATGGGCTAAGCAATGACCCAGCCCAATGTTGTCTAACCTACACTCCAGCAAGCTGCACAATATGCCAAGGGCTGGAACAAAATCTGGCTTCCATATGAGAAGGAAACACGTAGCAGAAAATGGACAGGGGTATACAATCAGTGTGCCTGTCATCCATCCATCCATCCATCCATCCATCCATCCATCCATTTATTCAGCCAAGCACGCATTCATTCAGGAAGCATGACTGTGAGCCAACTGTAGTCTCTGGCGAGTATGACCAGCTACATTGACAAAAGAATATTCTATTCCTCTTGAGATCCCGAGTAGCACTGGGAATCCCAGGTGCTCTCAGCGTCAGCGACAGCGAGAGTACTCTGAATTACTGTGCTGTACTGTGCCTCGCTGTTCCAACCTTCAGGAGCACAGCCTGCCAGGACCTGGCCGGGCCCAGTGGACAGAAGGTGCCCTTCAACAGGCTCTGTGCTCTATTAATAACAGCTGTGTGGGACTCGGGTTACAGATTGGTTCAAATCCACATGAAACTGGCTCCTACAAGGAAGGCAATTCCAGTACTTACCTCTGCTTCTCAGACCCGATTTTTATTTTTAAAATGCTGGTATTATAAATGGAAAGGCTGCGGTTAGAAGGATTAAAGGGATAGGACTCCATCCAGGGTGGCAACCGGGTCTTGGATGGGAAGGGTGGGGAGCAAGGGCTGTGACTTTAAGGGCTGGAGATGTGACTCAGGGAGGGAGTGCTTGGCTCAAGTAAGAGGCCCTGAGTTCCATCCCTGGTACCTCAAAAACAAACAAAACCCCCACAAACATGAATTTCAACTATTCAATAAGGTGTCTTAAAATTAGGGTGTGGTGGCACACACTTGGCAATCCTGGGGTGGAAGGCAGAAGTGGAGACAGGAGGATCCCTGGGACTCAATGGTCATGCAGCCCAGCATACTTGGTGAGTTGTAGGCCAATGAAAGACCCTGTCTCAAAAAGAAAAAGAATAGGAAAGAAAGAGGGGGGAGAGGGAAGGGGAAAATTTTTTTAAAAATATCTCTCCACTCTGGGATGTGTGTGCACACATATTCATGTGTGCGTGGGGCAAGGTATACATGCCCCAGAATGCAGTTAGAGGTCAAAGGACAATCTCAGGAGTCAGTTTACGTGGGCTCCAAAGATCTAAGCTCAGACCCTCACACTTGCACAGCAAACATTTTACCCACTGACTGTCCACACGGCCTGAACGACGTACTTTAAACAAATGAACTATATGTTACACGAACAATGTCTCAATCAAACTATCTCTTTTTCTCCTTCCAAAATTTTTCCTGCATCTATGGGAAGAGACAGACACTAGGCAGTTTCCCTGGGGTGTATTCTGCTTGTTTGGGGGTGGTTGCAAGACTGCCTGCAAAGTAGAACTAGACAGACAGACAGACAGACAGACAGACACACATACACAGAGAGAGAGAGGCATAGATACACATAGACACACACACGAGGAAGAGGAGGAGGAAGAAGAAGCCATCATCATCTGTCCTTCTGTAAGATCGTCTGAAGAAAGTTCTCAGTGTCTCTGGTTCTGGGCACACCTCTGATATATTATTAACAAATGTCCAGAGATATTTCTGACAATAATCTCAAACCTAAGATGACTCATTTCTGGCTGACTTGCCTTTATCTTTAGCTTTCCGAGCCAATAAAATGTCCCTACTGTTTCCACTTTCCACGATACCCAGAATTCCTGACACACAAAACACTCAACATTTTCAACAACACTGAGAAGTACAGCAGTAATAAAGAGCAGAAAGTCATTTTATTGACTTATTTATGTTCTTAAATTGTAACTGAGGAGGCTGGAGAGAAGCTCAGGTGGCAAAGGACTCCCCTTGCAAGGTCCTGAGTTCAATCCCCAGTGCCCA
>JANHMN010000020.1:39925459-39928139 GCA_030674055.1 Rhabdomys pumilio
GACACCACACCCCCTAATGCACCCATTTCCCGGAAAGGGCAGCTCTGTAGTTTTTACAGATCTTTGACCCCTTGTGTGCCTGGACTGCACTGATCTTCCCTGCGTCTTCCGGAGTCTATAACACTAATCCCCCAGAGCCAGGAAAGCTCTAAGTATCATATTACAAAGACTCAAGGTGGCTGTAATCACAGAGAACAGGGTTAGGAAGGGGAGACATTTAATAAGAAAATAGTCTCAGCTACACATACTTGGACAGCCACAAGGGCTATGTTCTGAAAGCAGAATGGACCCTTGTGGCTGTCCGGACCCCTTGTACTTTGTGCTCCCATTTCTCAGGTCAACATACACCTTTCATCCTTTCTCTTAACAGCAGTGGCTGTGGGTGTCCTCCTCCAGGAGCCCTTGTGGGCTGGTCCAGCTCACAAAGGCGTGGGACAGACAGACGGAAATCAAGTAAGAGCCAGTACCATAACAGAAAGTAGGCTGAGGTGAGCCAAGAACTGCAGGGGTGGAGCCAGGCTGAAGACAAACCCTTGACCTTGGCACAGCCCTAAGGCCAAGGCCTTCATGGTAGAAGGTGAGATAGACAGTATATACATATGTATATAGATAGACAGATAGATGAGAGGGGGGAGGGGGAAGAGAAACTGCATGCTACACAGGCATGGGGACCTGACTTCAGAACCACAGCATCATGGGAAAAAAGGCTGGGCACAGAAATGCAAACCTGCAGCCCCTGTGCTATGAAGATGGAGGCGGGCAGATCCCAGAGCCTTGCTGGCCAGAGTCTCACAAAGTTACTGAGTTCGAAGTTCAGAGGACGAATAGGACTGAGTTCCTATTGTTATAGGAAAGACACCTGGCACTGATCTCTGGCTGGCTGTCCCCTGCACATGTGTGCATGTACATACACTTTCAAACACAGAGAGAGACAGAGACAGAGAAAAATAAGAGACAGATGGACAAATACAAAAGCCAGCCCAGGGATCCCTCAGCCTCAGTTAACTCTCAGGAGACCTTAAGAGAAGCATTTAAAGGCACAGAGTCAAGCCTGTAAGGAAGGACAAAACCTTTGACATAATTTTGAAGCACAAAAAGCCAGTTAGGAAATAAAGCCTGAGGCTGCAGGGGAGGATAGAGAAACTTCAGGACCCATGGGACTGCACTTTGGAGATGCTGAGAAGACTTGGGTAAGTACTGAAGAACTGGTTTGAGGTCCACATGAATACTGTGCCCCCATTCCAGCTCCCGAAGGTCCTCATCACCTCCACGAACACCCACCAGGGCAATGGTCCAGCAGAAACTGGAGATGAAGCTGAAATGGAGTCTGTGGGGCTCTGCGGCACCAGACACAAAAGAAGGTGAGGGGCTGGGGAGAGGATTGGGTGGACAGGACATGGGGCTGGAGGAGGGTACTGGGAGGGTGTGGGGCTGAGGGGCTGGATCCCCAGCACTGCAAAAATACAATTAAAGAATAAAATAAGCAAAAAGGCAGGCCTGACAATATACTGTAGACAAGGGTACATCTAAATCTATATACTTAACATGTGAGACCAGGCAGTCGCTCCCTTCACACAACCATGCACACCACACACAACCACACACACCCTTCTTTGCTCAAATCAAATAACAGGATACAAGCAGCATTCTTCAGGGGAATCCACCAGGCTAAAACAAAAGAACTACCAGCCACTGACTCCCAGAATCCCCAGTGAAAACCTGCCCAGTACCCTGTCACTCAAGGTCCAGCCTACAGCAGCCTATTCTATTCCCACAGCTTCCAACAGCCCCCTAGGAAGAAGCCCATCAGTCACACTTTAGAGGAAAACTCCCCTTCAGGTTCTAGACACTGGGGACAATGCGGGCAACAGAAAAGAGCTTCAAAGCAGGAGACTGTAACGGGAAACAACACTAGAATACTATTCCCAAATAGATGAAGGTAAGGACTTAGGGAAGATGCCAGAGAACTTGTGGAAACTGACAGTTTGAAGGTCTGGGGGTCACCAGCACCCACACAAAAAGGCTGGCCTTGGTTGGCTTCAAATGCCTCTTACCCCACACTGGAGGACAGATAAAGATGGATCCAGACAGTCATCCAGCCAAGCAG
Organism: Rhabdomys pumilio; assembly: GCA_030674055.1. Taxonomy (NCBI): domain Eukaryota; kingdom Metazoa; phylum Chordata; class Mammalia; order Rodentia; family Muridae; genus Rhabdomys; species Rhabdomys pumilio. Next base: position 39,927,567 of record JANHMN010000020.1, read on the forward strand.
TGAGTTTCTAAATCAAGAGAGCCTGCCATGGGCCAGTGAGTGACAAGACATCTTTCTCCTGAGGGTTGGGTCCTCGGGTGTGCACCACCAGACTCGGTTGTACACAGGCGGTGCTGAGTGTGGGGCACAAAGCCTCCCGCACAATAGGCAAGCACTCCGCCAACTGGTCTAATCCCTCCAGAACCTGCCAAAGTAAATCTTAACAAGCCTACCTTTCTACCTTCTGGGCTGAGCTACACAGCTGGCTTTTAAAACGAGCGCAATTATTTCTGAAGCACCTGAAGATAATTCAGATATAAGCTAAACTCGCAGTTTTCAAACTGTTTTGATTTGTTGAAAGAATAATCTTAATATTTGGCCGCATTTAACAAATGATTTTGACTCTGAAGTACTGTTATCCTGGGTTATGTGAGGTGAGCATATGGACACAACGAACTCCTCAAAGTTACTCTCTGCTCTCCACAGGCATCCTGTGGCACATGCACACAATTATACAAATATATATATATACATATATATATGTATATATATATATTACACACACACACACACACACACACACACACACACACA
>JANHMN010000020.1:39932053-39952488 GCA_030674055.1 Rhabdomys pumilio
GACACATATACTCACACATATACACATACACTCACACATACACACGCTCACACATACACACACACACACACACATTCATATAGAAATGTAAGGCATGAGAACAAGCAAATAGATCTTGAAAAATAACAAAGTTAGAGGGAGAAAGAGAGGGAGAGAGGGAAGTGAGGAGAAAGGGGCCAGCAACATGGCTAAGCAGGTAAAGCACTTGCCACACAAGCCTCGTGAACTGAGTTCAATCCCCAGAACCCACAGTAGAGGGGCACAAACAACTCCCAAACTCCTTGCCCTCTGGCTCCCACTGGTGCTGTCCCATGCACGTGCCCACACCCATATGCTAACAATAAAGTAGATTGGCAATTTTTTATTGATTCCTCTAGGCCTGGGGCTCCATCCCCAGTGTGCAGGATACAATTGGTGCATAGTGGAAAACTCTGATGATACACGGTGGCGAGTGGTGGATCAGCAGGAACGGTGAGGTGCCAACGAGCACAAAGGAGGCTCCTGCCTCTCCCTGTCTAACCGCTGCAAGCACATTACCTGCACAGCCTTATTCTGTAGATGGGGTGCTGCTGAGACTCACTGGCTAAGACCTCCACAAGATCACACAGTCTACACTGGCTGCACTGAGGACCGGAGGGCCAGGTTTCCAAACTAAAAGCCACTGTGGCTGTGGCAGCTTCAGTCACTGTGAGACAGGGTAGATTGCATTATTTATGGCCCAGCAGTCAGTTATCCCCATTCCAAAGCCCCTAATTGCAGCTCACACCACTTCTAAGGAGGAGGGTCAGGGCCCTGGTGGCTGGGTAATGAGCCCCTTTGCCCCATGGAAAGCCTTCCCCTAACTGGCTGAAATGGACCAATGAGGCTACAGTAATTAGCTCGCCTGCTCACAGCACCCAGAGCTGAGTAAGCTAATACTTTCAGAACAAGCACGGCTGTCAGGTTCTAAGGAAAATCTGTGTCTCTAACAGGCCTCACACTCACCCATTCACGGCCGCCTGGCTCTCTGATTTAAGAAAGGTGGAGGCTGGCTGTCACATTTAGATCGAGTTAAATGTTGCACGAAGAATCTTGGGAACAACAAAACCCAGGGCAGAGTAAGAAGAGACAGCTAGCTTTTTGTCTACTGTTCTAAGAGAGGGGCCTGATGCAGCCGGGGTGGGACTTCAGCCCATTAAGGCCAGCCCTGAGGATCCAATGTCTCCCACACCCCATTTCACAGTGCTGGGGATCAAATCCAGGGCCTCTGGTGTGCTAGGCCAAGCTGTATCAGCAGCACCCCAGGAAGAAATAAAAATGAGAGACAGCAGTCCACACCCAACACTAAACACACAAGGTGTGTAGTTCTTGGTAATTTGGGAGTTATTCGGTTATCAGGAAATAAAGGGCCTAGACTTCTTTAGGGTTTGGGAAAAACATTTTTCAAGGAGTCGTGCTCTTAAATGTATTTGAGCAACACCTTAGCGAACCCTGGGCTGAGGCAGAAGGATGCGGTGAGGATGGTTAACAGGACAGAGAAGAAAGGAAAGAAAATCCCCCATGTTCCTGCAGGGCACGTGACTCTGCCTAACAAAGTTTGGAAAGAGCTAGTCGAGAAGATTCTGAATGTTCCCAATGGTTCCATGTGCTTTCGGTCTGACCCAACACAATTTAACAAAGGAAAGGGTTCAATATACAGCACTGGAGAAAGTTAGGGCAGGAACTGAAGCAGAAACCATGGAGGGGGGCTGCTTGCCGGCTCCCTTTTGGGCTCATGCTCAGCTAAGCCTTCATATACAGCCCAGACCCACCTGCCTAGGGATGGTGCCGCCCACAGTGGGCTGTGCCCTCCCAACCACACCCTCCCGCTCACGTCAATCACCAAACAAGACAATATCTCACAAATGTGCTACAGGCCAACCCAATGGAGGCGATTCTTCACCTGAGACTCCCTCTTTCCAGGTGACTCTAGTTTGTGCCACACTGATAACAAAAACAAAGCAGGACGTACACAGAAGCGAAGCTCAAGCATGGCAGTTATGCTGGCCGCTCTCGTCTGCACATGTGGATTAAAAGCAGGGGAGGGCCAGGCGGTGGTGGCGTAGGCCTTTAATCCCAGCACTTGGAAGGTAGAGGCAGGCGGATTTCTGAGTTCGAGGCCAACCTGGTCTACAGAGTGAGTTCCAGGACAGCCAGGGCTACACAGAGAAACCCTGTCTCGAAAAAACAAAAACAAAAACAAAAACAAAAAAAAAAAAAAAAAAAAAGCAGGGGAGGGAGATAGAAGGAGGGAGAGAAGGAAGAGGAGGTGGGCAAGCATGGTAGCATGATTTTAATCTCAGAAGGCAGGACTCAGAGGCAGGCAGATCTCTGTGAGTTCGAGTCTAGTCTGGCCAACATAGTGAGCTCCAAGCCAGCCAGAGCTCCCTGTCTCAATAAATAAATACATACACAAGTATATTTTTAAAATAAAATTGACAATCCACACAAACATCACAGGGCAAAGGTAGTCTTTCAACATGGAGAAAACAGGATTCCCTACCTCCACCCTGGGGCCTGTCTGGGAAACAACAGAACATTCTGGAATAAGCAAGCACAACTCTAACTCATCCAATCTCCCAGTGAGTTCATCTCCACGAAGAAGTACCCCACCAGTGTCCACAGGAACGCACAGTGCACCTTTTTCTCCCATAGCTCCAAGCTTCGCTATGCAGAACCAGTGGGCACCTGCCAGCCATGCTCTCTCTCTGTCCCTCCAGCCCCCTGAGCCTGCAGATGGAGCTGCCAGTCCCCTCCCTGGCCTCTCTTGCAAAGTAGGAATGAATCCCACTCTGCCGGCTGAGGTGATAAGCCTTCAGTGAGCTGGCTAAGCTTTCCTCAATTTTCCTGGGATCCACTGTCACCTTGCTGTGAAGAAGGTAGGGGCACATGCCAAGCAACCAGTTTCTAATTCACAGAATAATTTTTAACATGGTGATTTTTATTTTATTTTATTTTTTTGCCTGTTTGTTTGTTTTGCTTTTTGAGGCAGGCTCCCAGGTATCTCAGGTTGGCCTCGAACTCAAAGTACTAAAGGATGACCTTGAATTGGAAACCCCCCTGCCTCCACTTCCTGAGTAGCAGGATTACAGGCTTGTACCATCACATCCAGTTTATATGGTGGCTGGGGATCAAACTCAGGGCTGCATGCAAGCTAAGCAGGTACGCTACTGACCAGGCCACATTCCCAGCCCCCAGGGTGAGGCTCAGATGAGACATTGTATCCATTCTTGGCACAGACACAGCACTCAGGAGAAACCATCACTGAGCCACTGGGAATCTCTGGAAAGCTCTCGACTCAGGAGACAGTCAGCAGTCAGCACCAGCTGTCATGCTAATGCCACTGTGTCCTTTTCCTCTTAGTGATTTGGTCAGCAGTAGCCTCGTGATCATCAAGGAAGGAGGAAGTCTAATGCTTTTTCTTCTTCCTTCAAGAAAACTTTTTTTTTGTATGTTTGTGTTCTAGTTTCACTCCACAGCGGTGATTAAATACCTACCCTGGCCAAAAGCATCTTGGCTTATGCTTCCAGGTCCATTGCTGAGGGAAGGTAAGTCAGGAATTCAAGCAGAGGCCACAGAGGGATGCTCTTAGCTAGCTTGCTCTCTGGCTTGTGCTCAGCTAGCCTCACACAATCCAGGACTACTGGCTAGGGAATGGTGCTGCCTACAATGGCCTGGGCCCTCTAGCATCAATTAATAATCCACATGGAACCACCTCAGGTCAATCTGAGAGAGGAAATCCCTCTACCGAGGCTTTCTCCCAGATGGCTGCTCAAACTGACAGTTAAAGAAAGCCAGGATAATCTGGCTGTGTGTGACCTGGACTAGCCTAGGACTTTCTTTGTGACCCAGGCTGCCCTCAAAGTCCTCCTGCTTTGGCCTTCAAGGTGCTGCTGGGATCCCCTAGTGTAACTATCACACCCTGTGAGAAAAGTAATTGCTTAGCCACAAAAAGAAACTTGGTTTTCAGCAGTCCTTGTGTTCCAAGTCTACCCTGGGGTAAAGACAGCATATGCTTCTTAGACGCATCTGTCACTAAGCCTTCTTCGATAAATGCCTGATTAGCAATTACACAGAACACCTACTGTCAAACCACCATCACCACTAAAGGTAAACACACTCTGACATCACAAACTCCATTAAGAAGGTACATGGATCCAGTCCTCACGTTAGACTCTCTGTGTCCATGGCCAGATGCCCCATGAGTCCCCACACCTCCAGTATGGCCCTCCCTCTGAACTCCTCCCCCTGGAGCCTGTTCTGCCTCACGCTCCTGGCTCTCCATAGCAACAAGACCATGGTGCTCGCTCCCCTGAGCAGCTTCCTATTATATTCTGATCATAATCTAAGTTCCTCACCGGGCAAGTCAAAGCAGGATGTGGGTGTCTATTTGCCCTGACCACCACCAGGTCACCTCCCTAGGGACTTCAGGCCTCAGCCAGCCATAGTGACCCTGCCTGGTCCCTGCACTTACTAATTACTGGGCCTGGGACCCTCTCCCTGCACATTTCCCATGATTCACCTCCATTATTCAGTCTCTGCTTACCTCTCCCCTCCCCAGAGACACCTGTGTCACCTGCCTACCACTCTATCTTCTCCCTAGCTGCTGAATAGCTCAATCTTGACACACAGCAACTCACAGTTAAGACACTCACACAACAGCCTGTACCCCTCTCCACTCTGCCAGGAATCCCCTAGCTCCAACTCACACGTGTGTGCACCCACATATGTATGTATGTGATGTGTGTGGCATGTGTATATATGTGATGTATGTGTAATGTGTGTGTGTGAGAGAGATGTATGTGGTGTGTGGTGTGTGATGTGTATGTGTGAGATCAGTGTGTACGTGTGGTATGAGTATGTATGTAATGTGTATGTGTGTGGTATGTATATGTTATGTGTGTGTATGATGTGTATATGCTGTAGGTCGGGCCGGGCAGTGGTGGCGCAAGCCTTTAATCCCAGCACTTGGGAAGCAGAGGCAGGCAGATTTCTGAGTTCGAGGCCAGCCTGGTCTACAGAGTGAGTTCCAGGACAGTCAAGACTACACAGAGAAACCCTGTCTCGAAAAACAAAACAAAACAAAACAAAACAAAACAACAACAACAACAACAACAACAACAAAAAAAAATATATATATATATATATATGCTGTAGATCCTATGGGAGAACAGCCAGTGCTCTTAACTGTTGAGCCATCTCTCTGGTAGCAACTTCAAGCAGAAGCTTCATATTCTATGATCCAGACATAGGAAAGTTAAGAAAGGCAAAGACTTGGTCCCCAAATAAAAAGGAATAAACCATGCAATTCAGTTGCTGGGCTCAGTTTTTGTTCATCTCACTACACAAGTCAGGTTTGGGGCTCCTCCCCCTCCAATCTTTTCAACAATAATCTTAAATCTGTATTTTTCTAAGTAGCTATACTGACTTGTCTTTGAAATTCTCCTTGCAGCATCTTTCAGACCGCTGTGAGCACGAGTAGTCAGAAATGTTCCTCATTTGTACACAGACCCCTCCTTTATGTTGTATATGATCAGGAGGTTCTGCCATACTTACAAATTTAAACTGATCAAGACTCCTGCGCGAAGAGGCTATGCCCCGATATGTCACCTCAAGGCCTCCAGACAGGAGGACAGTGTGACAGAGACTCTGTCCTGTGATTAGAGGCTGTGATGGGACCCAGGGCAGCAGGAGAGGTGACTAGCTGGCTAATGTCACACAGTCCCCTTCTTCCCCAGGCTCACCTCTCAGCCTGCCACACTGAGAGAACAGAAAGATACCAACCTGCAATTCAAACCAGGCTCCTGTAACCTAACAGCTCCTGCCCAGGGTGACCCCAGACCTCCCAGCACACCTGACACTTTCTAAGCAAGACTGAGGTTCATTGCTGATTGGGACAGACAGGCTTTGGTCCCTCAACATCCAAGTTCCACAAGGAAGCGGGAGGGATTCAAGGCCAGGAAGAAAGAGAACTTGGAAAATAGAGTCGAGAGGAAGTGGATGAGGAAGAGAAAACAGGAAGAAAGAAGTAATGGAGAGAAACGGGAAAAATAAAAAGACCAGAAAGGAAAAAGTCTGTGGTTAAAACAAAAAAAAAAAAAAACAAACAAAAAAAGGCTCTTTCCCGGGAAAGCTATCTCCCTGTATACCTGTGTGAACCCTGATTTTTCCACACCCTGTATTAAACCATATACGGGAAGTGAGCTTGGCTGGAACCCCGCCTAAGAACATCTGTCAGCGACTGGAAACCGCCCTAAGAATAGCACAGCTGGTGTCCCAGGACTAATGAGCTCACCCCCACGTGACTGTGTCTGCCTCCTTCCTCTACCGCTCCTCCTGGGAGATGGGAAAGTCCAACCCTCCCCCACACTTAGTCTTTATTTCCCTCAGGGTCGTCATTCTTCCTTCTAGAAGCCACTCCCGCTGTGAACTGGGATGCTCAGACCCTACAATTCCTCTGAACAGACACAGCCTTAGCACGAGAGGCAAGCGTGGGGGTGAGGGGAAATGGGCCCATCGCTTCCGGGCTATTAAGTCGCCATTAAGGGGGTACCTCTATGCTGGTGAATGGACCAATTCCTTTAAAAAGCCATCTTCTCAAAGTTAACAGCCACAAGGTGGATCCACATAGCTGTGTGCACGTGTACAAGTAACGATGAAAGTGCTGAGACTGGAGAGTGCTCAGCCAGTACAGTGTTTCACAAACAGGAGGACCTGAATAGAAGTCCCAGCACTCACAGAGACGGTGTTGGCATTTCATCTAGGCTCCGCCCCATAGTTACCTGGCAACAGCCAGGTATGCCTGACTCACTATAAAAGGAACTGCTTGCCCCATCCTCACTCTCTTGTTCTCTTCTCCTTTTGCTCTCTTACCCTCTTCCCCCTCTCTCCTCAATCCCCTCTCCCCTCTCTCCACACGCGGAGAAGAGGAAGGAGGGAAATAATTTCTAACTGATTAGGAAAGGCCAGAAAGTCCTGTGGCATAGTGAACAGGTCTCTCCAGAAGCCCCTGTGACTGTGTCTGGGCAGCTCAGAGTTCATTTCCTATAGACTGGAAGCATTGCTAGGATGCAAGCCCTGCAGACCTGGGAAGGGGGCAGGGTGGTGAACAGACCAATGAGGGGACTAGCCTAGGAGGTGTGACCCTGTCTGGTGTCTGCTCTGGAAACTAACCCCACCACTCTGCTTTCCGAAAGACTTTCCAGCATTTTCAGAAACTGTGCCTAGGCACAGGATGGGGAACGATGGTAGGAGTCCATAGGAGGGGATGCCTAGTGGTGCTGAGGTTGTCTCCATGGCAACCAGAAGAGGCACTGACTCTGGGGCAACAGATCCAGACTGCCAGATGGGCATCTCTCACTCACTAGAGAAAGACAAAGAAGGGCGCTTTACAAAACCACACTCAGTAACACACAATGGCACACACGCAGTCTTGAGGTTAACAAATTACCAAATTCCAGCCCAGTCTACCAGGTAATTATACCCATAGCAATTACACAGCTAGCTGAAAGGTGGATAATGATTAACCATCAAGCAGCGCCCTACACCAAGACCCGGTGGTGCTGCTGTCTTTGTTTAAGCCATACATGAGGTACGCAAGTCTTGACAAGCTTATATTTTGATAAATATCACCAGGGCAGCTCACAGGTTAACACTGACAAACAAGCCAACAAATAAGACAATAACTGCAGGCTTGGGGACACAGCTGGGTTGAGGAGAGCTTGCCTGACACTTGCGATGTCTTGGGCTGGAGCCTTTATACAGCTGTCGTTAGTTTGCATTACCTTAAGGAATATCATAAATACTTTGTCTCCTTCTGTAGAATATTCAGCACACTGAACAGAACCTCCAGCAGGACCCAACCTGACTTCCCTCACAGGACACCGCAAGCCTGAACCTGGAACAAGGCTATTTTCATCTTTGTCCTTTTGCTCTTTGTAGGTCACATATCCAGGGCGAGCTGCTCTTTCTCATGTCTTATAGACTCTTCCTGGCTCCATACTCAGTTCCTACTGAGCTACACTGGAAACTGAGCCAAGAGAAAAACCAACAGTGCCGATTCTGTCCTGAATTAAGCTTTTCTTAGTTTGCCTCTCATGTCCCCCCCCCCACCTCACCCCCGTCATCGTCATCATATGGAGTCTTTAAAATACTGCATTAAAGGAACCGCTTATCCTGAGCTGAGGACCTGGCTCAGTGGTAGACTGCATGCTTAGTAGGCTTGAGACCCTGAGTTCAATTCCTGACCAAAAAAAAAAAAAAAAGACTGATTTTAATTCCTGAGATTTTTTTCATTCTCCTTTAAATTCTGGACCCTAGGCAAGTACCTGAGTCAGAAGAACAAAATGCCCTTCGGAAACAGAAAAAAATAAACATTCACGCTCCACCACCCACCCCAAAGACTAGATAACAGTGCCTTAAAGACCACCTGTCAAAGTGAGTGTGAGTGTGTGTCAGCCATGACACATATATGGAGGTTACAGGACAATTTCAGGAGTTGGCTCTCTTCTTCCACCTGTGGGCACCGGGGCTAGAACTCAGGTCCTCAGGCTTGGCCACAAGCACCTTCACGTCCTGAGCCATCCCGCCAGTCCCATTTATTTCATTCTACAGCCTGATGGGTTGCCACCTGAGAGCAGAAAAATTAACTAGAACCCTTCATAGGTTTTAATTCCATCTTACACTGGCAGAGCCCCTGTGTGTACTTTGAGGAACACATTCACATCTCTGGCCTGTATCGATATGAAAAAAATTCTTCTGAAATCCTCCAGCAACAGCCTTGTGCATTCGCCTCTTTTGCTCAACATTCTGTCTGCAACATTCAGGTGTTTGTTGAACGCATTCATGCCTCGTTCCTTCTCCTGGCTGAGTAATACTCCATTGTGAGGCTTGTTCCTGTAGTCTCCCATTAAATGCTATTTGGGGGTTTCCGGTTGGGGGTTAGGGGTCTCGTGAGGGAAACTGCTATGGAGTAAGTTACCAAAGCACCCATTGAGGAAATACTTAAGGTCAGCCCACCTCTAGGGATCAGGGGATGCTCGGGCTGACGTTTTTGTTGCTCTTCTTTAAAAGTGGGATCTCATGTGTACCTCAGGCCATATAGTCCAATCTGACAGACTCCAGACTCTGTCTCCAGAGTGCTTGTGTCACCATGCCCACCCCAGCCGCTTTCTCTGTGGGGTGATCGACACACTCTACACCTTCAGCACTCAGTACTGTCAACATTTCTCATCCTGTCCTGATTCCTCAGCTCTAACGGTCAATCTCTCCACTCCCATGTCACAGAAAAAGATGTAAATGTCCCTAATCCAGGCTCACTCGCTTTAGCTGCCAGACAAGTATGAATGATGTTCTAAAGGGAATCCGCAGAGGGTCACCACAGAGAGTGACCAGTGCTCAGATGCCACATGCTGGTGTAAGAATTCCACATGGCTGTGTGCCTGGCTAGCACTCAGGGTGCCCTGGACTTGATTCTGAGCACCACATAAAACGGGTGTAGTGGAGTATGCCTGAAACGCCAGAACTTCAGAGGTTGAGGCAGGAGGATCAGAAATGTAAGGTCACCCTTGACTACATAGTTAGTTTGAAGCCAGCCTAAGACACATGAGAGATCCTCTCAAGAACAAACAAGCAAATAATAACAAATAGAGCTGGCCAGGTATTTCAGCTCTGACTGGCAATTCTGATGACCGGGTTCTATCTCCTGGTCTCCACATGGTGGAAAGAGAAAGTTTCCTCTGCCAAGCTGTCCTCTGAACTACACACAGGTATACACACGTGTACACACACACATGGACACATACACAAAATGTAAAAAAAAAAAAAAGACTTCCTTGAAGCATTTGGACAAAAGTCCTCCACAAAATTCAATAACTAAGTAGTGTCTCCAAAGCATAATGTCTCTGCTGAAGTACCGGAAACCAGCAAATATCTGCATACCTACTATGTACAAACACATCCTTGCACACCTACTGTGTACACACACATCCTCGACCTCTCACAGAATCCTATCACAGTCACCATGAGAACTCTCCTTCTGGCTCCTTCCTCAGCTCTCCTCTCTTCCCTGATCTTTTACAACTATGCTGGATTCCTTCTACATAAGACATGTCTCCCCAGATGATCCCCAAACACTCACCTGTTGCAAACATAGACTTTACTGTCCCAAACATGTCAACTTGGAGATCTGAGGAGCACATCACATCATGCCTGTTTGGGAGTACTACCATCAGGATGCCCCCCAGAGCCAACTGTGATGGCTTACCTTCACACAAGCTCAGCCTTGACCCTGCCCCTTCCCCACCCTCTAGGCCCTCCTCCCCCTCCCAGCCTTCCCTTTGCCCCTACACATCACCCAAACTTGCCAGCTTCTTCCCACTCAGCCAGGACCTACCATGCAAGCTGAAGTCACCTTCCCTCAGTCTGAGAAAAAGCTTTCTCAGCAGGTCTCAGGCACCATGGAGACCGAGGGAGTTGTGGACACTCACACTTGCCTGGGATTTACTTTTACCACAGCAAAGTCAGACGCCCCACTCTGCCATGAGGCTTCTTTTTGAAAAATCTGCAGATTCAACCCCCCTTCTGGCCTAGGGACCAAGTGGGGATCCTTGTGATTCCTGGGGATGGGGAGTAGGCCTCACATTCACTTCTGAGGGGCCCTGTCTGCCCTGCTGTCTGCTGTCCTCTGCAAAACGGAATTAAACATGTACAAAAATAACCAAAGTCCAAGAAATATTTATAAATTTCTTTTTGCTTTCATTTGCGGCGCTGGGACTCAAACCCAGGCAAGTGTTCCACCCCTGAGCTGCAAATTCGACATGTGTCCCTTTAATATGCTTCCTATCAGTCCCAACTGGGGGAGCTGAGGGAGGAGGTAGGGGGCGGGGCTTGTGTGTGTAAAGCACTGACTACGACAGCCTGAAGAATTGAGTTCAGATCCCAAAACCTACCTGACACAGAGCACTTAGTGCGTCTGTAACCCCGGTGCTCTCTCAGTTAGATGATAGGGAGAGAAGATGCATTCCCCAGGAGCTCCCTGACCAGCTAGCCTGGGGTACACAGGACAGAACAACCACGGAGAGACCCATAGGTGAGGACCAACGCTGTATTCTGACCTCCACATGCACGGCACAGCTACAAGTTTCCCCAGGTACCATTCAGTATCTAAAGCATTCCCACCTATCATTTTTATCTTATTCAATCGATTTATAGATTTATTTACTTTTGATTTGTGTTTGTTATGTAGCTCACGCTAGCCTCAAACTTGGGTCAATCCTGCGGTCTCTCTGTCATGTGAGAGACACCATGAACGAAAGCAACAAAGCAATGAGGGAGGAGAAGGCATATTCATCTTACACTTCCAGGTCGTAGTTCATTATTGAGGGCAGCTGGGCAGGAACCTGGAGGCAGGAACTGAAGCAGAGGCCATGGAAGGTCAGTACTTGCTGGCTTGCTCTCCATGGCGTACTCAGCCTGCTTTCTTCTAACACCCAGGACCGGCCCAAAGGAGGCACTAACAGCCAGCTGGGCCCTCCCACACCAATCACTGGTCAAGAAAATGTCCCACAGACTTCCCACAGGCCAACCTGATGGAGACAATTCCTCAGTCGAGGTACCTTCTTCCCAGGTGCTGACAACACTAACCAGCACGGCCTCTGCCTGGCTTAATAATCTTTTTAAATACAAACAACTCTCCCAACTCCTATACACACTACAGACACGCTACTGCGAAGGCTGACATCTTACATTCTGTTCTGTTTTCCCAGTGTGTGTGTCTGGGACCTTCGTTGGCTTTGCAATCAGAAAAACATCCTGCTTGTTTTTTTCAAAGAGCCAAGCTGTTTCCTTAAATACACAACAACAAACAAGTATGTTTCCCACAAGAGATCTCTGGAATGCTGTCGCCTGTATCCAAGCATCTTGTCCAGAGGGATTTTCCTAATGTCTTGGGACTATGGCAAAGTTAACTCTCCTCAGAGCCTAAACAGGGAAGTTGTCAAGGACACAAAAACCACAGCCCACACCAATCAATGCCTGATGGTGCTGAGGCATCTCCATGCTCTTGCTGCCCAGGGAAGACAGCGCACTGGCCAGGGCGGGAGGCCCCACTGTGTGTAGGTACCAAGTCCTGCATTCCCTAATCACCCTCTGAGCTTCACACGGCAGGTAACAATTCAGGAACAGTCAAAGAATACCTGGTGTTGTGTGGCAAAACTTTCTTGGGGAGATGTTAACACACACAGCTACTAACCCAAATAGGAAGTCCATGACAGACCAAAGTGTGGACACCACCAAGGTCCAACGTGGTGAACCATGAGTTTATTGGGTTTCTTATAGGAATATGGGTGAGAGATTATTTACAGGAATGTGGGTGAGGAGTTACTTACAGAAGCAGAAATTATTCAGACAATTGCATCTCCGATCCTGCCCCTGGGCTCAACACTTCTAAGTATCACCCATCTCCAAAGGGGGAAAGGAAGACTCACCAGTACACTACGTTTCAAGCAGAGCATTAGAGCCAAAGGCTTTTACAGTAGCTCATTATGGTGCACACCTGTTATGCCAGCACTCGGGAGGCAGAGGCCAGTGGATCTCTGTGTGTTCAAAGACACAAGTTCTCGGCTGAATGAATGAATGAATGAAAGAAAAATGCTTAACAAGAAAATAAAAACCTTCTTTTAAACTAATGTTTGAAAACACTCGTGTTCATAGAGCAGGCTTGTCTGATACCCACAGTGCCTGACATCTCTTTTACAACACAGGCCCTCGGTGGAGAGGAGAGATGAGAGGAGAGATGACAGAAGATCTGAGTTCTGTTCCCAACACTCAAGTTGGGGAGACTCACAACTTGTAACTTCAGCTACTGGGGATCCAGGGTCTTCTCCTGAGCTCTGAAGACACCAGCACTCACATGAACATACCCATACACACACACACATTTAAAAAATTTTTTTAAAAATCTTTAAAAAATTAATATGAAACATATCCCGGGCCAAAATGAAAATGCTCACCGTCCTGGCAAGGTCCTCTGCTCTCGGCCATCTCAGGACATCCGTCCCCACCTACCAGGTTCACAGACACAGCCCCGTGAGTCAGACATAACAATCCCTCCTGTTCTTCACACTATGGGGTACCCTGAATCACAGGTCACAGGCTTGCATTTCTGGTTGTTTGCTTGCGTTTTTAATCCCCTGGCACAAAGTTCACCAATTCCATCCGCATAAGATGGCAAGCACCTGCCCATCCCTGTAGTTAAAGTGGGGCCTTGATTTTCTTCCCCAGATTTAGCAGCAGAAAAAGGCCCCATAAGTGGACCCATTGAGAATGAATGACCCTGATATCACGACTACCCCCAAAGTTCTCAACTCAAAGTCACACTCTAACAGGCTAGCCCTATTTGCCATGAGAACCCGCCCCAATCTGTATTCAGAATGAGAACACATAGCTAGAGCGTGGCTCACTGGTAAAGCAGAAGTCGGCCCATGCAAAGCTGTGGGTTCCATCCCCAGTGTCGCAAATATAACAGCATGCGCCGTTTCAAACTTGTTTACAGACTTCTTTCTCTCCTAGATCCACTAAGTGGAATTCTGGGTACATACCCAAAAGAAATGAGTGCAGGGACCCAGTGTATTATCTGTATGGCAAAGGTCACAGCAATGTGAGCCACAGTGGCCAGTGATGGAAACCCCAGTGTCCATTACTCGATGAGATATCATTCAGCCTTGCAAAAGAAATTTGACACAAGCTTCAACGAAAACACACAAACAAACTTATACTGGCAAAATGAGCCAGACGCCAAGGACAATATTACTTGTTTGGCGTTTCCAGCGTGGTCAAGTTCAGAGACAGGGAAGGAGAGTTATGTTTAATGGGTAGTGTTTCAGTTGGGGACAGTGAAGCAATATAGGTGGTAGTTCTGGAAATGTAAGTGAAGGTCTCCACACAACACAGACGTACTTAGTACTACACGCTGAAAGAGGTAAAAATGATATATTTATGTAATATATAGTTCACCAGTATTTTTAAGTGAAGTAAAAAATGATTGTTCTAAGAAAAATCTAGGTTTTCTGTTATCTCGTGTTAAGGGACTTGGGTAGCTATGAGGAAAGACACAAATAATTTGCCAAGGGTTGGCTGTCTGCTCTCCTGTACTATGATGGTGGGGGAGCTGGGTGGGGGTGGGGCTGAAGGGTCTGTGGCTTCGTGAAAGGCAGGAGGGTAAGAGGAGGTGGCACACACTGGCCTTGGATCTTACCTTCCCACACCAGCTGCCACTCAGCCACTGTGCCTTGTGATATTTCTTCTCACAGTGTGAATGACCCAGAACTTGAGATCCACTGAACAACTCAAGGGTGGGTGGGTGAGTGTGTCAAAGACCCAGCTAACAACCAGGTAGACCCGGTGGGTGAATTCTTAAGACCTCAGAAAGCCATGGCTGGGGCTGGGGTGCCTGGATTTGGTCCCCAAGCACTGTATGAAGCCTGACATGATGGTGGACACATGCAATCTCAGCACTCAGAAGGATCAGAAGTTCAGTCATCCTTAGGTACGTGACAAGTCTGAGGTCAGCCTGGGCTACATGATCCGCCTCGGTTGATCATAAAACAGCAGTCAGCCGGGCGGTGGTGGTGCACGCCTTTAATCCCAGCACTTGGGAGGCAGAGGCAGGAGGATTTCTGAGTTCGAGGCCAGCCTGGTCTACAGAGTGAGTTCCAGGACAGCCAGGACTACACAGAGAAACCCTGTCTCGAAAAAACCAAAAAATAAATAAATAAATAAATAAATAAATAAATAAATAAATAAAATAAAACAGCAGTCATCTGTCTTCGTGTATACATGTCTGTGAACATATACATGTGTACATGTGTATAGGCATACATATATAAGCATATTCATGTCTGTGGATATGTGCATATACGTGGTTATGTATATGCATACAAGTGTATGCATACTTAAATGCGTGCATAAGGACGTAAACGAAAACAACACCTATCTTGCTGATTGATGTCTTAGCTCCCGGTTGAGGCAGGTGGGGAGTGTTCCTAGCTGACTACACTTTGGGGCCATTCTTCTGGCTGCTGATAGAGAATGGCAAGGCAAGTCAGTCCCTTCTCTCTTCGGTGCCTCCCACTTTACAGTTCATTGCCCGGGATTAAAGGAAGGTGGGGGTGGGGGAGGAGTGGACTCAACAATCTTTCCTAAAAAACACTAAGCCCTTTCCTTTCAGCGCCCAGCAGGGGTGAATGCAAGGACCACTGAGCTCTGTCAAGCAGGGAAGGGACTTACTCCCCCCAATTTCCACAAGATCTGGTCAGCTCAGAAAAGAACCTGTCTGTGTAAACACATTGAGATGACTCTGTGTACTCACTGCCTGGAGATGTGTTGAAAATGCAGGTTCAGTTTTAGCAGGGCTGATACGCTGCAGATCTAAGAAGCTTCCAGATTGACAGGATGGCGGTGATGGTGGTGATGGCAGTGGTAACAGTGGCAATCAAGGATAATGATGAGCATGATACCCTCTGGTCCCATCCTGAGAAATAAACCCTCTATGTTCCTGAGGTCTGCCTGTGCCACTACAACAGGGACCAAAATTCACACCAAAACAGTGAAGACTAAGTCCCCTCATTAAGAACTACCCTCTTAAGCAACTCCTGGTCAGGACACAACCGCCTCCTTCCACCCTGAAGCGGAGCTCTTAGCTCCTTGGCACAGATGGGCCCTCTGTGGTCTCTCAGCTCGGACTTAGCCCCGTGAGGATGGTGGACACTCCTGCAGCTTAGAAGACTCTGTCCCTACTTCCAGAGATATCTCCTGAAGCTCAGGAGACAAGCAAGTCTGGGACAGCTCCCACACCCCTACAGAAACGCCTCAGTCAAGTGAGGCCAAGCTACATCCAGCATTAGAGAGACTCCTTCTCTTTGGCTATATCCCAAACTGGAAATAATTTCTTCAGAATCCATAAGAAAACGAGGCAAGCCTGTACTAGGACAAATGGACCTTACTGTTTTCTAGAAGCCGATGCCCGGCGCTGGAGAAATGGCTCAGCAGTTAAGAATAAATGTTGCTTTTATAGAAGACTAGGCCTCAGAACCCAGCACCCACATCAAGTGGCCAAAACTACCTGACACTTCAGCTTCGGGGGGACTCTAATGCCCTCTTCTGACCGCCTCAGGCACTGTACTCATGAGAAAGTTCACAGAGACACACATTGCTTTTAAAAATTAATTAAATAAAAACCTGACCTCTCCCAGAATGTTCGACAGTGCAAATCGTCGGGTCCCACCGCACACATTCTTGCTAAGAAAGAACTGCCTAGAAGGGCTCACTTATTCCATCAACCAACCAGGGAGCCCAGAGAGAGGGCCTAGAACACAGTGGCTCCTCCTGCGTAGACAGGCTCTCCAAATCCAAAATCTAACTAACAGTGAATGATCTTACAGATCCAAGTCACTGACGCAACACAGGGAGTGTGGGGTTCCCGTCAGCTCGTCCCCGTGAACCTGTCAGAAGATGGAGGCATATTTCAATCAACATGACCGTCTTATCTGGTACTAAAGTCCAGGAATCAAGGCAGAGAACGGTAAAGTAACACTAAGGTACCAGGAAGAGTGGCTGAGGTAAGGGCACAAAGTTCATAAAATCTGGTCAAACCATACAGTTCATACATTTGGGGCTATCTCCAACTAACTCTCTCTTTTTTTTTTTTTTATGTTACTGTACAGACATGCATTGTGTGCTCATGTGGATACACACGTGTGCATATGGAGGCCAGAAGACAGTCTCGGGTGTCATTCTTAGAAACTGTCTGCCTTGCGTTTTGACACATGTGTCTCTCACTAGTGTGGAGTTCAACTATTGAGCTGAACTGATGGGCCAGAGAGCCCCAGGGATCCATATGTCTTCCACCTCAGTGCCAGAATGACCCAGAATGACCCAGAATGACCCAGAATGACTGTCTGAGGCCGCCATGCATGGATGGAACACAAGTTGCACTTTACCTATTGGGGTCATCCACCCATCCCTGATTCTTAAGAAAGATGAGATGAGAGATGATAAGGAAGAAAAGAAAAAAGATGAGAGGCAACAGAGAGACAGAAAGAAGACAAGACTGAGCTGGAGAAAGAGGTTGATTTAAAATCCCCTGACTACACGCAGCACAGTCTAACATGGCCATCCAGGCCATTTATATTACGGTAGCTACTCTGACATCCCCAGTTATTCAGTGTTCACTTCTGGTTTGGCACAACACTCCCTCTAGTGAATTCACTTCTGCTCTTGAATGTCCTGATGTGCCATTTATCTAGAGACAGAGGATGGCCTAGAAGTGAGCCACCAGACTCCAGGCCTCTCAGGCTGGAAGTGTGCACTCGTGGCTTTCCACTGCTTGACATCACAGTCAAGGCAATGTAAGGAAGAAAGACTGACTGACAGAGGAGACTAAGAATCCATCGTGACGGGGAGGCAAGCCGGAAAGAGCAGGCATGGTGGGAGATGGGGACCCTGAGAGACCATATTTTCAACCATAAGCACAAAACAGTGAAGGAACGGGATACTGTGTAACACAGAGCCCTCCCCTAGTGACACACTTCCTCCAGCAAGGCCGCACCTCCTAAACTTCCCCAAACAGCACCACCAACTGGGAACCAGTGTGCAAATGCCTGAGCCTCCAGGGGACAGCGGTTGTGCAAACCACACAGTATACTTACTAAACCGGACAGCTTTCATGGTGTCTGGAAAGGCAGGGTGCACTTTCCTTAAGCACTTCTCAATTCAGACATCGAGTTCCAGCACCTTCACATCAAAGCAAGTAGAGTCCTGGCTGGGTGCAGTGGCTCAGGCCTGTGATCCCTGCAGTGGGGAGGCTGAGGCTGGAGCACCTTGAGCCCAGGAGTTGACAACTAGCTTAGAGAAACAGAAAGACACTCTCAAACAGCGAGCAGGACCAATTCACACAGTGTGGTTGTGCATGCCTGTATCCCAGTCCTTGGGAGGTGGAGGCCGAGAGAGTAGGAGTTCAAGATTGACCTTGGCTCCATAGCAAGTCTTCTGTCAGCCTGAACTGCATGAGACCCTCCTCACCCATCATACTCACAAAAAAAAAAAAAAAAAAAAAAAAAAAAAAAAACCCCGAATCCTACTTTCTACTTTCTGGTCTTCATCACAGTAATCATTAACTCAGAAAAGCATCAGAGGACACAGCTAAGGTCCCAGCCCCTCTGCCAGCTTCCTGGGACCTGATGGCCACAGAAATGAATTAGAAGCATCAAGATAAGCCACTTTGCAGTGCGACACTGCTTATAGCCAGCAGCCACCTGAGAAGCCACTGCCCCAAGCAGTCAGGGAGCAGCACCTTGCTAACTTCTTAGAAAGGCGAGGTCTTTAGGACAGGTGTCCCGGGAGCTGTCCGGCTGGCCCAAAGCCTAGACAAGGATTCTGAGATCTGCCAATCCACCATCTCACCTGGTCTCTGGGCCACTTAGCAGTAGCACCCTCAGTAAACAAGCCTCCTCATCAGCAGTGCCACACAGCCATACAGAGAAAACAAAGCCTGGCCCGAGGCAGCTCAGCACCACCAAGTCTCTTCCGCTGCCTAGACCTTCAGAGAAACGTGCTGGCGCTCACGTACACCACATGCTTAGACAGACCTTTTCAAGGCTGAAAGTGACCCCCACTTGGGTACCCTCCCCCCAAGAGGGCAAGCTGGATCAAGGAGCATTGTTCAGAAAGAAAGAAAACAGAGGTGGAGCCAGAACACGCATTCATCCCTGCACCTCCCACCCAGCAGAGCTAACTCCAGACTGCTAAGTAAAGTTGAAGACCCATGACCCATACAGCCCTTCCAGTGGAGACCCATCTTCTAGTATCTCTGAAAAAGAGCATCCTTTGTCCCTCCCCCAAACCACAGAGGAGTGAGCAGATGGGGTCCATTTCAAATGCACAGGGCATAGGCTCAATCTGAAGTCGCTGGTCACTACAGTGTACTCTGAGTTTGTCGAGCTTGTAGGGCAGAGACCAAAGTGTGCTTCAAAGGCCTGAGTGTGGACGGTTCAATCTGAGGAGCCCTCAAGAAGGCAGGAGGGAAGACTCCACTCCACGGAGCTGACCTCTATATAGTGTCATACACACAGTAATAAGTGAAATTAAAAAAAAAAACAAAAAAAAAACCACAAAACGCCTGATTGTGTCTACAACCTGCATTGAGTTTAAAAGAGTGCCTCACCCTTCAAGTCTTGCATTCTTGAACAGAAGAGGGAGAAAAGGACCTCTCCTGGTAGGAAAGGTGGCCACCTGCCCGCTCACCCATAGTCTGATAAGATGCCTGGAGTCACTCAACAATTAGGCCTTTATAAAGCACCCAAGCTTAGAGGAGCCAGAGGCCTGCTCTGCACCTGGGGAACAGGAGGTCAAGGTCAGGAAGCTCAGGTAGCTCACGACAAAACCGTCTAGCAAGGCAGAGGGCTCCGGGTGTGCAAGACCAGAGGTAGCCTCAGACTGTCGAGAAAGAAGTCTTCATTCATTCAACGGCTCACCACATGACGCTGCCATTTGGAAACCGAAAGTTTGAAACCCCTTTCATTGTAAATGAAAAGTTTTTGTTTTGTTTTGTTTTTTTGTTTTTTTTTGGTTTTTTTTGTTTTGAGAGTCACATCACTCTCAAAGCCCACAATACCTGACTTGGCACACTACAAACCTATAAAAGTTATAATCACTATAATGTATCTTAATTATTCCCACCAGGACTTTTCAAAAGTTACAACACTACAAGCACAGTCAGCCCTGAGAACCTCCAATAGAAAACAAACTAAAGAACAAAACCACCAACTCTTTATTCCTTCCATCGGTCCAGTCGAGTTTGGGGGACCAGGATACACGGGACAGGCAGGTAAGACAGGCTAAGTTAGGGGCAAGGTCACCCACACAGCCTGCAGAGGCTATAAATTTCAGCTTTCCTGCTCCAAGACCAGCGTCCTTACCTCAAGAGGGTGGAGACACCATCCAAGGGGAGAGCTCAGCGCGCTGCGCAGGAAATCAGACCCCAACCGTCCCTGGGGCATCAAACAGGAAATGGGCCTGGTGCCTTGCCAAGTGGCCAACAGCAACCCAGCCCTTAGCAAACCAGCTATGCTTCGACCTGGGCGTTGTAAGTCAGTTTAGCATCCCCTGGGCCCAGCTCTGATCTACAGCTGCTTCTCCACTTGCCTGGGCTTCTCTGTGAGCAAGCGGGAGACAGAGGTCACAGAGGCTATAGCCTTTAGTGAGAGACCAAAGGGGAAAGCAGCTGTCCTGTCAGCCAGGTCCACCTCCACCTGTCATCTCCACCCCAACAGGGAGACCGCCCCACTGCACCACTGCACCCATGCATGCCCGTGTACACACACACACACACACACACACACACACACACACACACACACACA
>JANHMN010000020.1:39952498-39963084 GCA_030674055.1 Rhabdomys pumilio
ACACACACACACACACACACACACACACACACACACACACACACACAACTCAGGGGCGCTAGAGGCTGCTCAAAGCTCAAGCTGCCCCCCTTCCTCTTGGCCGTTCTGGTAGTTAGAAATTGGAAAGGACCCTGTGCCTAGCCTGTTTCCTTATGACTTCCTTCCACCTTCCCCCCCGAACAGAAAGATCATGCATGAAAGAATATGGGTCCTGGCTACCCCCTACAGACAGTACGGTCAATGCTTACACAGAGTTTCAAAGTTTGCGAAGCAAATCGGGGAAACAAAAAACCCCCAGAGGCCTCAGCATCCATTCTTCCTGCTCAAAGTGGGCAGTAAAAGTCTGCTTCTAACGCTGAGGCTTAAGAGGCTGAGGGAGCGCCCAGCCTCCAGCCCCCTGCCAGGAAACTTTAAAATCTCCCCTTAACAAAAACCAAAAATTTTGTTTGTCGTGACATTTGCTTTTTACCCTCAAGAGGCTGACCTTGGAAACGACACCGAATTGTACAAGAGAGGTAAAAGAAGTGACCCAAACTGAACTCTTTCACTCTCAAGATGGAAAGAGGGGTCCCTAAGCGCACGACGTCATTTACACGAAGTTCGAACAGCGAGTGGGAATGTGGGTGCTGCGCGCGCTCGGGCCCCCGGGCTCTCTGAAGGTCGCCGGACTGTCACCTAGGCTGCCGGGGCCCAGAATTGGAGCACACGCGGCGCGACGGGACACTGTGGCCTTAGGGCACCTTCCTTGGTGTGCCCGGTCCTGCAGGTGCCACCTGGGAGCAGCCGGGCCGTGGCCCCTCCCCAGCCGCAGGCCCGGAGCTCGGGCGACTTACCCGCAGGAGGCACGGGGCGGGGGCGGCGGGCGCGGTCCCGGGGCGGGTGTCGCTGCTCCGCCTCGTTGTCCGCTCGGCCCGGCCCCGGCTGCGGGTGGCTAGCGTTCCCGGGACTACGGGGCTCGGCGTGGGCGGGTGCCCGGCGATCGGGGACGCTCCGGGGCTCTGCACGCGCGTGTCACGGGCCGGGGGCGCGCGGGGGTGGCGGCCGAGTGGGCCCCGGAGTGGCGGGCGGGGGCGCGGCCGGGGACCGGGACGGGGCCGGGGACCGTGTCGCGGGCGCCGCAGCGCGGCCTTTCGCCATGGCTCCGCGCGGCCGGGCCTCGCGCCTCCCCTCGCGCTGCCGTCACCGCCCGACGCGCGCCGGGCCCTCCCCGTCCGTCCCCGCCCCGCCCTCCCCGCCTGGCCGCCACCTGCGCGACAGTCCTCGGTCCCCGCAGCGAGAGGCTCCGGGACCCCCAAAGCGTTGGCCCACTCGGGACCCCGGGGCATGCGTCTGGGCTCGCGCGCGGGGGCTGCTTGGGGACTCCATTGCCAGCGCCGTGATCCTGGGGCAATCAGCTTTGGAGTCAAGCACAGAGTTATCGATGCAGGGGCCATGGACCAGCCATGAGGGCAATTCCACCAAATGAGGAGTTGGTGGGGGTGGCAGAGAGGACAAAGAAACCCTCCGGCAAGCAAATAACACGGAGACCGGTTATCCTCGCCTAACCTAAGCGGTCTGCCCACAAGTCACAGGGGATACTGAACCGACCTGGAGATGACTCCAACCTGAACCGAAGATGCGGAGGAAATAAAACTCTCCAGACCCTCCAAGTTTCAGAGCTAAATCGGAACTAAATAGGAAAACTGTTCAGACAAAATCTTCATTGAATGCTGACTTGGGGGGGTGGGGGGGAACTGGTCACTAGATATTTGCTTAAGCTAGCCCATTTCCCCACAGACTTTCTGCAACACGTGTTGAGGGGGAGGGTTAATGACCATTCAAAGCACAGTTGGAGGACACTGACCTCTGGTGACAGGTGGGCAGAAGCCTTCTCTACCTTCAGTAAACCCTTTATGAGCTACGTTTATTAAAGGGGGGATAAGCTATGTCCCCCAAAATTCCCATGCCATAAAAAACACACAGGAAACTTAAAGATTTGAGACCTGTCAGGACTGGGAGGGTTGTGTGATTGTAACTAAATGATATGCCTTTGCCGCATTGGGTGGTGTCCAGAACATTCCAGCTGAGCAGACTGAAGTCTGCACTAGACAGCCTGAAATACTGGATCAATGTTAAATTTACTATGTGCATAGACAAGACTGTTGTTATTAGGACTTAAGAGGCAAAAGGTTGCCAAGGCAATCTACCTTCAGGTGATTTGGGAAGGAAGAGACATTCTGACGGGTGGGAGGGAGAGACTGAATGACCAAACGTTATCAATGAGTCTGAGTATCAGGTTCTAGAGTATCCTTTTTTTTTCTCTTTTCCTTCCTTTCTTTCTTTTTTCCTTTCTTTTTCTTTCTTTCTTTCTTTCTTTTTCTTTTTTTAATGTTTGTGAGTATACTGTCACTGTCTTCAGACACACCAGAAGAGGCATTGGATCCCATTGCAAATGGTTGTGAGCCACCATGTGGTTGCTGGGAATTGAACTCAGGACCACTGGAAGAGCAGTCAGTGCTCTTAACCGCTGAGCCATCTCTCCAGCCCCAGGGTATCTTTTATAGGTTTGAAGTTCTTTCTAGATAGAAGGGTTTCCCAAAAACATCAAATAAGAGCTGAGGCCAGGTGGACAGTGTGTGTGTGTTTGTATGTGTGTGTGTGCATGTGCTGTGTGTACACGCGTGTGTACATGTGTGTGCATGTCTGTGCGTTCATAGTTGTGCGTGTGGTTGCACATGTGTGTGAAGATTGCCATTGTATGTATGTGTACATATCTGGGCGTGTGCTCATGCCCCCACTGGGAGGCCAGAAGTTGACATTAGGAGTCTTCTATTGCTGTCTATCTTACTCTTTCTGTCTTCCTGAGAATTTTATACATGCAAACAATGAAATATGGTTGTCTCCGTTCCACACTTCCAACTCCTGACATGGCCGCTCAACACATTCCCCTCACTACCTCACGTCTTTCCCCCCAATAACCCAGTAAATTCATCAGTGTTACATTATGTGTCTGGATGCGGAGCATCTGCTGCAGCATGAGACCCTTGAGAAAGGACCATTTGCCCTTCCCCAGCAGCTATCAACTGCCAGAGGCTCCTCTGTCAGGGGTGGAGCCTGGAGCCTGGAGCCTGGAAATAATCTGTCCCGTCTCTGCCCACCTGTGTCCAGCTTGATCTTGTGCAGGTGACCAGAGCCGCTATGCGTCCCTGTGAGTGACAGTCATGTCATGTGCAGAAGACAGCCCCCTCCCCGTCCTCCCGCCCTCATGTTCTTTCTGCCCTCTCTTCTGTGATGTTTCCTGAGCCATGGAGGGTGGGGTCTCTCAACTGAACCTAGAACTCACTGATGAGGCTAGACTGGCTAACCAGCAAGCCTTCGAATGAGCCCATCGCTGCTCTCCCCGGCCTCCAGCACTGTTATGACAATCACATGCCATCGTGCCTGACATTTTAGTGAGTACTGGGGGTCTGTGCTCAGGTTATATGTTTACATAGTCTACACTTGACCACAGAGAATCACCTCCCAGCCCAGTTTTGGGTTTGAGAGGTTGGTTGGGGGGTTTTGGGCTTTTAGAGACTGTCTCATATAGCCCAAGCTGGCCTTGAAGTGGTCGCTCTGCCTCTGCTTCCCAAGTGCTGGAATTATAGATGCATGCCATGGTGGCAGGTAGTAAAACATTATTTTTTATGATAGAATGTAAATGTGCAATTATATCAATGGAATTTCAGTCACACAGATTAAATCATCAGATATATGCCAGGTCTGATAGAAGGGACTGTGGCAGGCCTGGCAGGATCTAGAATAAGCAATACGAAAGTGACCAGCCTCAGAACCCAGTTTTCAGTAGGAATGGTCCTGCATACAACCTGAGGTCTTAGAGGGCCGGGGCAGATTGTCTGAGATAAAACTGGCAGATCCAACGGCTTCTGGTTCTGAAATTTAAGGACTGAGATCTGGCCTAGCCCATCTCCGTTCCTTTGGGACATGATTGCTATTTGAGGTGTGGAACCAGGGTCACCCTGGTTTTCCCCCACTGCCATCCTCAGCCATTCCTGACTCCCCCTTCACCGTAGGATGACTCACTCTGTCAGGAATCCCACAGCCACCATTGGGATCCAGGGTAGTGCCTTGCTCAACCCTCATCAGAGAAGGTTTGTCTTGCAGTGGATGGGAACTACCATGGAGACCATAACTGGACAGTGTGCAGAGAGCAAGAGACTTCAGAGCACTCAGCCCTAAGTGGGGTTTCTATATCACACGCTCTCCTTAAGGCTCAAGGGTTTCTGTGAGAGAGAAGGGTGAGAGACTATAAGAGCCAGCGCGACGAATGAGTCTGAGGAAAGGTGTCTTCCAGACACAATGGGACTGGTGTACATACATTTGGGCTCACGGAGACCATGGCCACAAGCACAAGACCTGCACAGGCTCAAGCCTGACCCGGTCCCAGCACCCAGAGAGGAAAGCAAACGTAGACTTCCACATCTAATCAAGAAGCTATCTGTAGTCGGTATCTGCCGTCAAAGGGAAAATCGGTTTTCTCATCTGGCATTTCAGTGGGTATATCAGTCACGCTCCTGGGGAGGCTTCTTGTTCACTAGCAGTTAACCAACGCAAAACTGACTGCATCATGTGTGCACACACGAGCATGTGTGTCAGTGTGAGTGTGTATGGGTGTGTGTGTTGTGTGCAGGAGGGGGGGTGTTTTAAGACAAAAAGAGAATATGAAATTGAGTGAGTGGGGAGAAGGATCTTGGAGGAGTCCAAACTATATGAAAATAAAATAAACCCCAGATTTAAAAGAGCACAGCTGGACGGGTAGAGGTGTTCTTTTGGCCCCTCCTGGTGCGTCCATACCTTCTGACCACGGACGTGTGCAGCTGAGGGTAACCTTGAATGTGGCCAATACAAAGTGGTAACCTTACTTTAAAATAAGGCATCTTTACAATTTTTTTTTCAGTTTAATTTTTCTTGTAAGTTGATTGTGCTAGAGCACAAACTTTGCAGATGACAACATCATGTCACAAGTCTGGACACCTCTCATTTGCAGGAAGCTGCGGGCAGAAAAGTGGCGTAGAACCACAGAAGCATCAAATTAGTGGTCAGCCTGTAACTGCAGCTGTCCTGTGTTCCTGCATTTTTACCAGCTGTCTGAGACTCGGCTCCTACGACCATGAGATGCCAAGCTGGGACAGATCTATGAGGTCGGTCACTCAGTCCTGGTCATTGTCAGCAGCCTTGTTCTACAGGCAAGGCCCTGACATCTGGTTCCTGGTGCCAAAGTACACACAAGGAGCCTGCTCCTGTTGAGAAGGAGCTGGCTTCCTTTTCCCAGTATGGAGGAGGCAGGTGGCAGGCAGAGCTTCTCAGTGAGAGCCTAAGGCATTCTCCTGCTGGCACAAGTTGAGAGCACAGAGACTGGAGAGAAATGGTAATTGCCCTGGCAGGACTCAGCTTTGCAGAACACTGGGCAGAGGTCTCTGGCTTCCATTGGGCCAAGAGAGCTACTGTTTTCTTTCCCTTTGTTGAATCAAATGAGCCAACCCATTTGGGCTGGGCTGGTCCTCACCCTTAATCCCAGCACTCGGAAGGCAGAGGCAAGAGGATCTTTGTGAGTTGGAGACCACTTGCTCTCTCTATAGTTCTGGACCAGCCAGGGCTACATAGTAAGATCCTATTTCAAAAGAAATCAACACATTTGATATTTTCCAGGACCTGAGGTAGTAACTAAGAGAAAATGAAAAAGAAAGAAAGAAAGAAAGAGAGAGAGAGAGAAAGAAAGAAAGGAAGAGAGTACTTGCTCTGTACTAGTTAAAATCCTGCAGGACAGCCTGAAACCCCACAGGTCAAAATGCAGAAAATGACTTCCTAAGGCTGTCCCTGTCTTAGCCTGGACCCCAGAATCAGGACTGGAGAAGGGTTTACACATAAGTAGTTCTTTAAGAAAGTGACCCTATAGGAAGGAGGGGGAAGCCACCCCAGGGCACAGAACCCCTCTGAGCACCTGGGGCTCTGTTCTACTGAACACCTTGAACTGGACCAGGTGAAACATGGAGTCTTTCTTCTTTCCATTCCCATCCTCTAGGACTCAGAGAGATGCCAGGAGAAGAGAACAAGATGAAGTGTGGTATAGAGGTAAGAGGCTGGAATTCCTGTTTGTATTCACAGTTCTTTCCCAGCACCCAAAACAGCACCTGGCTGGCAGCTAATGGGAGAGCCATTTGAACTGACAGCTGAAGAGATGAAAAGAAATGTGTGCAGCTGGGCTTGGAACTCTCAGGGCCAAGGTTTCAACACACACACACACACACACACACACACACACACACACACACAGACACACATACACAAACACACATGTGCAGGAACACATATATACATACATACAGAAACACAAAAATGCACACATACATATGTGATATATATGAGAGAGAGAGGAACAGGCACACATATACACAAATGTGTACATACCATATATACACACAGACATACACATATGCATGTATATGTACATATATTTATATACACACACACACACACACAGGCACAGGCAAACACATACACGTACAGATATACATATACAAACATACACACACAAAGACACATACAGATACATGCACACACATATACATATAGACATGCAAACATTCATACACACATACATATACAAACACAGACACACACATATATATACACACACAGACATACACATATGTACACACAGATATACTCATTTAGATAGACACACAGACACAATAAACAAACTTTTTTAAAGTTAAAAATGGGCTGTCAGGATGGATCAGTGGTTTAAAGCACTTGTTCTTCCAGAAGACCTAGGTTTGATTCCTAGGACCTACACAGGCTCACAACAATCTGTGACTCCAGTCAAGGCATCCAACACCCTTCTAGACTCTGCATGCATATTGTGCACAAACCTATCTGCAGGCAAAACATCCATAAACAAATAAATGAGGCATAAATAAATAAATGAAGCGCTTCTTACTGGCTGGAAGCAGGACCAGGTTTCAGAAAGGGCCTTGGGGTGTGGATAAAGAGTGAAGAGCTTTGGGCTGGGAACTGACGTGCTGTTGGACAGGTCTATCCTCAGACAAATTGCAGTTATCTGTGCTGTTCACCAAAGATCATCACAGCTGGGCGTGTTGAGTAGAAAAACCTTCTCCTGAGTTGTAGGTAATTCTGTCCTGATTGCACACTGGCCTCGGGCTCTCGGGGAGGGGCTGGAGGACATAGGCTGGGAAGACTAGGAGAGCCATCCACACAGCCATGGTAACCCTTCACTCATGAAGGGTGGCTGCTTTAAGGTCATTTTCACTCCTGGTAGTAACCCCTACTCATGGTCTGTAAGTAATCCTGGTAAACTCACTTGTTTCCCAGTGTCAGGTTTGATGGAATTAATTTTGTTTTGACATCAGGAGGAGAGCAGATGATGTCTAACCCCTCCTCTCCGGAGAGAGAAAATTCTGGAAACATATCTGTGTAGGCACAGGGATGTGATGAAACAGAGGTGAATTCAGGGAGCCTTGACGTTGTCCCTGCTAGGCATAGTGGGACAGAGACAGTCGAAGGTGTGAACATGAGGGTGAAGCATCTGCAGAGAAAACTGGCACATCTCTTCCTGTAGTGGGAAGCTGAGATGACTGTCCAGAGGATAATAGTGGTTTAAGGGTGTGTGTGTTGGGGGGCGGAGGGGACTTCAGCAAGAGAGATGGGAACTTCCGTGTTAGCCAGTGAGCGGAGAGAAAATTTGGACAAATGGAGGAATAGGCAGAGGCATTGACCTGCAACATTTTACTGCTGGAGGGCCAGAGGAAAGAGAGAGAGCCTTCCGGGAACCCATGGGAACCTTCCGGGAAGCCTTAGATGGTAGAGGAAGGAGATCCAAGGTAAAGGCGGTAGTCGTGAGAGGACTGGAGAAGAGGAGACATATGTGCGTCTGCTATGGGTCAAGGTTGGATGAGCTGACCAGAGGGCGGAGAAAGCCGAGGCTGGGAAAAGGACAGAGTTGTAGAGGAGCCTGCCTGTGCCTGATGCTATTGAGGAAGCAGTGTGTTCAGGGTGGAAACCCCAACAACTGTTCCCCTAATGTGGCAGCCAGGGCACCTGCAGGGTAACTAGGTACTCCACATTAAATGATAAAATCACTGGTTCTCTAAACATTCAGGTTTGTGTGGGACCAATGAACTCTCTGTTCTTCACTCCAGTCTACACAGGAGCGAATGGTCATAGAAAGCAGAGGCAGGGGATGCAGCTGGTGGGAGAGTGCTTACCTGTCATACATGGAGCCCGACGTTTGGTCCCTAGCATCAAGTAAGATCTGAGCACGGTGCCTCACACCTGCAATCCTCGCACTTGGCAGGTAGGAACAGGATTGTTGGCTATGCAGCAAGTTAGAGATCAGCATGAGCTATGCAAGATTCTGTCAGGTGGAGGGAAGGAGGGAGGGAGGAAGGGAGGGAGGGAGGGAGGGAGGGAGGGAGGGAGGGAAATGTGAAAGAAGGCACGTGTAACATGATCAATACACAGAGGGCAGAATAGATTCGATGTTCGGCTAACATGTCCACCATAAGGAGTTTAAGAAGTAGGCACCTGTACATAAGCTATTTTTATTTGATTTATTTCAAAACTTTTATTTTTCATATATATGTACATATATATGTGTGTGTGTGTGTGTGTGTGTGTGTGTGTGTGTGTATATGGTTTTGCCTGCATGCATGTCTGTGTACCCACATGTGTGCAATGCCCATGGAGGTCAGAAGAGGTTAGAGGTCATTAGATCCTCTGGCACCTGAGTCACAGACAGTAGTGAGCCACCATTTGGGTGCTAGGAATTGAACTCAGATCCTCTGAAAGAGCAGCCAGTGTCTTAAAGGCTGAGTTATTTCTTTAACTCCTGGCAATGATTTATAAAAAAAAAAAAAAAATGTCCTGGCCATGGTAACACATACTTTTAATATCAGCACTTGGCGTGGAAGATAGACAGAAGAATATCTCTGTGAGTTCAAGGCCAGCCTAATCTAGTGAGCTACGGTGAGCCAGGACTACATAGTGAGGCTGCTTTTTTTAAAGACACTGTTATTTATACATTGCCAGGGGAGGGACACACATCATCACACCATGTTACCATGTTGTAAGTGATTATCTGTTGATCAGAGCTGGGGAAACCCTATGGAGGGGGACACTGCTGGGGCTCTGCTTCTGTCCCCTCCCAGCCTCGTGGTACCACCTCTCCTTGTCCTTTATCCACTAAAACCTGCTTTGTTCCATCAGTAGCTGGTTGTTCTGAGAAACAGAAGGTTCTGTTCTAGAAATTTCCATCCCATGTTCCCTTGGGCGATATGGGATATGCACAGACTCCTGGACTGCCTTTGTTGATTAGGCGTCTATGTGACTTTTTTGTGCTGATGAAACACCCTTAACTGGTAACCTTCCTCTCCCCTCAAAATGATTTCCTGCCCAGCTTACCATCATTCACAAATAAACTGCCTGCCTAGCCCCTGGGAAGCTGAGTCAGGAGGACCACAAGCCAACCTCAGGTACATAGTGAGGTACATAGTGAGCCTATGTCTCCAAACAAGCAAAGACACACTGAGGACTCAGCTCAACTGAGTAATCTCAGCTCTCAGGGAGTAGAGGCCCCAGGATCAGATATTCAGGGTCATGCTTGACTTCATAGCAAGTGTGAAGCCAACTGGGCTACACAAGACCCTGTCTCCATCCAAAAAGCTTCTTCCTCTGTATATTTCAGGGGCTTCTCTAGGAGAAAGCCTATGCTCCAGGGCAGCATATTGTGCTCAACCTTGTGCGTAAGACGTCAGCACAGAGAGACTTCAAAAACCTGAAACCTGAGACTGTGATTACATCACACGGAGGGAGGTGAGGAGAGATTCTTCCTCCCAGGGCTTCTAAATTTATTACTTTCAGCAAATGAAGTGGTGACCCAAGACAACTCCTCCCGTTTCTCTTGCTGAGGGTCATGAATATATCAGCCAATGAGAGGCAGTCTCCGGAGAGTCAGAGACAAATAAGCCAATAAGATGCAGCTTCCACAGCATAGTCCTGGGCAGTAATAAAAGCGAGTTCTTATGTGACTAGGGAACTTAGTTTACTTTATCCTGCATCACCTCATGCAGGGCATGCTGACATTTACAGCAGAAAGGGAAGGATGGACAGGTAAACTAACAATTTCAGGAACCGGGCCCACTCTATGCCTTTCAGAAGGTGATAAGACAGCAGGGCATGTCCCGTCCACAAAAGAACACACCTTTGATGGTAAAAGTGTGGAGCTGAGAACCAAAGGCAGGCTGTCCAAGTGTTCTGGGATGCTGCTAACAGGTAAATCTTTTCTGTAATACTGAGTCAAGCTTGGCTTTCTGTCTAAGCGGCTTCATCCTGTAATCACAGCTCTTTGGAGGCAGAGGCAGAGGCAGAGGCAGAGGCAGAGGCAGAGGCAGAGGCAGAGGCAGAGGCAGAGGCAGAGAGGCAGAGGCAGAGAGGCAGAGGCAGAGAGGCAGAGGCAGAGAGGCAGAGGCAGAGAGGCAGAGGCAGAGAGGCAGAGGCAGAGAGGCAGAGGCAGAGAGGCAGAGGCAGAG
>JANHMN010000020.1:39963184-39977847 GCA_030674055.1 Rhabdomys pumilio
AGAGGCAGAGAGGCAGAGAGGCAGAGGAGGCAGAAGGCAGGAGGCAGGAGGCAGAGGCAGAGGCAGAGGCAGGAGGCAGGAGGCAGGAGGCAGAGGCAGAGGAGGCAGAGGCAGAGGCAGTGGCAGAGGCAGAGGCAGTGGCAGAGGCAGAGGAGGCAGAGGCAGAGGCAGAGAGGCAGAGGCAGAGAGGCAGAGGCAGAGAGGCAGAGGCAGAGGCAGAGGAGGCAGAGGCAGAGGCAGAGGCAGAGGCAGAGGCAGAGGCAGAGGCAGAGGCAGAGGCAGAGGCAGAGGGAGAGGCAGAGGCAGAGGCAGAGGCAGAGGAGGCAGAGGCAGAGGCAGAGAGGCAGAGGGGCAGAGGCAGAGAGGCAGAGGGGCAGAGGGGCAGAGGGGCAGAGGGGCAGAGAGGCAGAAGCAGAGGAGGCAGAGAGGCAGAGAGGCAGAGAGGCAGAGAGGCAGAGAGGCAGAGAGGCAGAGAGGCAGAGGCAGAGAGGCAGAGGGGCAGAGGGGCAGAGAGGCAGAGGGGCAGAGAGGCAGAGAGGCAGAGGGGCAGAGAAGCAGAGGGGCAGAGAGGCAGAGGGGCAGAGGGGCAGAGGGGCAGAGGGGCAGAGGGGCAGAGGGGCAGAGAGGCAGAGAGGCAGAGAGGCAGAGGCAGGACTCAATGAGCTCAAGGCCAACCTGGGCTACATGAGAAATGGCTCCGTTGGTAAAGGAGCTTCCTTCCAGGCCTGAAGACCTGAGTTTGGTCCCTGAGACTGTAGGACTTTAGGGTCTTTTCCGGTTTAAATTTAAGATTAAAAGAATCCCACTGTCCCAGGACATGTCCCGGGACACATCCCGGGAGGGACACATTCCTTAGTCAGAGGACACTTAGTGGATTAACATTCAGAAGAGGAAGGGAGAGACTGATTAACATTCCTCAGACCACAGGGAAGAGAACCCACCTGCCGGTGGGTAAAGCCCAGAGCAGAGAGACACATTCCAGGATGGGAAGTGGTCAGGAAGAAAATAATGTGTGAATCTGAGTCATCTATAGACCAGACCTTAGGTCAGCCCTTGAGGTCCTTCTTGGTTGCCCTTGTGTGCTCTGTATAAGAACTACTCCCAGCCTTTCTTCGGGGCTCTCTTGCTGGCTTTGTGAGAGAGTCCTGGTGCACCAGTATCATTAAACCTCACGTTGTTGCAGCGAATCCTCTGTCTCTGTGATTTTCTGGGGGAGCGCTTCCCCTGGTTTGGATCTTAGAATCCAACATTCCAACATTTGGAGGTCCCACCGAGATATGCTCTTTCAGAACCCCATGACTCCAGGGATCAGAGGTCCACACTCGCTCGAGCAGGTCTGTGTGCTGTCTGTTTTTGTGTCTGTGCTTGTGACTGTGTACTGTGTCTGTAAAGTGTCTGCGCCCGTGGCAGGGGCAACTGTCTGTGAAGTGTGTGTGCGCGCGCCCGTAGCAGGGGCGACCGTCTGTGTAGCTTGGTTTCTGTGCTCGTGTCAGGAGCAAGAACTGGGCAAGCCATGGAGAGCAGTTTGTGACTCTGGGATAGGGTCATGGGTTCCGGGAGGGAATTTGTGGGTCGTGGAAGCAGCGGGTAGATGTGTGCAGCATCAGCTGCAAGCCACAGTTCTCTGGGGGACGCCCCGGAGTTCGTTTGTATGGGAGATAGGATCAGGAACGACCCTTCTCCATTTGAAGGTGGTCTTCGGTCACTGCCGCCTAGGGCGGCATTTGTTGCGCTCTCATGGCAGTGTGTCCGTGTCTAATCAGTTTGTGTTATTGCTGGTGGTGTTAGAAATCTGTTAAATTTGGTGCAGCGTAGGCTGGCCAAATTGTCTGAATCTGTTAGATTTGGTCCAGCGTAGGCTGACCAAGTCATCTGAATCTGTTAAATTAGGTCCAGCTTAGGCTGGCCAGGTCATCTGGTTATTGGATTCTTCCACCGGTAGTTTTTCTATGTAACTGTCTGTATCACTTGGGTTATGTGCCACCTGTGCCGGGGTGAGCTGTCTGTGTTGTTTTTCCTTATTTTCTTGGCAAACTGTCTGTGTGTTGGGTGTCGTTCTATGTGTTCTTGGACTTTGACATTATTTTGGACTGAATCTACTGTGCTAAACATCCTAAGTTAAAAAGAAAGTTACTTGACTGCTGACAGAGAAAGAGACAGAGGCAGTACAAGAGAGCTGTTACAGAGCAGAGAGGCAGGTCCTTTGGCGAGTGGGCACCACGGTTCGGGCAGCCTGCTCACCGCACATAGGGTATTCTCCAGGTAGCACTGCATGGAGGGCACCCTTGAACCACCTGGCCATGCAAGTTGGCAGCCAAGAGAAGAAAGCTCTGTCCCTCTGCTGTCAGAGGAGGCGGCGGTGGGGCAGCGTGTGACAGCTACCTAGTTTGGCATGCATGGCTGGGCTGGGGACCTTGGAGTCACTGCTGTAGCAGTTTGGCAGCTTCCCACCTGCTGCCTTTGGGGACCTTGGCCTCTGGTCCCTTCTAGTGGCCCGAAGCAGTGGAGGGGAGGAGCACAGTGACTGCAGCTCCTGCTCCTTACTCTCTGTGGCTGGTGCTGAGGAATCCGAGGACATCTACAAAAAGATAGTCAGGGCCCAGGGGATTAAGAACCTGGGAGAGGAGAAAGACATCTTTTCTGAGCCATGGCAGCTGGACAAAACAGCCCCAGCGAGATTATTACCTGAGAGTTATATATTTTTTATTTTTATTTTTAAAAAAATAAACATGAGTGAGTAGCGCTGAGACAAGTCACATGACTCTAGCTTAAAAACTCTGAACCAACAAAACTGCTTGCAGGCAGGTTGGGCAGGTCACCTGTAAAAAGTTATAGGCTGTCCTGAGTCAGAGAGCCAAAAGAATAGGCCTCTGTTTTGGTACAGATACAAATTTATAGTAAAAAAGAATAAGTTACTTACCCTCTGATTAGGATAGCCACCCATAAAGACCTTTGTACAGGTGATCAAAGCAGTAGAGGAAAGAATCTTTAGGCCAGGATCCCTCCGGCACCCAGACCAAGTGCCCAATATAGTCACCTAGCTTAATCTAGTGGAGGAACACTTCCCCACCCCCCAATAAAAGCCTTTCTCCCCAAGACCCTTGTAGGTTCTGGCCATCAGGAGCGCTCTTCAGGACCAGAGAACAAGAGAAGATACCGGAAAGAAAGAATGTTCCCTCAGATATGGGGACACCATCAATTGATCAGGCCGTGGTCAACAGGGAGTTACTTCTGACCAGATCTGACTGAGACCTTCATGTGGCAGAAGGTAAGGGGCACCTGAAAGCCCACGTCAGATTCCATTGGCAGGTCTCGAGAGAGCTACATGAGACCCCAATAATTTTGACCAAGGCACGTGAGGTTAAGCAGGGATCAGATGAGTTGCCCACAGCCTTTCTAAAATAGCTCACAGAGACATTCTATTCTGTCAGTATAGGCAAGGCTATTAGATACCAGAAAAAAAGCTTCAGAGGCTAGAGGGACTACAAGATAAGTCATTAAAAGGTTTAGTGAAAGTTGCTGAGGAAGTCTACCATATCAGGGAGAAAGAAAAAGAGCAGAGAAAGAGAAAGAAAGAAGATAAAAGAGAGATGAGGAAAAAGAAAAGTGACAGGAAGGGAATTTACAGGAAAGCTTGGCTATAGTAGTTAAGAGAAAGCATAAAAGAGAGACTCCAATCAAAGGGAGATTAAAAAAACTTCTTGAAAAAGACCAGTGTGCACATTACAAGTAAAGGAGCCAGCTGCTGAGCCTGAGAGTGCCCTAACAAATAGAAGCCAGGGTCAGGAAATCCCAGGCCTTGAGAAAAACACCCCAAATGGCGAAGGTATTAACTCTGTGTGAAGACAGCGATTGGAGTAGATGGGGCTTGGACTTAACCAACTCTTGGTGGACACAGGGACTCAACACTTGGTTCTCCACCAAATGGCCCCGTTACCAAGAAAAGATCTTGGTTCCAAATAGCCACTGATATCAAAATATATTCATGGACCACCCGAAAATTGGTGGATCAAGAGATGGGCTGGGTATCCCATTTATTTATGGTCATCCCAGACTGTCCCTACCCTCTGCTGGGTTGAGACTTACTCCCCAGGATGGGTGCCCAGATACACTCCTACTCGACAGGCTGCAACTAACTGGCCCAAAAGGAGAACCCACGGGTAGAGGAAAGACTTCTCCTACTGACCTACTGACCCCTGCCGGGAGCCGAGAAAACCTGTTTTACAAGATGGGAGCAGTTTTCTCCATGCTGGTCAGAGACAAACCGGTGCTGCTGTGGTAGACGACACAAATGTCATCTGGGCTGAACTTGTCAGTGCAGAGAGCAGCCTTAGAACTTGGGGCCACCAAGAAAATCAACATCTACATGGACAACAGGTATGCCTTTGCCCATGTTCACAGGGCTATATACCAAGAGAGAGGACTGCTCACATCAGAAGAAATCTTAGATGTCTTGGATGCCCTGATGAAGCCAGCAACTGTGAGTATTCATTGCCCAGGACACCAGAAGGAAGGAGACTCAGTGGACCCAGGCAATAACCAGACAGATCAAGTGGCTTAAAAAATGGCTATACAGGAGCCTGTCCCGGTTATGGGCCTACAAGAGACACCCACTGGAAATTGAGACTAGATTAAGAGATGGCCTCACTTAAAACACACAGAAAAAGAAAGGACTCAGATTGCTAGCCATCTTGCCAACTATTACCTAGAGAAAAAGGGGCAATGGTGCACACAAGAAGGGAGAACTATACTCCCCAGAAAACAAACCAAAGACTTACTAGGCTAAATCCACAGATAGACTCTTGAAATATAAGCACATCCAAGCAGTCCAGAGATCTAAGGTGTATAATGAACTTCAGATTTTGGGCCAGAGAGATAGTAAGATATTAGAAGAAAACTTCCCAAAGTTTTGAGTGCCAGAGATAATTAGATCAGATAATGATCTTGCTTTTGTTTCTAAGGTAAGTCAGGAATTGTCAGAGATATTGGGGACTAATTGGAAGCTCCATTGTTCATACTGTCCCCAGAGCTCAGGGCAGGTAGAAAGAATGAACAGAACCCTAAAAAGAGACCTTAACTAAATTGCTCTCTGAAATTGGCACTGGCTGGGAGGTGTCCCTAGTCCTGTCCCTGTTCCAAACCTGGAATGCCCCTCTTGTGTGGGACCCCAACTCCCTTGAATCCAGCTCTTGATTCATCCTTCCCCCTACCCCCAGAAATGACTTTTCAGGCTAAGAGGCTGTTCCTCATGCTGTTGACCATCCCGACCTCCACTGAAGTAGATGGAGTAACTGCCTGATGTCACATAACTCAGACCAGCACCTGCACCTGATACCAACTAGAGAGCAGTCAGACACCTGAGACACCCCCTCAAGCTCAAGATTACCTGCTGTTCTACAAGGCCAAAGAGCAGCAGGCCTTGACCCCTGAGATATCCCCACCCTAGAGGCACAGGGGTAGAGATTACCCAAATGTCAGAGATAAGAGACTTTTGAATCTAAACCATGTCCCAGATGCAGCCTTAGAGGGTGGGGCTTAGGGTAAATGACAGCTTGTAATTCCAAGATTAAAATCACCCACAAGAAAAAGGGGGGAATGTAGGACTTTCAAGTCTTTTCCGGTTTAAATTTAAGATTAAAAGAATCCCACTGTCCTGAGACACATTCTGGGAGGGGCACATTCCGTAATCAGAGGACACTTAGTGGATTAACATTCAGAAGAGGAAGGGAGAGGCTGACTAACATTCCTCTGACCACAGGGAAGAGAACCCACCTGCCCGTGGGTAAGGCCCAGAGCACAGAGACACATTCCAGGATGGGAGGTGGTCAGGAAGAAAATAATGTGTGAATTTGAATCATCTATAGACCAGACCTTAGGTCAGCCCTTGAGGTCCTTCGTGGTTGCCCTTGTGTGCTCTGTATAAGAACTACTCCCAGCCTTTCTTCGGGGCTCTCTTGCTGGCTTGTGAGAGAGTCCTGGTGCACCAGTATCATTAAACCTCATGTTGTTGCAGCGAATTCTCTGTGTGTGATTCTGGGGGAGCATGTTCGTTGG
Source organism: Rhabdomys pumilio (assembly GCA_030674055.1). Lineage (NCBI taxonomy): Eukaryota > Metazoa > Chordata > Mammalia > Rodentia > Muridae > Rhabdomys > Rhabdomys pumilio. The sequence goes on from JANHMN010000020.1 coordinate 39,969,239, forward strand.
TCCAACATTCCAACAAGACCCACATGGTGAAAGGAGAGAAACAACTCCTGCAAGTTGTCCACTGACTGACTGACTCACTCTCTCTCTCTCTCTCTTCCATATATATATGATGTATTTTAAAAAGAGACTAGAACTCTCCCAAGTAGAATGCCAGAAAGTATACAGATTTCTAGTCTCAAGAGGTAAAGTAAAAAAAAAAACAAAAAACCACACACACACACACACACACACACACACACACACACACACACACACAAAACAAAGCAAACACCAAAACTAGCCAGGATGATGCTCCTGGGAGGAAGAGGATGGAAAAATCAGGAGTCCAAGGCTATCCTTGGCTATATAACAAGTTCAAGGCCAGCCTGGGCTACATGCAACTCTATCTCAAAAAAAAAAAAAAAAAAAGAAAGCTCAAATCACCATTCTTTAACTGTGGACCACACTGGTGACTTCCCTTCAAAGAGGTGAGAGTAGAAAGTAGACTTTGCAGACAGACCTGCACTGCGTACAGTACCTGAAGAGGACAGAAGAGGGCACCAGATCTCCTGGAACTGGAGTTACAGAATGGTGGTGTTCCAGCAACTTCTTGCCACTTCCAAGGACTTAAGCTGATTGGGAGAAGCTCACGTTTCTTCTAGATCAAACTGCCATTGCTGATTCATGAATGGTGTTTGTGAGTGGATAGAACTATGGCTGCTGATCATGTAAACTAAACTGCTAATATCCTGACAACACAGATTGGATTTGCCCCCTAAAATTATTTCTAGGGCTGGAGAGATGGCTCAGTAGTTAGAACTGTCCTCTCTTCCAGAGATACTGAGTTCAATTCCCAGTAGTCACATGGTGGCTCACAACCATCTATAATGAGTTCTGATGCCCTCTTCTGGCAGGCAGGTGTACATGCAGATAGAGTACTCATACATTAAATAAATAAATAATTAAAACTATTTCTAAACAGGTCCATATCCTTTTTTGTCCTATTAACCTTTCTTTCCACTACCTCTGGTGGGTGATGGGCTAGAAAGGAGGTTAGAGCATTTAAGCATACTTATTAAAATAGGTTTTAAAAACAATAAGCCTACAGGACTTACTAGTAAATCATCAGTTAAATATAAACATAATAATTTGAAAAGAAAGTATACTGCTTTTTAAAAATCTGCAAAAGTTTAGGAGATGTGGGTAGAGAAAGAAGGTAGTTCTGAGTGTCTGATTCCCTGGGGAAATACATGTTTTTAGCTGTGGGGAGTGTACAAGAAGTGATGTATCCTTGCCACAACTAAACATGTAACAAAACAAAGCAGAAGGGAGAAAGGGCTCATCTGGGATCATGGTTTGAAGGTGCCATCCACCATGATGGAGAAGGCACCATGGGAAAAGCTGCTCATTGCCAGTGGGGGCAAGGGTGGCTTACATCTGGGTAGGTTAGCAAGCAGATATGGGGCAGGAAGTGAGGTTAGCCTATAAACCTCAAGGGCCATTCCACAGTGTTCAGCTTCCTCCATGCTGGTGCCACCTTGGACAAGTTCTACAAACTCCAAAAAATAATGGTACTTCTGGTGGCCAAGTCTTCACACGTGAGCCTGTGGGTCACTTCACATCCAAATCATTAGAGAAATTTAGAATAGCTGCAAGAGATTCAATCAAAAAAAGCAGGTCAAAGTCAGAGCAGACCCAGCAATGTGACAAGGCCAATCCCGATTCCAGGGTTACAGAAACAAAAGTCTAAACACTATATTAGAAGATTCCCAGGGCTGGAGAGATGTTCAGAGGCTAAGAGTTTTTGTTGCTCTTCCAGAGGACTCCTCCTCAGAGCCCACATCTGGTAGCTTATAACTGCCTGTAACTCCAGGCAGCTTATAACTGCCTGTAACTCCAGCCCCAGTGGATCTCATGTCCCCTTCTGGCCTCCACAGGCAGGCAACTTTACTCACATGTGGTGTGTACACACACACACACACACACACACACACACACACACACGCATAGAGTACCCACATGGTGACTCACAATCATCTGTAACTCCAATTTTGGGGATCCAACACCCTTTACTGGCATACTTGGGCACCAGGCACTCATGTGGTTCATGGACATACATGTAGGCAAAATACCCATATACATAAAATAACAATTAAAAACTAAAAGAGTATGCAGTAAACTCTCTCTCTCTCTCTCTCTCTCTCTCTCTCTCTCTCTCTCTCACACACACACACACAGACACGCCCACACATGAAAAGAAAGGGATCCCATCACACCTCATGTGTCTTCCCTTAGCATGTGTTCTCCTTTCCCTTTTGCAGTACAACAAAGAAATCTCAGGAATCACCAGCATCTTGCAGAAATCCTTTCCATTGTCCTAGCTGTTTCCTTGCCTGGATTTCTAACAACGCATGTGTGCCTCTGGCCTGTGGCTCTTCCTTCTTCGGCTCTGCCATGCTGTGCCCTCTGTCTGTCTCAGCTTGGCTGATAAGAGGATGTCGAGGCTAATTAGAGTTGATTAATACCAAGGATGGCAATGGGATGCTAGCCAAGGTAGCCAGATGGAAAGACGTGGTGTTGATCTGTCTCTCATCTGCAGCACAGTTGGTCTGAGGCAGCTCCACTCAGACGCCAATCCAGAAAAAATAAAATCACAAATACCTGTGAAGATGCCAGAATGAAGCCGTGCTTTCCTGGGATCACTTAAAAACTGGTAACAGCTGGAGAGTTAGTTCAGCAGTCGAGAGGGCACTTGCTGCTCCTGCTGAGGACACGTGTTCAACTCCCAACCTTCACACAGCAGCTCACAACTGGCTGTAACTCAGCTTCAGGGGATCCAATCCCCTTTTCTGGCCCTTTTAGATACCAGGCATGTAAAGATTAATAGTAAAACCATGATGTAAAACCGACGAAGACAGATGCAGATTATGCAGAACTTAGGACTGAAGTCAAGATATCTCAACAACCGGTCTCGATCAGCAAGGAAAATATAACATATAGTCTTATAAACCGAGGGCCATTTCTGTCACAGTAATAGGCTCTAAACACTGCAGAATGAGAAGGCTCAGAGACTGCCATGAGAATGTGGATTTGTGGCTAGCATGAGGCTAGCCACCCTTCTTTTTATAGCAGCCAGGATTCTGTGGGCCCTTGGGTAAATCAGATAGAAACTGTTTTAGTGCAAGAAAGTTCCATGAATCTCAGGGTGTCCTTGGAGACAGGCTGGTTAGGGTTCAATTCACAGAAAATACTTTTCAAATGGAATTCTTTCTCTACATGACTCCTTAACACCATCCCAGCTCTTCCTGTGGTGAAAGAGCCAATCCTAGTATGGTCTGTCTAGGGAATGTGGCTCATTCTTTGGTGTCCGGAGATTCCCATCACCACATTCGGCATTTTATAGGTTTGTAGATGAAACCTATGGCCTACTATATGCTCTACTTCTGAGTTACATCCCTAGATTTTAAGTTTTAAAATATATTTTACTGTGACAGACTTCATATATATGTCAAGACTGCTCCAGCACATTCTAACTGCAGACATCAGCTTCATTCATAGCATTTCAGTGTCTCTGGAGTAAGTCCTTTAAGGACATGCTATTATCATGGACCTGGGTTGAGAAGAGTCACCACGACCTGGTAAGTGTTCACACATAATTTCTTCTTTGGTTGTTGATTTCATAATCTCCTTTCCAAGGCTATATGGTTAGTTTGCATTTTGCTCAAGATATGTCACTTTTTATCAGATTTTCTCATTACTTTTTGGAAAGTGACATTTAGCAGGAAACACATCCAATAGAGCAAGTTATCAGGGCTCAGTGGCTTGGAACATAGTCCCAGCCCCCTGGGACGCAAGGCCAGAGGAGCAGAGGGGCAGAAACCCACTTTGCCTGTGGGAACTGAAGGCTTTTCTTTCCCGAGACTTTCTCCACACTGTCTGTGATACTAATAATTCTCTTCAAAACGTCTTCCTCTGAGAAAACTAAAAAAAAAAAAAAAAAAAAAAAAAAAAAAAAGTGAGATAAGATCTTATGTTGCTTAGCCTGGATTAGACTAGATCTAACTAATGGGCTCAATTAATACTTGTCTCTTAGCTTCCCAAATATAAGGGTATCGCTGAAGATAATTTTTCTTCCTCTTTTACTATAAATATTTAAAACCAAAATTATGAACTTTCTCCTATAAGTACAAAAATAGCCCAAGGGAGAAAGAGTGATAACCTGGAAATAGATTTTAATGCATATATTAAAATTTAGAGCTGCAATGAGGGAGATATCAAAAATTCCTAAAGAGGGAGAATCTTACTGCTAGTGTAATTGCTTAATCATTCTTTGGAGTAATAAAGTTATATTCTAACTCCTTGTGTTTGCCAAACTAAATCCTAGGTGAATTAAGCCATCTAATCTAGAAAGGAAACAATAACAAGTAGAAAGATACAAATCTACCTTAAGCTTGACACGAATTTAAAAAATAAGGTGTGTTAGTTTTTATTGCCACTGTGACAGATACATGAGAGAAATCATTTCAAGGGAGAAATTCAGGGATGGAGAGATGGCTCAGCAGTTAAGAGCACTGGCTGTTTTTCCAGAGGTCCTGAGTTCAATTCTCAGCAACCACAACCTCTACAAGGGGATCTGATGCCCTCTTCTGGCATGCAGATAGAGCACTCATATACATTAAAAAAAATTAAATCTTGAGAGAGATTGAGAGAGAAGAGGAGGAGGAGGAGGAAGAGGAAGAGGAGGAGGAGGAGGAGGTCGATTGATTCATCGTGGTGCACATGCACAGTTTCAGTCTGTGGATTGGCTGCTTCTGGCTCCCCGCCATGCAGAACTGGCAGGAGGGGCTGGTGGTACAGGGCTGTTTACTTCACGGTAGCCAGAAAGCTGAAAGTGTACGCAGGACAAGATACTTCATAGACCTGCCTCCAAAGACCCACTTACTTTAGCCAGTTTCCACTTTCATAACCACTCAAAGCTAGAACAACTGTCCTGACTCATGTGGTTAAATTCCACATTGAGAAACAATACCAGCTGGAGAGAAAGCCTTCAACATGAGTCTATGGGGACACTTTTTATTCTACTCTGTAACACAGAGACGAGGTAAACCCTTGGTGTCATCTACCCACGTAGGAATTTATCCTCAGAGTCAACAACAGAAACAGAAGCTTGCCAAGTTTGACGGGCAATAGTGTTCCTTTGGTTTGATGGCTCAGTTGGTAAAGTGCTCACCACACACGTTTGAGGACCTGAATTCAATCCCTAGCAACCACATGAAACCTAAGTGTGAGGGTGCATACTCACAACTCTAGAGCTGGGGTGGTGGCGATGGGTGGATCCCTGGGCCTTGCTGGTCAGTCAGCTTACCTTAACCAGCCATCCCCAGGCGCCCGTGAAAGACCTTGGGTCAAAAATAAAACTAAGGAACAGCCCCAGAGGAGAACACCCAAAGCTGACCTCTGGCTCTCACAAACACAACTGCCTTTTAAGTCAGACAACTGCCATCTCCAACTGCTGAGTCGCTGGCCCAGGATCGTCACAGCAGATCTAGTTGACTATTGGCATTCTGTCCTGGGAGGAGACAGGAGGGTCTTTGGACCTTCACCTGAGCTTCTGAACACCCTCCCAGGCATTTATAATTTTCTCCTCATTATGTGTGGAGCAGGGTGTATTGGAGAGGTCCTAGATACACAGGTTGAAGAAGTGGGGGTGGGAGGGGAGTGCCACCTATGTGGCTATGGGGAAGCCATCTTCTGCTGGGCGAAGACTTTCCAGTGCTTTGGGTTCGCCGTGCTCCTGTCTGTAACCCCTCATCCGGGCTGTGAACCTAAGCCTAAGAAATCCATTAGTTCCCTCGCATGAGCTGTCGTGGAATTATACTTTGGTTTATCCTTAGAAACTTAGGATCCTATCTTCCCACCACCATGCCCCAATCCAGAAAAGGAACTTTAGCCCTATCTCCACCCTATCCTGGCAGTAGAATTCTGGATCAATTGAGTTGGGCTTTGTTCCTTCCACAACTTCCTTCCTGCTCTCACATCGCGAACGAAGTTGGAGGACTCCAGCTGGAGGCCAGCCTGAGCTACACAGTGAAACCCTGTTTAAGGAGGAAACACGGCAAAACAGCTAAAGTTGTGAGCTGTGGGATCAGGCAGACACGAAAGATTTAAGTCCCACCAAGATCTGCGGCGCCCGTTAGCATGGAGGCTGGGGCTACACGATTATGCTGCCTTCCTGGTGGGATTTGACCACCACTACGTGTTCTGACTAGAAGGGTCGATCGGTCCTAACCTCGGTCCGCTGAGTCTGCAGCGACCAATGGGCTCCAGACCGAGAAGTTGCTGAAGAGGCTCAGAGGCTCGTGACCCTAACGACACCAGTGGGCAAACATGGAGGGGACCGGCTCTAACAATGTCACTTATGGTCCACTCCTCGTAAGCTCAGCCAATCAGCGCCCTGCATCGCCGGCGTCCTACGTGCTGTCATGGAGACGAGAGGGCGTGTAAACGCCAAGCAGAGCCTGCAGTGGGGCTGTGTGAGTCTCGCCATTTCTCCCACCTCAGCTCTGGCTTCTTTCTAGAAAGGATGCATTGGTCTTAGAGTGTCCAAGGCCATTTAGGTGTGCCCAAGGATTCTCACTTCTGGCGCCAGCCTATAGCGCCGGAAGCACTCCTCCAGTTAGCATCCGGGTCTCTTTCTGGCCTCTGCCTGTTGCCATGGAGATGGGATGGCGGCGTCAAAATACTGAGGGATGCTCGCCGCGCAAACCTGGGAAATGCTCACGAGTTCTGTCTCTTTCCAGCTTCCAGTCTTCCTTTACGCCAGCAACATCATTTCAGAAGTAGCGTGGGGTCCTTAGTGACGCTGGATGGGCGCGCAAATCTGCTCACTTCCGGGTTTCTGCTTGGGGGGGGGGGGGTAAGGGGGTAGGCGCGCGTAGCGACCAGCCAATCAAGGTCCCGCTCTTTTTCCCGCGTCTCGCAGGTTGCCATGGTGACGCAGTGGGCTTACCCACGCGTCCAGGGGAGTTGGCCAGGTCTTCGAGTGCCTCGGTTTCCTCTGTCCAGGCTGCGGCCTCGCCGTGGCAAGGCAGAGCGCGTGCAACTCGGGCCCCCCACCATCGTGCAGGTGAGTGGGCAGCTGCGGCTTCATCCCTGGTTACATCTCTGACCCGCTTCATCCTATTCAGAGGCGCGGCCACTTCCTCCAGGACAACAACTTATCTAGTCTTACTTAAAAAAGAAAAATATTCATTTATGTGCGTGTTCACATGTTGAGTATTTGTGGAAGCCAGAAGATAAGTGTTGGATTCCCTGGAGCTGGAGTTACAGGTAGTTGTGAGCCACCCAATGTGGGTGCTGGGAACAGAACTCAGCTCGTCTGCAAGAGCAGTATGTATTCCTAGTGCTGAGTCAACTCTCCAGTACATTGATACAGTTTTGACAAGGCTTCTTGTACATATGAGAGAGTGTGTGTACATGCATGTGAGTGTACTGATGCACGCACCTGTATGTGCAGGGAGAGCAGGGTGTGAAGTGTCTTCCTCTGGCGCTGCCTGCGTTTGGCCTTGAGACAAGGTTTCTCCCTTGCCAGAGGCTGGTTGTTGAGACTAGACTAGCCTGCCAGTGAGCCCTCCGGGTTCTCCCTTCAAAGCTGGGATTACTGGGTTTCTGTGTGTGTCGAAGATTTGAACTTGGGCTTACAGAGTAAGCACTTAACCAGGTGAACCGTCTTCTCAGCCCCCTGTGTTCTTTTCTAAAAATGACATTTTAAGCTGTCGCACAGTATCAGGGCTTCTCTGTGACTTTTTCCTATATGTCTGTCACTGTGTTTTGCTTATGCCTGCCCCTCTCTATCCTCCCCTGCCTCTCTTACCCCTTCATGCTTGTCCTCTTTCTCATCCGCGCACAGTCGTCGTGTGCCTTCACAGGACCTACATTTATGTCTTGATTTTGCACGAGAGGAAACATGGTGTTGTATCTTTCCTGCCTCTCATGACCCTTTGTTCCTGCCTCTCCTCCTTTAGGCTGATTTTTCCTCTCCTTAATCCTCTGTCTACTCCCATGCCCCATATATGGTATATGTTTAAATTTAGGTTATATACTAACTATTCTGTATATTGTATATGTTCCTACTTGACTTTGCCAGAGAGAGAGAGAGAGAGAAAAAGAGAGAAAGAGAGAGAGAGAGAGAGAGAGAGAGAGAGAGAGAGAGAGAGAATGTATTGGTTGTCTTCCCGACTCTGGCTTACCTCACGGCATCACCACCACGACTTTGAATCTATTCATCTTCCTGAAAATGATGTCATTTTACTCTTCCTGCCAGCCGAGTGACACTCTGTTGTTCGTGTAGAGCACAATTCCTTCCTCCATTCGACTGTAGATGGGTGTCTGGGCTGATTCCACACTTTGGTTATTGTGGGCAGAGCTATAGTAAACTGAGATGCCAAGTATCCCTTTGTGTGCTTCCTGAACTACCTTCAGATGTGCATGTGTGTGCATGTGTCTGTGTGTGCATGTGTCTGTGTGTGCATGTTCATGTGTGTTCATGTGCATGTGTGTGCATGTTCATGTGTGTTCATGTACATGTGTGTGCATGTGTATGTGTGTGCATGTGTATGTTCACACTGCAG
>JANHMN010000020.1:39977857-40051428 GCA_030674055.1 Rhabdomys pumilio
ATGTGTGTGCATGTGTATGTGTGTGCATGTGTATGTTCACACTGCAGAAGCATGACTGTACATGTGCATGACTGAATGTGCATGTGTGTGCATGTTCATGTGTGTTCATGTGCATGTGTGTGCATGTGTATGTGTATGTTCACACTGCAGTAGCATGACTGTACATGTGCATGACTGCATGTGCATGTGTGTGCATGTGTGTGCATGTGCATGTGTGTTCATGTGCATGTGTGTGCATGTGTATGTGTGTGCATGTGTATGTGTATGTTACACTGCAGTAGCATGACTGTACATGTTCGTGTGTGTGCCTGTGTGTTTATGTGTGTGTATGTTCACACTGCAGTAGCATGACTGTACATGTAGGTGGTTCTGTTTGATTTTTGAACACTCCATGTTGGTGTCCTATGGCCATACTGCTTTACTGTAAACACAAGAGCCTGGCCTTTGTCTGCCTCTGTGACTCTGCCCACTTCTAGGTGCAGTTTACAAACCAGAACTTGCTCCCTCTATTCTTCCTTCCTTCCTTTCCCTTCCTTCCTTCTTTCCTTCCTTCCTTCCTTCCTCCCTCCCTCCCTCTCTCTCTCCATTCCTCTCTTCCTTCCCACCATCTCTCTCCCCATTTCCTGTTTGGTTTTTTTGAGATGAGATTTCTCAGTGTAGCCCTGGCTGTGCTGGAACTCGCTCTGTAGACCAAGCTGGCTTTGAATGCAGAGATTTGCCTGCCTCTGCCTTCCGAGTGCTGGGATTACAGGTGTGTGCCACCACTGTTGGGCCCTCATCAGACCTCACTGATGTGTGGACACCAGGCACACACATGGTGCACAGACGTAAATGCAGGCAAAACACCCATATGCATAAAATAAGCACAAACTCATTGAGGGCCACACTGCCCCACGTTTGGGGGCCACTATGTTGCTGTCCACAATGCTCCACGCTTGGGGCTAAGTGCTCTGGTCCGAGAGGATCAGACAACAGGGTCTAGCAAGAGAGAGAGTGGGGATGGAGGAATGAGACACGAGGAATGGAGACAAGACAGGTGTGTGGTCAAGTCCCTTGTCTAGTTTATTGCAAGGAAATTCTGGGTATTTATAAGCACAAGCAGGGGAACACAGCTGAAGACACTTTACCACGTGCACCTTGCAGCTGGGAGCACTAAACAGCACAACAAGATATGTGGGATAAACAAGATGTTTATCAGAGTGTGCTCAGCTGTTGTGGGCTGTTGAAAACAAGTCTCTTGTCAGGGTATATGGCCTGAGATGGCTGCAAAGATGATAGCTACTTTCTGCTAGGAATCGGCTCCTAACAACTCATTTTTTTTTTTTTCAAACAAGGCACAGTGACCCTGGCTTGCATCTGTCACCCTCTTCTCTGTTTGCTTCCCAGGAACTAGATACACTGTTTTGCCACATATGAACAGCCAACCCAGACATGGAAAACTTCGTCTTGTATGAGGAGATTGGCAGAGGAAGTAGGACTGTCGTATATAAGGGGCGTCGGAAAGGGACCATCAACTTTGTAGCCATCCTTTGTACTGAGAAGAGCAAACGGCCTGAAATAACCAACTGGGTAAGTCCTAGGGAGTTCTACCTTCTTGGAGTCTGCAGGATGCCAGGTGAAGTGAACATAACTCTGAGAGTCTGGATGCAGAGGGGAGGACTGAAAGGTCAGGGCCAGCCTGGGCTATATAGGATGGTGTAGAATGCTTGCCTAGTGTGTGTAAGGCCCAGCATTCCATCCTCAGTACTCAAATAAATTGGTAGCAAGGTAACAGAAGCCTACATTAGGCATGCCATACCCACAGTCAACGTTTTTTCCCTGGAACAAGGTCCCCATCTCTGTCCGTGGCTGTCAGTCTTGAGTAATGAGCTTGCCTAGGCAGTAGTCAGTTCTTGTGGTTTTGGTGCAGGGGGATCTACAATAGACATTTGTTTTAAGAGTTGGTGTATGGGGGTTGGCAAGATGGCTTGGTGGGGAAGCACCTGCCACCATGGCTGACAAACCTGAGTTCCATCCTTGAAACCTACACTGGGGAAAGAGAAAAGCAGCTCTTAACCACTGTTCCCTGACCTCCACACATGCTCCAGCATACAGCCCCCGTACACAGGCAGCAATTCCTGCAGAGGCCAGAGAACAATGACTGGGCTGTGGCTCCTGGGGATTAAACTCATTGTCAGGCTTGGCAGTGAGCATCTTTACTCGTCAAGTTAACTTGCTGGCCGAGTGTGCATCACGCTATAGGACCACATTTACACTTCATGCTGTAGGAAGGCACCCACTCTCACTGCCCATAGATCGTTCTGAGTTAAGTGTGAGCCTGGAGGCTGAGAAAAAGCTGCCAGCTGTGGTGTGTATCTTCTGCAGACATAGGGTGAGGTGACGATGACAGAAGATGAGACCACCTGACCATCAGAACAAACCAGGGCTTGGAAACACTTGCTGTGGCTTCCCAGAGTGCCAGCTGTCTGAATACAGCACAGATTACACTCTCAGCTCCTGAGTCTGTGCCCAGTGTGGCAGAGTGGGCTGCTCACATGCCCACCACTCTGACTGTCGTGGATGTAGGTTAGTTTTACTCGATGGTGTCCATTCAGGCAACACAGGCTGTATTCTAGAAGCCTACCTACAGCCTTCCAGGCCCTTTCCCTCCTCACTGCAGATACTCCCTCCTCACAGTACATTTTAGCCTTGTGTTTTGAGTGTTGTATAAAGAGAACTTGGACCCCTCTGTAAAGTAGTGCTGGTGTTTTGGACACTAATAGGACACATGGATTGGAGGAGGAGCAGTGGTTTTGTTGGGCATCTGGCCAGATGGATGGTGATGCCAGTTACTGAAAGGGGAGACGGTCCAGAGATGGGCAGACCGGATTTCGGTTTCAGGGAGCCCGTTGTCCATCCAGTAGACTGTCAGGAAGGCTTCGGGTGTCTGAGTCTGGTTTAGAAGTACATTTGGGACAGAGATGTAAATCGGGAAGCACCGTAGTGCTCATCAATGTTGGGTCACAGTAAGGGACGGTGGAAGAGGCCTGGGGTCCTCCAGTACAGCATGAAGAACGTATAGAGGGACAGAGGGAGAGCCAGCGGGGGAGAGCAGAAGACAGCACCTGGCAGCAGATGGGAGAGAGGGAGTGGGCTAGCCTTACTGGCAGTGGCTTCTCCACTCCTCTGAAACCAGACTCTGGGCCACTGACTATAGCTGCTGGGTTCTTTGAGTTGGTGTTCTAGGTTCCATTTTGCTGCTGTTAATTATATTTGCTGGGAGGAGACTCTGCACACTTATACAGCTGAGGAGGGAGCCAGGCCCAAGGCACCTGCAGTGAATGAGGAGGCCGAAGCAGCTACAGAGCTGATGGCTGTGAGGGGAGGGACCTGTCAGAGAAAGAGATACGGGGCAAAGAGAGAGGTCAGCCATGCTATGCTGCTGAGGAGGTAAAGGCGGAGGACTTAGGGATGGAGAGGTGACGGACCAGTGGCCTCCAAGGTGAGGCTTCAGTGGACACAAAAACTGGAGCTGGGGTGTTCAAGGTGGGAGAAGGTAGACACCTCTCACACTTTCTGCTATGTGAGGAGGGAACAGAGGGAGGGTTGTGGTTTCGTGAGCATCTGAGGTTAGGAAGAAAACTTGAAATGACATGGCCTGAGGTGGAGTGTTTGTTTTCTCCTGTGTAAGGGTCCAGCCAGTGTAAGCTGGTCCCTGCTGCCAGTCAGCTCCCTTGTCCTCACTGCCTGGCTCTGTGCTCCAGACCCTTTTGGAGCCTCTTCAGCTTCACCTGCCCTGGCAGTTTACTTGGCGTGAGGGAGGAAGAGGTCTGCTGGGTGACCTGGGATTTTGACTGTGACAGTCCTTGAGAACCAGCACTTCTGATGGCTATAAACAAACCCCACGGTTTCTGTTTTCCCAGTTGCAAATGCTGTGTGTTTTTGTAGGTCCGTCTCACCCACGAAATAAAACACAAGAACATTGTAACTTTTCACGAGTGGTACGAGACCAGCAATCATCTCTGGTTGGTGGTGGAGCTTTGCACAGGTAGGACTGTGCGCATGTGCCTGCAGACAGGGCTGGCTGGAGGGCAGCAATGGTGGGTGGTGGACCGTGGTTGGTGGCTGATCCGAGCTCAATTCTTGTAGGTGGTTCTCTGGAAACCGTGATCGCTCAGGACGAGAACCTCCCAGAAGATGTCGTGAGAGAGTTTGGGGTGGACCTGGTCACAGGACTGCACCATCTCCACAGGCTGGGCATCCTCTTTTGTGACCTTTCTCCTGGGAAGGTAACTTGTGAGCTCTGACTTCCTGGTACCTCACATCTCAACCCCAAGGGCTTTCTCAGTTTTTTTTTTTTTTTTTTTTTTTTTATAAAAGGAAAAGAGTTCTTCCTCACTACAGAGGTCTCTGAGTTTTCACTTCCTGCATTGTGTGCTGTGAGTGATGAGCCAGTATAGTACTCTCTTAGCTCTGGAGCATGGCCATACCTTGGTTTGACAGTGGCATTCTTGACTACGTCCTATTCCTGATGGCACAGATAGCACTTTGTTTTCATTACACTGCTGGCCACAGGTAGCTGCCTCTATGTTGAAATTCAAGAATCACGAGCCTGCTCAGCTTCCCAGTTGCCTCCAGGCTGACTCAGAAGCTATGTGTGACCTGGCTTGAGTCACAAACTCCCTTGCAGCTTCCTTATCTGCGGTGTTCGTGGTGTGTTCGAAGCGTCCGGCACTGCTGCAGGAGCCACACACTTAGCAGTGGCAGCGCCACTAGTCTGCGCTTTTTGTGTCCTTTATGCTGTCAAGGGAAGGCTGAGCGTTTAGTTTGTGGTTTGCTCTGCCAGCGATCTGTATGTAAAGACAAAACTGTAAAGGGGTGGAAGGGGTGGGAACCAAACCAGAGAAGACGGAAAGGAAAACTATGGAGATCTTACAAACGATATAATAGCTCTTGCGTGAAACATTCATAAACCTAGCCCAGGTCTTCAGCCGCTCACCTGTCACTGTAGTACAAAAAGCAGCTAGGTACAATATGCAAATGTATGGGTGTTGTCTATAGACTTTGAAATTTGAATTCTTATCGATTTTCCACACATCAGGAAATACCATGCAGAGCTGGGCATGATGGCTTGTGCCTATCACTTGAGGGCTGAGGCAGGAGGATTGCCATAAGTTCAAGGCTAGCCTAGTGTACATAGTGAGTTCCAGAACAACCTGGATAACAGAGTGAGACCCTGTCTCAAACAACCCAAACCTAAAATAACTCCCCCCACCGAAACATAATGTTTTTGTTTATTCTTGAAAACAATTTAAAAATATAAAAACCTTCTAGTTCACAGCTGAGAACAGGTGGGGATGTGACCTTTGGGTATGAGGCTATAGTTTGCTTGGCGTTGTAAGGGACATTTAATAAGGCATACTGCAATGCTTTCAGGAGGGTCTGTGATATAAACTGCTTTAGAAAACTAGTATTGGAGCTGGGCAGTGGTGGCACATGCCTTTAATCCTAGCACTTGGGAGACAGAGGTAGGCGGATTTCTGAGTTCGAGGCCAACTTGGTCTACAGAGTGAGTTCCAGGACAGCCAAGGCTATACAGAGAAACTCTGTCTCGAAAAACAAACAGACAAAAAACAAAAAAACAAAAACAAAACAAAGCCAAACAAAAGAAAACTAGTACTGGAAAGAGCTAGGCAGGGTTCCTTTTCCTGCCAATAAAGTTTTATTGAAATACTGCCCCAACAGTGGCCTGTGTGTTACCAGTGGCTGTTGTTTTGAATAGCTTCGGAGCTGTGGAGTTAGGACATGCTAGATGGTAGTCTGTGTTTGAGCAGGTCTCCAGGGGATGGTGATGGTGACTTTCCAGGCCACTGTAATGGGTTAGCTGACATCCTTAGTGAGTGACAGTGTCTATGAGTTAGGCTGACTTTAAACTGCTCTCAACAGAAGGTCACCGCCCCTGTTATTGTTGTCTAGGCATTTTCAGTGATGTGGCTGGAAGTGATGCAGCTTCCTGGGCTGGTTCATCAATCTCCAGCCAACTTCTGATCACCACACAGGGCGTTGGCCGACTTGAGTCAGTCCCGGCCCTTTATCTGTGGGACTTCCATGAAACCCCAGTGAGCAGAAAGAGGACGTCTTACTTTTCCTGCTGTACACATGAAAAGCAAGACTCCAGGGGCTGCCAGGGTCAGGCACTAGGTAGGAGGTGACTTGGGCCCGCGTCTATGTCTAGCACTAGTTATGGTCCCTCAGTTCAAAACCCCTCACTACATGTCCTTTCTTGAATAAATGACACCCAGGCAGGTGGGTCTTCAAACCCTCACTCACCTCTGTGTGTTCTTGGGGATTGGCCTCGAACCCACAGTGCTCCAGGACCACATATTGAATGGTGTGTTGATCTCGTACAACCTCCTGTGCACATCAGAAAGTCTTCCCCCAATAATTTCAACCCACAGACTGTGTTTAGAGCTCGAGGATGCAGAGGACCAGCCATTTTAATCTTTATTCTTTATCTTCCTAACACAACCTGTGTGTTCCTATCTTCCCCACAGCCCATGCTCCCTGCGGGCTCTCTGGTGTCTGAGAAAGTGTGAACTGTGACAGCTTTAATTTGACTGTTACTAGAATGTCACGTTGGCTGTTTCGGGGGTGAAGCTCCCCCTCTGTTTTATTTTACCACATCTTTCAAGAATTTCTGTAGTTCATTGGCTTCCTTTTAAAAGTTTAATGGTACATTTTTCTGAGTGGTGACAGGACAGGGAGGCCACAAAGCCCTGGGCACCATTTCCGGGGTCCCCGTGAGATCTGAATTGGGCTCTGAAGCCTCTGATGCTCTCTCCACCTTTGCAGATACTCTTGGAAGGGCCTGGCACCCTGAAGTTCAGCAATTTCTGCCTGGCAAAGGTGGAAGGGGAGAGTCTGGAGGAGTTCTTCGCTTTGGTGGCGGCAGAAGAAGGAGGTGGTGACAGTGGAGAGAACATGCTGAAGAAAAACATGAAGACTCGTGTCAGAGGTATGCGGGAGCCCTTGCTGAGGAGATGGCGTGGGCTTCTGCTTTACTACTCACATATATGTGGAGAGACATGACAGAGGGTCCTGTACATACATTGCCGCATCCTGGGCTTGAAGTGCCTCTGCAGCTCTGAGGGTGCATCAGCACAAGAGGGCTCGGACAATGTGAGCACTTCTCATCACCAGCCCCAGCAGGGTTGGCTCACTCAGCTCTCAGAACGGGCCTGGCACACACCAGTGGTTCTCCAGTGTGCTCAGCCCTGTGGTGCGGCTGATCTTTGCAGTCCAGGCAGATCTCTAAGGGTGTGTTCTTGGCAGGTGGGCTTGACAGTGAGGTGCTGCCAGCGGTGTCTGGGTTACCGTGCTTAGGGCTGGGGCGGGCTCAGTGAGTCAGTGCATGCTGCATGACTGGGGGGGGGGACCTGAGTTTGATCCCCTAAAGCCCACGTGAAAAGAGCCAGGTGTGGCTACATGCATACATACTGGGGTACAGGAGAGCGGAGACAGGAAGATCCTTGGGGCTTGCAGTGTGGACAGTCTAGTCAAACTAGTGAGTTCCAGGTTCAGTGACTCAAAAAATAAGGTGGAGATCTATAGGTGACGTCATCCAATGCCAGGTGAACCCCTAGCTTTCACTTGCATTTGGTGCATATGCATCTATACATGCACACGGACACCAAACACACGTGATGGATGTGTGTATGTCTGTGCCATAGTGAGTGGAGGTCAGAGGGCAACCTGAGGGAGTCTGTTCTGTTTTACTGTGTGGTTCTAGGGGATTGAACACAGGCCATCAGGCTTGGTGGCCAGCAGCTCTGCTCTACTGAGCCATCTCACGGCTCTAGCAGTCTATCCTATGGTACACGCTCCATCTCCCTGTGTGTTTCCATCTCAGTAGCTCCTGTGCTGAGAATAGTTCAGATGCCTAACCCAGACACTCTTGGCTTTGGTTTTCAGGCTCTCTGATCTATGCGGCTCCGGAAATTGTGAAGGGGACTGAATTCTCCGTTACCAGTGACCTCTGGTCTTTGGGCTGTCTACTTTATGAAATGTTTTCAGGTGATTGGTTTTGGGTTCATTATAAAACCAAACCGCACTAAAACAAAAAGCAAACTGTGAGTTTAGTGTTTGCAAGTGCCCAACCTAGCAGGTGTCACAAAATTGGTTTTAAAACATTTTTGTGTATACCAGACTCAGCTTTGTTTTTAGGTTGCCGGATGTTCTTGCTGCATTCTGACATGTAGTGGTTTTCATAACTATCTGCAATGTTGAAATGCACCTGACCTCTGGAGAATATGTAGAAGGTCTTCTGCGGCCTGTTGGCGAATGACTTGGAGATACTGAGGGGCTGGCTCTGTGTAGACTTGAATATTGATTTGGAAAATTAATTTTGCATTTGAGAAGGTTAGAAGTGTGTAGCCTGGACACTTGCCAGGCATGCAGTAGTTAATAATTGTCCCTTCCCTAGAACTTGTTTAAATCTTGTATATATGATAGTATAATTCCCCTGAAGTACCTGTAGTTAAGTTTGGGATTAGTGTGGATGACAAACTGATTCTGCAAGTTCATGTGATTTCAGGGAAACCCCCATTCTTCTCCGAAACGGTGTCAGAATTAGTTGAGAAGATTCTGTATGAAGACCCATTGCCACCAGTCCCAAAAGGTAGGTGAGTGCAGCCGAGCATCTTACCTGAGCTTTCAAAGGCCCACCTTCACCCCAGGCTCTTCACAGCCTGCTAAAGCTACGTGTGGCAGCAGCTCCACTTTTCTTCCTACTTTCAATACCGAAAGAGAAAACCAAGCCATCCTAACAGCTTCTTCCATTTAAAACATGAATTACCACAAGAAGTCTGTTGTAAAGATTCACGTGTGTGTGTGTGTGTGTGTGTGTGTGTGTGTGTTCATGTGTGTTCCTGTCCCCTGTGTTTGTTTCAGGGTTGCTTCTCAGTAGTTTTAGAGATGCAGCATTTCTTAGTTCTATCGGTGGATGCTAAGACTTCTGTTCTGTGTGCTGGTGGCTCATGGCAAAGAGCTTGTTCTAAGATTGTGGCCGTGGTGGTGCAGGATATTCAATCACACTGTGAACCCTGAGATTGTGTTGTTTCCTAGGAAAATCTGTTTCTAGTTGTGATGTGGCTCAGCCTTAGAACACACCTTTAATCCCTCTGGCTGGAATACACACACACACACACACACACACACACACACACACACCCTTAGTACACACCTTTAATCCCAAACAGGTAAAGTTAGCTTGCTCAAGGAAGCATCCATCCTTAAAAGGGATGTCTAATTGAGTGGCAGACAGAGTGATGAATCAGAGAAAGATTTGACAGAACAGAATATGCCAGCTCTCATGAGAACAGAGCCGGGGGTGGGGTGGAGAGGGCAGTTTTACCGAGAGAGTTGTACAGAGACAGGTTGCGGAGAGAGAACAAGCTAGACACAAGTGAAGACAGAATGAGCCAGAGAATGAGAAGGAGCCAGAAGATTAGAACAGATTGTCAGAGTTAGTTTTGGGCCAAGTAGAGCAAAAAGTCAGAGGCTGAGAAGCCAGATTGAATCAGTCAGCTTGGGGAGGAGTTTGAGCTGGAACAGCTGAGTTGAACCAGTCAGCCAGAGATCAGAAAGAGCTAGAAACGTTAAGCTCATTCAGGAGCAAGTCTCAGAAGCTAAGAACATTCTAGGCCCAGGAAAGAGTGTAGAGAGGCTAGAAGCTTCCAGGTTAACAGATGGAAGCACAAACCTCTGAGATGATAGTTACATCAGGTGAATGAAAGATTGTTTTACACCGTGGTGCCCAGCATTCTGAGTAGTGACACCTAATGACAGACTGCTCAGTTGTTTCTTAGGTCACTGTTGTCCGGGCCACTTCTTCCAGCCACAGACTGGCCGTGGTCATAGTGCATAAGTGCCGTCAGGTCTGAAGCCTGGGGGTGGCTCTGTCATCTGGGGGTGGCTCTGTCATCTGGGGGTGGCTCTGTCATGTGGCCTTGCTCAGTATTTTTAGTTCTCTGTTGAAATCTTTCTGAAGAAGTGGGGGGAGGGGGCTGCCAGGATTAGAATTAGTGTATTAAAGGGCAAAGGCAGAAAACTTAGGACTGCTTCAGAGAAGAAGGTCCCGCTAACCACTGAGGACCAGGTGTGAGTGGCTTGGGCTGGCGACCCTCAGTGAGGTTATTTCAGGGAAGGAATGTTTCAGGGCAGCTAAGACCGAGTCTTTCGGATACACACTAGTGAATTCCGGTTAAAGGTTTGTATGTCTGTTCTGCACACTGGTTCTGCTCAGTGCAGGCTGTCACGTGGTTAGCGGGTCCAGTGAGTGCTGCCTGTTAAACCAACCTGAATGCCTAAATGCTGTTGCTTTAGATGCTGCTACACAGACAGTAACACAAAGTCCATGTTTATTGACTCCTCTTACCCTGTCTCCATTTGGGAAAAATCTTTGTTCACAGACTCTTCATTCCCCAAAGCATCCTCAGATTTCATTAACTTGCTGGATGGATTGCTGCAGAAGGATCCGCAGAAAAGGTACGAACAGGTCATGACGGTGAGGAGTGGAGACCTCTTTCCTATCATGTGGTTCAAAGATTTCCCCTTCCTTCTTCTCTTCCTTCCTTCCTTCCTTCCTTCCTTCCTTCCTTCCTTTTTCCCCTCCCTCCTTCCTTCCTTCCTTTCTTCCTTCCTTCCTTCTTTCCTTCTCTCCCTCCCTCCCCCCTCCCTCCCTCCCTTCCTTCCTTCCTTCTTTTCTTTTTTTCTTTTTCGTAAGATGAGGATCTCACTGTATGGCTCAGGTCAGTCTCTCCTCAGCCTCCTGAACTGTGATTACAGTCAATACCACCTGTGCATCCCTTGCTCTCTTGCTCTCCCTCCACCTCCTGTTCCTCTCATCCTCTTCCTCAGGCCTTGTTCTCCTTCCTGCGACCTTTGGATGCTGGAGGGGAGTGTGTTTTCACTGAGCTCAGTTCCTTTCAGTGCTGTGAGCGCGCCTAGACAGTAATGGGGTTCAGCTTCCTTTGGTGTGGTGTGCATAGCTACACAATAATGGGGTTCAGCTACTTTCAGTGCAGTGTGCATGCCTAGACAGTAATGGGGTACAGCTCCCTTCGGTGCAGTGTGCACACCTACCCAGTAATGAGGTTCAGCTACCTTCAATGAAGAGTGCACGCCTAGACAATAATGGGGTTCAGCTCCTATTGGTGCAGTGTGCACACCTAGATATTGACGGGGCTCAGTTGGGTGGAATGCTACCTGCCATAGTAACAGAAGCCTGCCAAAGCAAGTAAAGGAGGAAGGCTGATTTCCGCTCACAGTTGAGAAAGGGACAGAGGCCCTCATGTGAGTTAGGCAAAGCACCCAGAGCTGAGGCAGCTGGTCACATTGTATCCTCAGTCAAGAAGCAGAGAGCAGACATGGAGTGGAGCAAGGTTATGAAATGTCTTACCTGTCCCCTCTTCCCATGATGCACTTCCTTCCAGCCAGGCCCCTTTTACTTAAAGGCTCCACAACTTCCCTCAACAATCACCAGCACGGAATGAGTGCACACCCTTAGATCTTAGAGGACAGCTCACATCAGAACCATACAGCCAACCAAAACAGTCGTGATCGTTCGTAAGACATTATCCTTGTTGGACTGGGACCTTGAAATGTCAGAGGCCGTAGCTCTTCCGGCTTCTGATTTTTGATGTTTGCTCAGGAAGAGTGATATGTAAATCAGCTGTAAAGCTGAGGCTCACAGGTGGTGGGATCTACTGCCATGCATGTGGCTCTGTCAGGATCTCCTTAACCAGCTGCGCCACCATGTTTCCTAGATTATCCTGGGAGGGAGTTCTGCAGCACTCCTTCTGGAAGGATGCCCTGCGGAGAGAAGACTCAGACTCAGTCTCCGAGGACTCCCCATTCAGGTAGTGTGCCCTAGCCTCTGTGCCACCCAGGTCCAGTGTGGTTCTAGCTTTGGGGGCCACTTGGGGACTCATCAGGACAGGTTTAGTCTTGATATTTTGGTTCTCATTTTGCTCATTTTCTGATCAGAGTTTTTTTCTGTCCCCCCTCCAGTCAGCATCTAGTCTGGAAGCCACAGTCTGGCTTGCTTGGCCCACCTGTGTGCCTGACTTCTGAACACAAGGCAGGATACATTGGCCCCTGTTCACTTAGGCGTGGTCACGAAGTGTGGGTAGAAGTGACATGGGCTACTGGTGTCTGACTGGCCCAAAGATGGTGTGATGGGGAAGGGAGATGTCATCATGGAGTTGCTGCCAGACTATATGGGTCTATGTGAACTTGGCTTTCCTGCCAGCTTTCCATGGCTGTGTGCACAAGCAACTCCAAAGTTAGGAGGTCACATGTGAGAACAGACTCATCTAGTATGTCCTGCCCAGGCATTTTATTGTTATTATAAAATCTCTCAGTCTTGGACACTAGGCACAGGGGTGGTATTGGCTAACTTCCTGTTTCTGTTTGTGATCTTGCCAAATGCAGTGTGTTGTGTAGAGAAGTCAAAGTTTGTTAATCATGAGTGCCCGAGCTGCAGCTGTGCTCTCATTATGTCCTCCTGTCTGTGGAGCTTCAGAGCTGGGCTGGCGCTTTCCCCCTTCTGGGTGTTTCTAACCCAGCACAGAGTGAGCGTCACTTGGACTCCAGGTCTTGGAGAAGCTCGGGTGGTGTCAGGGTTACCTGGCAGCAGGATGATCAGGGACAAAAAAAACCCTCGAGCTCACTGGAGAATGCCTCTGCCCTCTCACCTCTAGAGACCGTTCACTCCTGTTCCTTGGGATATCGACAGAGCAGTTAGTTTTCATGGACCCCAGGCCAAGTAACAGGGAGAGAAACTTATTGCTGTTTTTTGTGGTATTCCCGGCTCTGGTGTCTGCTCATCTGTCTGCTTCTGGCCATTTGTTAGAGAAACGGTTTTTAGCGTCTAGGTGTAGGTAGATTCCTGGCATCTAGAAAGGGCTCATTAGATGCCCAGTGGGAAATCGTGCTTGCCCAGTTCTATGACTTCATGGAGTAAGACACAGTGCGGCTACGCTCTGACATCTTTTGCGCTATTTGTAAAACCCCAGGGAGTCTGAGGTTGGTTTGTGTTGCTCTCTCCTGTGAAGCAGCAGAAACGTCACGGAATGTTCTGGACCACATGATTCCAGAGAGCTTTTGCAGAGCCCTAAGAATGGACAAGCCAAAGGGCAGAAGGCAGCTCATCGGCTCAGCCAGTCTTTCAGGCTAGGTAAAGTTTGGTTTGAGTAGTTTGTGGGCCACTGCCTGTCTAGAGGAGCCTCCTACCTCCATGTCTGCTTTCTTTTTCATGTCTCTCCATGTTTCATTCTGGTCATGGTCGTGTCTGTTCCTCCTGGGTAACATATTACTCCTCGATCACAGAAAACCCAACTGAGCTGAGGCCCAAGAGTATCATGGGAGGCCAGCTGAATGAATCCATATTTCTCCTCAGGTATGTAAAACCTAGCTGCACCGTTAGCCAGTCAGAAGATAATGATATTCATATTCTAAGGTTCCTGGCTAGAAAAGAAAATACTAGTCCATGCTTCTCCCACGGGCCTTGAGGAAAGTCAGCGCTCATCCCCACGCGGACATGAACGCAGAAAGGGAGGCAGCTGGGAAGAAGGAGATGAGACAGTGGGAGGGAGACGGGGATGGATGCGTGTGCTGGTGCAGAAAACATGTTACGTATGGTTAACAGATGCTGATGAAACACTAAACATGTAGCAAATGTTACAAGAGGAGAAGACTGTGTGTAGCATACAATCTAGTCATTAGGAACTGGTTACCCAGGAAACTCTCTGCGGAGCAGGTCCAGGGCCAGTGGGATGCTCAGAGGATAAAGGCGTTTGCCACACACTCGGGAGACCAAGGGTTGGGCAGAGCCAGATGTACAGAGACATCCTCAGACTTGTACCAGCACTCTCTAAAAGAAGCCGCTGCAAAAATTACAGTCATTAAAGATTTTAGGCCTCAGGCGGATTTTTGAGTTTGAGGCCAGCCTGGTCTACAGAGTGAGTTCCAGGACAGCCAGGGCTATACAGAGAAACGCTGTCTCGAAAAAACCAAAAAAAAAAAAAAAAAAAAAGATGTTAGGCCTCAAGCTTCTTATACACTGAGAACCATTCTCCCTGCTAGGAGACATGGAGTGAGAGATATCTCTTCCACTGTTGATGTTAAGCTGCTGTGTGTTTTCCAGTTCACGGCCCACTCCAAGGACTAGCGCCATGGTGGAATTAAATCCTGGAGAGGGTGAGGACCCCAGTTCACCTCAGAAGACTTCTCCTTTATCCAAGGTGAGCAGCCATGGGATTTATGACACATTACAGACACTTGTGGAGATAATTATCAGTTGATGTGTGTGACCCCTGCTGTGAGGATGACATTGACTATGGTGTGAACTCTGGTCGATGCTGGTTTTCCTAGCAAACACAAGGTCCTGGTTATTGCTTCAAGGTAAACTTTCAGTGGTGATTATATTAAGGTATAACAGAATCAAAATACAATTTAACCATTTAAAGTAGATGTTTCATAGGCTTTTACTGGATTCACAGGCTGTGATTGTTATCCTAGCCAATCAGAGAGCTGCTTTCATTATCCTACAAAGAAACACTGTAACAGTTTGCTGTCACACTTGGCCTCCTCCAGGTCCCCACTCCTAGTTCATGGGTCTTCCTAGACAGCCTGTTCTGCACATTTCTTGTAAACAGAATTACAGACTATAGAGTCGTTAGTCATTGCATTACTGTTCGTTTGTGTGTGTGTGTGCGTGTGTGTGTGTGTGCATGTGTGCATAATGTGTGTGCACCCCCACTGACACAATGCAATGTGTGTGTGTGTTTAATTCTTTAGAAGCAGGCAGCATGCCAGCCAGAACTTTTAAAATCCTAGAATTTAATTTTGTGAGTATTCAGGAAGACAGGTAGTTGCGTGTTTTTTGGATGAAAGATGGGGCATGGGTCATCTTAAGAAACAAAACCAAGCCAAACCCTGGCCAGTGTTAGGTCACCTTTACCTCACAGTATGGGAGGATTGCAGTGTGATCCTGACTGGCCCAGTAGTGAGAACTGTTGGTGTGACCAGTCAGCCATCGGGACTGATGGTGTCACAGTCCAGTTGCTTTCTGACATTTTTCATGTGTAAAATGGGCATAGCACACACAGTTCAGAGTTTATGTGAAACCCATCAGGCTGACAAGTGTCTTCATAGCACTCGAAGTTCATTGACACAGGCGTCCAGAGCCACTGGTCTGTCATTCCTTGACAAATGCAAAGTGTGACGTTTGCTCTTGTTCCAGATGACAAGCGGACACCTGAGCCAGGGGGCCCTGGAGTCCCAGATGAGAGAGCTGATCTACACGGACTCGGATCTTGTGATTACCCCGATTATAGACAATCCGAAGGTGCAGAGGGACACCCACTGTGTGGGAGAGGGGAGCTCAGAACATTCTCTGCCTCACTGTCTCTCTTCTCCCCGGCTGCTTGTCCTGTGTGCCGCATTGCCACATGCCATAGCCCTCCGTCTCCCTTTACTTGCACGTCACTGCAGCCGGGACACTTCATCCTGCTTGATCACACTTGTGGCATGCCGAGGAGGCTCACCTACCTCTCGATCCAAGACCTCAGCTCTCAATCCCATCCTGTCTCCAGCTGTGTTTTCAAAGAGCAGGGCTCGGGTGATGGGGAAGGGCAGGCTATCACACAGACCCAGTCTCTGCATGGTGTCCAGACTGATGGGGGTGGGGGGTCAGTGTGGCCCTGGGGTCTCAGCTCCTGGTGTGTTCTTTGCTTCTGTAAGAGCAGTGTGTTGCTGAGGGTGACAGGGACTCACTGTGAAGCAGTGTCTCTGTCTCTCTGTTTGCTCTGATTTCCAGCCCCACACACCTACCTTCTGCCTCTGCTCCATGTTTAATTCCTTTTCTCTTTCTTTCTTTCTTTTTTTTTTTTAAGATTTATTTATTTATTTAATGTATATGAGTGTACTGTTACTGTCTTCAGACACACCAGAAGAGGGCATCGGATCCCATTACAGATGGTTGTGAGCCACCATGTGGTTGCTGGGAATTGAACTCAGTCAGTGCTCTTTTGATGAGCCATCTCTCCAGCTCTACCCCCCACCTCATGTTTTTTTCATCCAACTTTGTTTTTTTTGAAAATCTTTTCCACATTCGTCTGTGGCATTTTGCCCTGCTCTCATCTGGGAACGTGTTGATTTCCTAGACAGATAGCTTTTGCCTTACATGACCATCTCCCATGAAGGGCCGAGTCTCTCCATGAGTCAGAGTCTGGCAGAGAGACTGGGTTCTGCTCGGCTTCGCAGGGAAGGTGGTGGTGTTCCAGTGGGCTTTGTAGAGCAGCCTGTGATTCCATTGGCTGGAGTCTCTTTCTTTATTTCCTTACTTAAGGTCTCCAGGAAACTTTAGCAAGCAGAAATTTTGTTTCTTAAGCTATTTTCATCAAAACAATTGTAAGCTATATTTTAAAAACAAGTTTTAGATTCAGGGAAAAGGTTCGTGGTCAGAGAAGACCTTGCTTGCCTTTGCTCTGCCTGGCCTGATGTGGGTCGCCATAGGCTCAGGTTGGCAGGCCAGGACTTAATGACCCATCTCCATTTATTCCAACCAATGACCTTTTGATGTCTTTATCTGCTCCAGGCTCACATCATACTTGAGACCCCTCCCTCTGTCTACTGTGGTCTGTCCCTGTCATGGGCTGTGACACTTCATGACTGTAGCCCTTTGCTGAGTGACGGTCAGGTATTTTGTGGAGTGTCTTTAGTTAAGATTTATGCAAGGATTTATCGTGGCTGGAATAGCGTGATTTAGAGCATCAGATTCGAGAAAGAATCGCTTTGTCATTTTTGTCGAGAATGCTGTCTGTGAGGGCTAAAGACAGCAGCACACAGTTCTGCAGACCTTAGGCACGGGTGGCTGATCAGCTCCTGAGGTGAGAGGCCCATGGTCTACACTCCTGGACCAGCCAAAGTGAGTGATAAAGTATGTATGTGCTAGTGTCCTCTGGAACGGCTCTTCTCAGAGACAGCCATCAAGGCCCGTCAATCCTTCTTCACTGCCCACACCACATCAAGACCTCAGCCTGCCTTCCACTCCCACTGACCCTGGCCACGCCACGCCAAACAACTTGCTTCTTTATTATTTTTAAGAAGTTTCTCTCTGTGAAGTATCTGTCTAATGTTGTCCTGCCTGTTTCTAATTGTTAAAGACTAAAGGTTTTATCATTTAACAGATGTTTGCCTTGTTTTCCCAATCACATATCAACGGCTGACAGTAGGCTCACGTGTTTAATGACTTCGCTCCTCCTTAGCTCACTGGCTCACTGAGGCAGGACCTGGGCACTCTGTGAGGCTCAGTCTTACTGAAGATATTGCTGGAAATGGGTTTTAAAACAAAACAATCTATATTTACATCTTTTAATCTCACGTGCCACCATTGAATTGTTTTCGTTTGCTGGTGCTTTGAGACAGGGTCTTGCTTTGTAGCCTAGGTGAACCGTTGGTACTCCTGCCTGTACCTCCCAGGGCTGGGGCCACAGGGTGTGCCCCACACCCAGCCTGAATCCTTTTGATGACAGTTAAGTGTCAGATCATTCTTTTCTGGCTTTGTTGATCTGTGTTTGGGTACAGGGACAGGTATTGAGTTTAACAGGTTTCTCAAAAGTGTTTTTTCTACCGCAGATAATGAAACAACCTGCAATCAAATTTGATCCAAAAATCTTGCACCTACCAGCATACTCTGGTGAGTCACAGGCTCAGTGAACATGCTGGCCTTTATACACAGATGTACATATGACGCCTCTTTACTTGCAAATGGCGTGTTTGTGAGAGAAAGAGCTAATGACCTGTTTTCTTGTCAATGCTTTTGGGCCACATCCTGCACACTAGGAGTGAAATGCAGATGCGTCTGTCCTTGTCAGCTGTTGATTTTCCTCTGGGCTGATGTCCTTTTATGGATGGGGAAAGCTTTTGGAGTGCTGAGCTCGTTTTCTGGCTGACTGGATGGAGAGTCTCTGCCCTTCCCTGGTAAAGCCAATGAGATATCTGTCTTGCATGTTGCTGCTGAGTGCCAGCAGTCCAAAGATTTGGGAGTGTGTTAGAAGGACCAGCACGGCTGGGCAGTGGTGGCGCACGCCTTTAATCCCAGCACTTGGGAGGCAGAGGCAGGCAGATTTCTGAGTTCAAGGCCAGCCTGGTCTACAGAGTGATTTCCAGGATAGCCAGGGCTACAGAGAGAATCTCTCTCTCTCTCTCTCTCTCTCTCTCTCTCTCTCTCTCTCACACACACACACACACACACACACACACACACACACACACAAAGAAGGACCAGGACAGTGGAGAGCAAAGTTGGATGGCTCACCCCTGTGGGGATGGTGTCTGACTGTTACCCATGAAAGTCTTTCCTGGAGTGAACCTCAGGAATTTTGATATATTTGGGTTGATCTGTTTAGTGGGCCTGTTCTCCACTGTGGCGAGGTCAGTCTGTGATTGGGACTAAATTCATGATACCAAACCAGACGCACAGTTAAGAAGACACCAGCTTAAAAGTGTGTAGGGCAAGCTCTCGCGTGGATACAAGCTAAGAACAAAGCGTCAAGGAGAGACTTCTGAGGGACCAAGGTGAAGCAGAGGCACAGTGTGGCCAGCGCCAAGAACCCTGACCTGAGAACCCCAGGAAATCACTCAGTCCTTCCCCCGAGAGTGAGAGAACAGTTGTAATTTTTCTGTCTGTAGATAGAGAGAAGCTGAAATCTGTACGTTTAGATGCCGGTTCTGGTGCTTGTCTTTGGTTTGTGTGGGAAGCTGGAGTTCCAGGTTTTGCCAGTCGACCTACTGACCTGAATGTGCTTAGCAGTCATTCTACCACACGTGTAAAACTGTGTGTAGATGCGTGTGGACACAGCTGTGTGCTGGTGGGTAGGTGCACATGCAAGTGTGATCACGTGTGCTGGAGGCTGGCCCCAGAGCTATCCTTTGACATGCTGCCTACCTCTGAGGGAGGTCCCTTGATCTGAGCTCGCTGACTTGCACGTGTGGTGTTTTTATGTGGACTCTGGGCTTCAAACTCATGTCCTCAAGCGTCTCCCCAGCTCTCTCACTTGAGAAGATTATTGTTACGGGCATCATCGTTACTGTTATTATTTCAGCAGTTGTTAACTGACGTGGTTAGTAAGTCTCTCAGGGTAGAGAACAGCTGAGTAGAGCGTCTCCTCAGAAGGGGGGTGGTGGTGCCTTTTTTTGTTGACACTGTCATGCGTTGTTTCATTCTCCTCCCGGTCCTGAGTTCTGTGTTCTGCTTCTCATTGGCTGTCTGCTCAGCCCTTCCCACCTCACACCCCCGCCCCTCTGCTCCCTCTGCTTCCTTCTCTCACAGCGGAGAAGTTGCTGGTCCTCAAGGACCAGGACTGGAATGAGTTCCTGCAGCAGGTGTGCTCCCAGATCGACTCCAGCGAGAAGAGCACAGGGGCCCTGCGGGCCAAGCTGAACCTCCTGTGTTACCTGTGTGTGGTGGCCACTCACAAGGAGGTGGCCACCAGGCTGCTTCATTCCCCGCTGGTAGGTACTGCAGGGTGGACGAGCATCCCAGAGACCCGCTACCTACCCCGTGTGGTTGGCCTCTGTATTTCCAAGACACGTGAGCAAAGGCTTGGGGCCTAGTGAGGTTCAGCTCGGTAGTGCAGCTAGAGCCGGGACAGGGAATATAAACGAGACCAAGGACTAAAAGATTTTGGGTTTTTTTGTGGTGGAACGGGGGATCCCAGGGCCTTACCCAGGCTAGGCAAGTGCTCTACCACTGAACCACATCCCTGACCACGTTTTGAGCCACTGTCTGAGTTCCACGGGCCTCGAACATGTTCTGTAGCTTAGTCAGATCTTGAATGTATGATCCTCCTGCCTCAACTTTCCAAGTTGCTGGGATTATAGGCCTGTGCCTGTGCCACCAGGTCCGGTTGGTTACAATCGTAACTTGATTTAATTACAAAGAATAAAGTGATTAATTTTTTTTTTTTTTATGAAAAATTTCCTCGCGAACATTCCGGAACATCATCTTCCACTCCTTCCTTGAAGCAGTTGTGTGGATGGTGATTGTGAACTGTGTACGTTTTTGTTAAGTGTTCTCCGGGAGCAGCTGTATCTGCCGTGAGATGCTGTGGGCCTGGTGTGAACTTGGGGGGCTCCTGTCCCGGGTCCCCTGGGTAAACGCTAAGGTTTCTGACGTATTAAAGGACACGAAACCTTACAGCGTTCGCTTTCTGTTCTCCTGGGAGAATTCTCCCTCGGTGGGTCTCACGGGTAACTGCCAGGGTTGGCAGAATTCCTCAAGCCAGTCTCTGGAAGTTGCAACAGTGGCACTTTTTATTGAGTCCCTGAGTTCAGTCAGCCTGAATATATTTCAGTTCATGTTGCCCCTGAGTCCTGTGAAGGTTGCTTGTGTGTGATCTGTCAGGGGTGGGGAGCCAAGCACTAGAGAGGATTTAATAGGACAAATTGGACATCTTCTTCAGTTTTTAAAGATTCATTTTATTTTTAAATTGTGTGCGTGTGTGTGTGTGTGTGTGTGTGTGTGTGTGTGTGTGCACACCAGGTGCTCTTGAAGGCTAGAAGAGGGTGTCAGATCCCCTGGAGCTGAAGTTACAGATGGTTGGTGGTTGTAAGCCTCGGTGTGGGTGCTGGGAATTGAACCTGGGTCCTCTGCAGAAGCAGCACCCGCTCTTAACTGCTGAGCCATCCCTCCAGTGCTCGGTTCTTACTTCTTATTTATGTTTATATTGCTGGCACACTGGCTGAGGTTACATGTGTCCGTCAGTGGTCACCTCCCTGGAGGGATTCTCACCCCAGCATGTAAATTTCCCTGTTAATTCATGGATTGCTTTGGATGCCGTTCTGAATAAAACTTACATTTTGATGTTTTTCTTTTTTAAATTCTAGTTCCAGCTGCTAATCCAGCATCTGCGAATAGCTCCTAACTGGGATATGTAAGTAACATTCATATTTTAAAGCCCATTCTTTGTGATTTTATAGTAATTGCCAGACACCTCATCATGCATGAGCACAGTCCCTAAATCATCCAAAGTGAACCTGACGTCGCCACGAGACACTCACAAGGGAGCGTAGAGACGTGAAAGTAGCCACTGCCTGTTGCCCCAACGTGGAAGGTCGTCACTTTTCTGAGTGTCCAGTGTGAGATCTACTTGCCTTTTGGGTTTTTCATCTTGTCCCTGCCTCCTGTGGCAGGAACTGTCCCATGAGATTATGGAAACCGATGGGGTTGTCATGCAGGGTGCTCATGTATGGGAGCTGCAGGCTCTGGGCTCTTCTTGCTGGTGGGCCTTGATCACGTGATAGAATTGTTTTCTAGGAGGAGTCTATGTGGGGTACAGAAGTGTAGGGTTGGAACCCTAGGTCAGCCCCACTTCACCCACCAGGCAAATCACATTCATTGAGCCTCAGTGCTCTCATCTGTAGAGTGGGACTGTGTCCTCATCTACTCAGTAGATCCTTGGCGGGCTGTGGGGCCAGAAGACAGAGTCTGGTGTACCATGGAGAAGGTTGGGATTATCTGTCACCTTGGAGACTCATGATGGAATGCATAGCTCCTGAGGCTCCGGAGGTATGATGGCAGTTTCTCCTCCATATTGGTGTGATAAGAGGACAACCATAGGGTTTGTGAAAGGTTTTGGAGAGAAGAAGGTTTTCTTGCTGTTCTTTCTGCTAACAGAACAGGGCTGCTGTTTGTTGGATGTCATTTCCTGGTCTGCAGCGCCCCCTGCTGACATGAAAGTACTTATAGTCTTTGTTTTTGTCTGCAGGATTTTAATGCTCTGCTTTTACAAACATAATTATCTATCCAACTTTATGACTTGTGGTAACATGTACCAGCCTATAAAATGTGAATTATTCAACTGTCCTTCACACTCCTTTTCAATCTTTTAAAATTGATCATTGGGAGTTTTTACCCTAGTAATACTCTAATGTAATTACATTGAGTGTCTTAAGAACAAATGAAACTCATGATATTTTGATAATGAATAAAAATCTCAACCAAAGTACTTTTCACTGGAAAACAAGGGATCTACTCAAAACACACACTAACTTTGGTAGATTTCATTGTAGGACAGTTCATAACAAGGGTATTTGCCCTTATTCCCCAGAGCCAATCAGCTTCGAAGCTGATTGTTAAATCATTTTAAACTGAGAGTTACTGTGTTGATGGCTCATAGTACGTCATCTCCAGAAAGCTCTGAGCACTTACAAGTTTCTGACTCACGGTGGGAAGTTTGGTCAGAAGCGTCTGGAGCACTGGTTGTGGGCACGCCTGCAGCAGCTGCTGAAGCTGTCCTCACCTCGACTGCATTTGTCAGGAGTTCTACACCCTTCTCATAGTCACCAAGCTGTGTCTCTTCAGGGAGGAGTTCTGAACAACGACAGCATCTTTTAAGCTGCGTAACTTAGAAAGACCTTCTTTCTCCTTAGCAAGCTTGTTCTTCCTCATTCTTGAAGTTGGGGCCACTCTGGCTTTTGTGGTGGAAGTAGATGCAGCCCCACGAAGAGAGCACCACACACGCCCGTGGCCGTGGTGCCTCAGCCCACCAGGCAGTGGTTAGCGCCAAGACTTATCACAGTACTCAGGCGGCTTTGGTTTTAATCTTTTCTAGCACTGTTTAAAACCCCCTTACTATTTAAATTAAATTTGCAAAAAAAAAAAAAAAAAAAAAAAGGTTATTTTAATTGGTTAAAAAAAAATTTTTTTTTTGTGGTGGTGTCTTACTGTATAGCCCAGGCTGGCCTGGACCTCCTGGCTTTATGCCTTCCTGAGTGCTGGAGTTAGAGGTGTGCACCACCCTGCCCACCGAGTGAGTGGATAGTAGGTCATTCTTCGCTGCCTGTTGTTTTCTTTCAAATGCTACTTTCAGGTCTTATGTTTTCTGTCTCCAAGTTTGCTCTACATATAGAAAACCAAACTTAGTAAGGCAGGCATAATCTTATGCATATTAGTAAGGCAGGCATGATCTTATGTGTCTTTTCTCCCCACAACACACATGATATAAATATTATTGACAACTTGAGGCCGTTTCCCACACTCCTGTCTCTGTCTGCCACAGCACTTGGGGTACAGGTGCACTTGGGGTACAGGTGTGGGGTACATCACCACGTCTGACTTTTACATGGGTGTTAGGGCTTTGACCTCTTCAGTGGCTTGGTTGGGCTTTCCTCTAAAGCTGGCATTTCTCTTTTGGCTTAGTTACTTTTCTATTGCTGTGCTAAGACACCAGGATCAAGGCAACTTACAGAAAAGAGAGTTTATTTGGGGCTTACATGAGCACAGGGTTAGAACCTATGAGCATCATAGCAGGGAACATGGCGTTAAGCCAGCAGGCATGCAGTAAGACCAGCTGAGAGCTCACATCTTTATCTTTAGGTTGGAGGCAGAGAATGCTAACTGGACTGGCATGGGTTTTTGAAACCTTAAAGCCCACCCCTGTGACACACCTCCTTCACTGAGACCACGCCTCCCAATCCTTCCCAAACAGTTCCACCAAGTAGGGACAAAGTATTCAAACATATGAGCCTAAGGGAGCCATTGTCTTCCAGACCTCACAGGCCCTCCCCAGCTCCAGGATTACAAACCACAGACTTGGTTCCCACTCCTGCCCTGTTTCCTCCTCAATATGGATCACTCGCTGTGGGAATATCTCAGGCCTTCCCTGAAGGCCTGCTCTTCCCAACGGCTCTCAGGAGGGTTATTTTCCACCACACTCTGTCAGCCTCATCTCTCTGGGTCACATGGGGTTTCCGTTCCACTTCCAGCCTTTCTTTTGGTTTCTGGTTATCTTGCAAGTCCACGAATCTCTCATGTCAGTAGACTCCTGAGGGTCTGTGTTCAGTGAGCTTTCATCAAGGAGAGGGGATTTCTTGTACATTTCTGTTTGTGAGACTTACTTGATATGGTTTACATTTTTTTCTTATTTGATGTGTAAGACACACAGAAGTAGCCAGGCATGGGGACACTCACCTATGATCCTGAGGAAGCTGAGGCAGGAAAATCAGGAGCTCAAGGCTGGCCTGGGAACCATGGTGTAAGATTCCCATCTCAAAGAACCAGCAGAGAGTTGAGGCCTGCCAGGGCTGGCTCTGCTGCGGGAGGTGGGACACCTGCTCCTGGCCACACTTCTGAGTCTGAATTGTTTCCTCACTTGAATCCCATAAAGATCCGCTCCCTCCAGGAACCAAAGGTCCCCCCCTCACCTCAAGAAACCAAGACCAATGAGAGTTTGGATCTCAGTTCCTCACTGTGTTAGTTTTCATTGAGAAAAATGTTTTAAAATTTTGTTTATTATTTCACGATTTCATAGATGTGTAATGCACTTTGGTTATTCCCCCTTAATTGTCCTCTCCCCCCTCATCTCCCTCCCCTTTCACTGTCCTCCCACCTCTTATCCTCCCCTTCCCCACTGTCTCCCATTCTCACCCCTTCCCCATTCTCCCCCAAACTCTCATTTCCCATCCTATGTTCACGTCTTTTTTCCCAATGAAAGTTTTATCAACATGACTTTTCTACATTATTTTTTAAAAATCACTCTGAAGCATTGCTTAATACTTTATCAACATCCAATGAGGTAATCAAAGCCACCTCATTAAAGCTAGTGTTTATTAAAATAAGAAGAATAGAGGCTGGCGAGATGGCTCAGTGGTTACAAAAGTACCAGCTGCTCTCACCGAGGACTTGGGGATTGAACCATCTGTAACTCCATTCCCGGGAATCAGACTCCCTCTTCTGCCCTCCCTGAGCACTGCACACACAGGGTGCACATGCCTACATGCAGGCAAAACCAGATACATATAAAATAAAATAAAGGAGAAAAATTAAGCAAAATAGAAAAGCTTTTATAAGACTTCCAGTTGTAAGGTTTTCTATTCTCTAGGTTTTTAAAAATCACAAACTGTCTAAACTTTGATACCATGAATCCCATTCTGTATGCCTGCGAGGGAGATTTCCCTGCATGTGGGCCTGCACTGTCATAGTCTCTGTGTGTGAGTATGCATGTGCATGCTCCCGTGTACATGTGGAGGTCAGACGACAATCTTCAGGAGTCAGTTCTCCCCTTCCGCTATGTGGGTTCCAGGATTGGACTCAGGTCATCAGATTTGGTGGCAAGCTCCTTTACCCATTGAGCCCTCTTGCCGGCATCACTTCACCGTGATCTTACAGCTGAATCAGATCATCATATGTAGTGGCTGGCAGTGGTGACTGATGCCCGTATTTCTCTCTCTCTAGACGGTCCAAGGTTGCTCGGGTGGTCGGCATGCTGGCCTTGCACACAACAGAACTTCAGGAAAACGTGCCTGTAATCGAGGTGATTTCTTTCATCACTGATGCGTTTCTGTATGGCAGGAAAGATTGCTTTTGATTTTACAACTTAGCACACACAGCTTTCCTTGACCTTCATTTAATTCTAATTTAAAGGAATTGTGCAGTTGTAAGAGGGTCTTGGGACCCTCCGTGGGTTCTAACTCACAGTTCAGCTTTATGTGGAGTTTAACCTCTCGTCGGAGGCAGCAGAGGCCCAGACTGCTTTAAAGCACGGTTCATACTTAAATCAGTCTCTTCTGGGTTTTCACGCTGAATTTAATATTTTCCTCCTTGTCCTGAGACAGCAGCTCCCTGTCAGGTGAGCCCTGTGCTTGAAGGTTCTCTGTGTACTGAAGACATTTTCTGGAATCAGCATCATCCTCCCCGGCCATATTTTGGTGCTGGGAGTCTCACTGAGGGCCCACACGTGTTAGACACACGTGGTATTAGAAAGGGTTTTGCTGGGTGTGGTGGTGATGCTTTTCATCCCAGCAGAGGCAGACCTGGTCTTCCCAGGAGCTCCAGGCCAGCCAAGGCTACATAGTGAGACCTGACTCAAAGAACTGAGAACGGGGGAAAAAGGAAGGAATTATATGGCTACTCAGCGACTCTCAGCCTGTGCAGTGAATGTCACCACCATGTGGCTGCCCCAGCTGTGTGCACTCTGTGATGTAACAGTCCGGGCTGGCTCAGAGTGGCTGATGTGTGCCTGGGACGGTGGCAGCAGCAACAGGGTGGATGAGCCAACAAGCTGTGGAGATGGGCAGGCGAAAAGTAAACGCTTTTTTTTTTTGAGGGCCTCATGGCTGGGCTGTCTGGGGAAGATGACATTAGGGTGGATCTTACTATACTTAACCTAATCTTCCTGGAGGCTCGTATCATAACTGGTTCCAGATCCAGTTAGGTAGACAACCTAGGCTAGCCCTCACTCACCTACCCACACGTACCCATACCTAGTCTTGTTTCCCAGTTGCCCTTGGATGACTGTTGACAGATTTGCTAATCACTGTGATAATATTTGAAAACAGAAGGCTGGCAGAATGAACTCTAGGTTTAACATTCAAACTGCTGCACCGTCACAGACCTGCAAATGAAAGCCAGAACGATGTACCGAGTAGTCGCCATGTTGTCAAAACTCAAAATTCCACACAATTATAAATGTTGGTGCAAACACACTGGTGGAGCAGTGGCTTCCACGGGCTGCTGGAGGGAATGCAAATGGGCATGGCTGTTCTGGAAGACCTGCTGTTTCTCCCAGGACTGAAGACATCTTTCTCTGCAATCCTGTATCGTCTGTCTGCTGTCCCCCAGCTCTGGGTTGCATGTGGCATGTGGAGGCACGTGTCCCTGCGGTGTTGTCTGTACCAGCCCCACACTTAACAGAATGGACGGAGTAGGCATGCTCTTCAGCAGCACTGACCAGAACAAGCTGCAGCTCTGGGCTGGAGCGAAGCTTGTGGTTGATGCTCGCCATGGACATGAGTGGGCCATACCATGAAATGACCCATCTGGGTACTGAGGAATGTCCAGAGGCTGTGGCTGCTCTTGCCCACAAGGTTCCATCTGGGACCTCAGATATTCATTCACACACTTGTCTGAAGCCTGGTCTTCTTCTATGGGGAAGGTCCCCTTCTTTGACAGAGTCTTCAGGAGGGAGGAAGGGGAAGGGGACACCCACCTTGCCAACTGGGTCAGCCAAATCAACCCTGGTCAGCAGTGAGGTAAGAGATGCCGTGGCCAGGTCTGTCCTATCTCACTTTCCCTTGAGATGTCTGCAGGTAGATGTCACAGGAGTCTGAAGACAGGGCTCCCTCGTGATGTGATGGGGGAAGCTAGGAAGCTTCCTTTATTTCCGTGCAGTCTCATGCTAGGGATTCTCTGTTGTTGGCTATCAGAAGTTCCCCACTGAAGGAATCCCCTGGGGTCTGTGCAGAGGACATCTTGAGTCACCTGGGTCCTGCCTGTGATGGGCTTGCCTTACTCCTGCTCCATGCCTGTGGCTGGTCCTCTCAGCACTCTCTCTTGCCCTTGGCCATCAGTTCCGGGGGCTACACTGCGACCACGCCCCCAATGCTTAGGCCACGCCCCCAGCTCCTCTGCCTTCAGCTCTGCAGCTCCATTTTTCTGTGTTTATTCAGATGAGATGCAGAGGCCTGGGAAACTCTTGTCTTTCTCACTTTCTGTTTTACAGCTTTCCATCATTTCTTTGTTTTTGTGTGTTGTGTATGTGTTTGTACGTGTATGTGCTAGGTTCACGTGTGTGTGTGAGGGCCAGAGGTTGATGTCATGTGTCTTCCACTGTCCCTTCCTACTTTGCCTTCTCAGATGGGGTCTCTTACTGACTGACTGGCTGGCCGGTAGCTTGGGGATTTATTCCTATGGTGGTTTGAATAGGTTTCGCTCCCATAGATTCATGCTTGGCCATAGGGAACGGTATCATTAGGAGGTGTGGCTTTACTGGAGAAGTATGTCACTGTGTAGGAGGGCTTTGAGGCTTTGTATGCTCAGGCTACACCCAGTGTGGAAGATAGTCTTTTCCTGGTTGCCTTAGGACAAGATGTAGAGCTCTCCACTACTCCAGCCCCATGTCAGCACGGACGCTGCCATGCTTCCTGACATGATAATGGACTAATCATCAGAAACTATAAGCCAGCCCCAATTAAATGTTTTCCTTTATAAGAGTTGCCTTGGTTATGGTGTCTCTTTACAGCAATGGAAACCCTAACTAAGACGTTACCCAAGCCTGTCTTTGTACCTCCAGTACTAGGGTCACATGACTGTGTTTAATTTTTATATGGGTACTGTGGATCTTAACTCCGGTCCACACACCTGTGTAGCAGATAATTTTCTCACTGAGGCATCTCCTCTGCCCCCATATTTTACAACTTTAATAGAATATTCTATTTGGCTAAAATTGAAAATACTGTATACAGTTACAAATGTGTTAAGAGGTAAGGTTGAGCACTCTCCATGCCTGGTCACCGTGACACAGCTGTCCCCAGTTGTGAGAGTTAAACCCATACTCTGGGAAACCTCAGGTGCCAGCAGACATCAGCTGGTCACCAAACTCAGGGATCCTGACCTGCCGAGTGTCCTGCAGATCAGCCGTTCCTAGGAAGAGGCAGACTTTGGCTGTCTGATTACAGTCCTGAACTCGAAGGAAGGAAATAGTGTGTGTAGCTGTTGGCTAGAGACTATTTTGAAGTCAGCACACATAGAGGGAACTCAGTTTTGTTGAATAATGGGGAGCTCACACTGTAAGTTGAAATAACTCTAGAGATACCTTACTGGTACTGTGTGTGTGTGTGTGTGTGTGTGTGTGTGTGTGTGTTTACATACTTTTTAAAAAAAAGACAAGGTCTCTCTATATAGCCCTGGCTCACCTGGAACTTGTATCTAGACCAGGCTGGCCTTGAACTCAAAGAGATCTTCCTGCCTCCTCCTCCCAAGTGCAGGGATTAAAGATTTGTGTCATTATGCCAGGCTCTGTGTACATTTTAAATTTATCTATTTATTTGTTTTGAAGACATAAATATTTCTCTTTTTTTGAAACTTTTTTTATTTCTTTAAAATACATTTCAGATTTTATCCCCTCACCCCATTCCCCCCACCACCCAGGGACCCCCTATCCCGTCCCCCCTCCTGCCTCCACAAGGGTATGCCTCCACCTACCCCCCACTACCCTTTCCCCACCCTCGAATTCCTCCCCGCTCGGTGTTCAGCCTTTATGGGACCAGGGATCTCCTCTCCCACCCATGCCCGACAAGGTATATATATACCCATCCTCCCCTAAGTATACAGCTAAAGTCATGGGTGCCTCCCTTTGTGCTCCCAGGCTGGTGGTTTAGACCCTGGAGAGCTCTGATTGGCTGGCACTGTTGCTCTCCTCTTGGGACTACCAACCCTTTCAGCTCCATCAGTCCTCTAACTTCTTCATTGGGAACCCTTGATCAGATCAATGGGTAGCTGTGAGCATCCACCTCTGGATATGTCAGACTCTGGCAGACCTTCGAAGAGACAGCTGTGTCAGGCTCCTTTCAGCATGTACTTCCTGACATCCATATCGGCGTCTATCTTTGGTGACTGCACATGGGACAGATATCAAAGTAGAGTGGTCTCCCAATGGCTCCTCCTTGACTTTCTGTCCCACACTTTGTCACCTTATTTGCTCTCTTGAGCATTCTGTCACTCCTTCCAAGAAGGACCGAGGCATCCACACTTGGTCTTCCTTCTTCATGAGCTTCATGTGGTCAATTAGTTGAATCTTGGCTATTTCAAGCTTTTGGGCTAACATCGGCTTATCAGTGAGTAAATACCATGTGTGTTCTTTTGTGATTGGGTTACCTCACTCAGGATGATATTTTCTAGTTCCATTCATTTACCTAAGAATTTCTCGAATTCATTATTTTTAATAGCTGAGTAGCACTCCATTGTGTAAATGTACCACATTTTTTGTATCCATTCCTCTGTTGAAGGACATCTGGGTTCTTTCCAGCTTCTGGCTATTATAAATAAGGCTGCTATGAACATAGTGGAGCATATGTCCTTGTTATATGTTGGAGCATCTTCTGGGTATATGCCCAGGAGTGGTATAGCAAGGTCCTCAGGTAGTGCTGTGTCCAATTTTCTGAGGA
This sequence comes from Rhabdomys pumilio, assembly GCA_030674055.1. Classification (NCBI taxonomy): domain Eukaryota; kingdom Metazoa; phylum Chordata; class Mammalia; order Rodentia; family Muridae; genus Rhabdomys; species Rhabdomys pumilio. The sequence continues at coordinate 40,007,846 of JANHMN010000020.1, forward strand.
ACCGCCAGACTGATTTCCAGAGTGGTTGTACCAGCTTGCATTCCCACCAACAATGGAGGAGTGTTCCTCTTTCTCCATATCCTCGACAGCATCTACTATCACCTGAGTTTTTGATCTTAGCCATTCTGAGTGGTGTGAGGTGGTATCTCAGTGTTGTTTTGATTTGCATTTCCCTGATGACTAAGGATGTTGAGCATTTCTTAAGGTGCTTCTCAGCCCTTTGAATTTCCTCAGTTGAGAATTCTTTGTTTAGCTCTGTACCCCATTTTTAATAGGGTTATTTGGTTGTCTGGAGTCTAATTTCTTGAGTTCTTTGTATATATTGGATATTAGCCCTCTATCGGATCTAGGATTGGTAATGATCTTTTCCCAATCTGTTGGTTGCTGTTTTGTCTTATTGACAGTGTCTTTTGCCTTACAGAAGCTTTGCGATTTTATGAGGTCCCATTTGTCAATTCTTGATCTTAGAGCATAAGCCATTGGGGGTTCTGTTCAGGAACTTTTCCCCTGTGCCCAGGTATTCAAGGTTCTTCCCCATCTTCTCTTCTATTAGCTTCGGTGTATCTGGTTTTATGTGAAGGTACTTTATTCACTTGGACTTGAGCTTTGTACAAGGAGATAAGAATGGATTGATTTGCATTCTTCTACATGCTGACCTCCAGTTGATCCAGCACCATTTGTTGAAAATGCTGTCCTTTTTCTATTGGATGGTTTTAGCTCCTTTGTCAAAGATCAAGTGACCATAGGTGTGTGGGTTCATTTCTGGATCTTCAATTCTATTCCATTGATCTTCCTGCCTGTCTCTGTACCAATACAATGCAGTTTTTATCACTACTGCTCTGTAGTACAGTTTGAGGTCAGGGATAGTGATTCCCCCAGAAGTTCTTTTATTGTTGAGAATGGTTCTCGCTATCCTGGGTTTTTTGTTATTTCAAATGAATTTGCAAATTGCTCTTTCTATCTCTATGAAGAATTGATTTGGAATTTTGATGAGGATTGCATTAAACCTGTAGATTGCTTTTGGCAAGATAGCCATTTTTACTAAGTTAATCCTGCCAATCCAGGAACATGGGAGATCTTTCCATCTTCTGAGATCTTCTTTTATTTCTTTCTTCAGAGACTTGAAGTTCTTGTCATACAGATCTTTCACTTGCTTGGTTAGATTCATTCCAAGATATTTTATATTGTTTGTGACTGTTGTGAAGGGTGTCATTTCCCTAATTTCTTTTTTAGCCTGTTTATCTTTTGAGTAGAAGAAGGCTACTGATTTGTTTGAGTTGATTTTATATCCAGCCACTTTGCTAAAGTTGTTTATCAGGTTTAGGAGTTCTCTGGTGGAAGTTTTAGGGTCTCTTAAGTATACTATCACATCATCTGCAAATAGTGACATTTTGACTTCTTCCTTTCCTATTTGTATCCCTTTGACTTCCTTTTGTTGTCTAATCGCTCTAGCTAGGACTTCCAGTACTATACTGAATAGATAGGGTGAGAGTGGGCAGCCTTATCTAGTCCCTGATCTTAGTGGGATTGCTTCAAGGTTCTCTCCATTTAGTTTGATGTTGGCTACTGGCTTGCTGTATATTGCTTTTACTATGTTTAGGTATGTGCCTTGAATTTCTGATCTTTCCAAGACTTTTAACATGAAGAGATGTTGAATTTTGTCAAATGCTTTCTCGGCATCTAGTGAGATGATCATGTGGGTTTGTTTTTTTTTTTTTTTTTTTTTTTTTTTTTTTTTTTTTTTTTTTTTTTTGTTTTTTTTTTTTTTTTTTTTTTTTTTTTTTTTTTTTTTTTTTTTTTTTGGTTATTTTTTTGGTTTTTCAAGACAGGGTTTCTCTGTGTAGCCCTGGCTGTCCTGGAACTCACTCTGTAGACCAGGCTGGATCATGTGGTTTTTTTCTTTGAGTCTATTTATGTAATGGATTACATTGATGGATTTTCCAATATTGAACCATCCCTGCATTTCTGGGATAAAGCCTACTTGATCATGATGGATGATTGTTTTGATGTGTTCTTGGATTCGGTTTGCGAGAATTTTATTGAATATTTTTGCATCAATATTCATAAGCGAGATTGGTCTGTAATTTTTTCTTTGTTGGGTCTTTGTGTGGTTTAGGTATGAGTGTAGTTGTAGCTTCATAGAACGAATTGGGTATTGTTCCTTCTGTTTCTATTCTGTGGAATAGTTTGAATAGAATTGGTATTATGTCTTCCCTGAAGATCTGATAGAATTCTGCACTAAAACCGTCGGGTCCTGGACTTTTCTTGGTGGGGAGACTTTTAATGACTGCTTCTATTTCTTTAGGAGTTATGAGACTGTTTAGATGGTTTATCTGCTCCTCGTTTAACTGGAGCAGATACTGGTACCTGGTATCTGTCTAGAAAATTGTCCGTTTCATCCAGATTTTCCAGTTTTGTTGAGTATAGGCCTTTGTAGTAGGATCTGATGATTTTTTTAATTTCCTCAGTTTCTGTTGTTATGTCTCCCTTTTCAGTTCTGATTTTATTAATTTGGATTCTGTCTCTGTGCCCTTTGATTAGTCTGGCTAAGGGTTTATTTATCTTGTTGATTTTCTCAAAGAACCAGCTCTTGATTTTGTTGATATTTTGTATAGTTCTTTCTGTTTCTACTTGGTTGATTTCAGCTCTGAGTTTGATTATTTCCTGCCGTCTACTCCTCTTGGGTATATTTGCTTCTTTTTGTTCTAAAGCTTTCAGGTGTGCTGTCAAGTTGTTAGTGTATGCTCTCTCCAGTTTTGTTTTTGTTTTTGTTTTTTGTAAGCACTTAGAGCTATGAGTTTTCCTCTTAGTACTGCTTTCATGGAGTCCCACAAGGTTTGGTATGATGTTTCCTCTTTTTTATTAAATTCTAAAAAGTCTTTAATTTCTTTCTTTACTTCTTCCTTGACCAAGTCATCATTAAGTAGAGCGTTGTTCAGTTTCCACGTGTATGTGGGCTTTCTGTTGTTTTTGTTGTTATTAAAGACCAGCCTTAGTCCATGGTGGTCTGATAGTGTACACGGGATTATTTCAATCTTTTTGTATCTGTTGAGACCTGTTTTGTGACCAATTATATGGTCTGTTTTGGAGAAGGTACCATGAGGTGCTGAGAAAAAGGTATATTCTTTTGTTTTAGGATGAAATGTTCTATAGATATCAGTTAAATTCATTTGGTTCATAACTTCTGTTAGTTTCATTGTGTCTCAGTTTAGTTTTTGTTTCCATGATCTGTCCATTGCTGAGAGTCGGGTGTTGAAGTCCCCCACTGTTATTGTGTGAGGTGTGATGTATGCTTTGAGCTTTAGTAAAGTTTCTTTTATGTAAGTGGATGCCCTTGCATTTGGGGCATAGATGTTCAGAATTGAGAGTTCTTCTTGGTGCATTTTTCCTTTGATGAGTATGTAGTGTCCTTCCTTATCTTTTTTGATTATTTCTGGTTGAAAATCAATTTTATTGGATATTAGAATGGCTACTCCAGCTTGTTTCTTGGGACCACTTGCTTGGAAGATTGTTTTCCATCCTTTTACTCTGAGGTAGCGTCTGTCTTTGTCACAGAGGTGCATTTCCTGTATGCAGCAAAATTCTGGGTCCTGTTTATGTATCCAGTCTGATAGTCTACGTCTTTTTATTGGAGAATTGAGTCCATTGATGTTAATAGATATTAAGGAAAAATGATTGTTGCTTCCTGTTATTTTTGTTATTAGAGGTGGAATTATGTTTGTGTAACTATCTTCTTTTGAGTTTGTTGGAAGACTACTTTCTTGCTTTTTCTTTGTTGTAGTTTCCCTCCTTGTGTTGGAGTTTTTCATCCATTATCCTTTGAAGAGCAGGATTTGTGGGGAGATATTGTGTAAATTTGGTTTTGTCATGGAATGTCTTGGTTTCTCCATCAATAGTGATTGAGAGTTTTGCTGGGTATAGTAGTCTGGGCTGGCATTTGTGATCTCTCCCTTTTTTTTTTTTTTTTTTTTTTTTTCTAGAGACAGGGTTTCTCTGTGTAGTCCTGGCTGTCCTGGAACTCACTCTGTAGACCAGGCTGGCCTCGAACTCAGAAATCCGCCTGCCTCTGCCTCCCAAGTGCTGGGATTAAAGGCGTGCGCCACCACTGCCTGGCACATTTGTGATCTCTTAGGGTCTGTATAATATCAGTCCAGGATCTTCCGGCTTTTATAGTCTCTGGTGAGAAGTCTGGTGTAATTCTTATAGGTCTGCCTTTATATGTTACTTTGCCTTTTTCCCTTACTGCTTTTAGTATCTTTTCTTTGTTTTATATATTTGGTGTTTTGATTATTATGTGACAGGAGGTATTTCTTTTTTGGTCTAGTCTATTTGGGGTTCTGTAGGCTTCTTGTATATTTAAGGACATCTCTTTCTTTAGGTTAGGGAAGTTTTCCTCTATAATTTTGTTGAAGATATTTACTGGCTCTTTAAGTTAGGAGTCTTCACCCTCATCTATACCTATTATCCTTAGGTTTGGTCTTCTCATTGTGTCCTGGATTTCCTGGATGTTTTGTTTTATGAGCTTCTTGCATTTCACATTTTCTTTGACCATTGTGTCTATGTTTTCCATGGTATCTTCTGCGCATGAGATTCTCTCTTCTGTCTCTTGTATTCTGTTGGTGATGCTTGCGTCTATGACTCCTGATCTTTTTCCTAGGTTTTCTATCTCCAGGGTAGTATCCCTTTGAGATTTCTTTATTGTTTCTACTTTCATTTTTAGATCCTGGATGGTTTTGTGTAATTCCTTCACCTGTTTGGTTGTGTTTTCTTGCATTTCTTTAAGGGCTTCTACCTGTTTATCTGTGTTCTCCTCAAATTCTTTGAGATTGTTGTTTATGTCCTTTTTAAAGTCCTCTATCATCATCATGAGAAGTGATTTTAATACTGAATCCTGCTTTTCCGGTGTGATGTGGTGTTCAGTACTTGCTATGGTGGGAGAACTAGGTTCTGGTGATGCCAGAAACTTTGGTTTCTGTTGTTTACATTCTTACACTTGCCTTTCGCCATTTGGTTAGCTCTAGTGCTACCTGCACTCACTGGTTCTGACTGGAGCTTGTCTTTCCAGTTATCTTGGTTGTGTCAGAACTCCTCGGGATCCGGGTGTCTCTGTGATCCTGAGCTCCAGTTGTTCTGGGTACAGTGGCTCCTCTAGGATATCTCAGGATAGGGTGTCTCCACAGTAGTAGACCAATTAGGTGTTTGCTGCTCTGAGTGTAGTCGCTCCTCTAGGATGCCTCAGGATATGGTGTCCCCTGTTCTGAGGTCAGTGGCCTCTCTAGGATGTCTCTGGTCATGGTTTCTGCAGCTCTGAGGGCAGTGACCTCTCTAGGATGTCTGCAGCTCTGAGGGCAGTGGCCATTCTAGGATGCCTCCAGACGCAGTTTCCACAGGAGAGCAGATCAGCTGTGTCTGCAGCTCTGTGGACTGTGGCCTCTCTAGGGTGCCTCCAGACACACCAGGATGTCAGGTGCGCTCTGGGGGGCTCCTTACTGCCAGTTGTGCCTCTGGGGCCTAGGGTGGTGTGCGGGTGCTCCTACCTGCAGCTCTGCGGGCTGTGGCCTCTCTAAGATGCCTCCGGATGCAGTTTCTACAGGGGAGCAGATAAGCTGGGTGTCTGCTCCAGTCACCGGGATCCAGGTGAGGGCAAATTAATTTCTTTTATGTACTTTAAAATACTTTTGTTATAAGCAATTGGCTTTGTCAATTTCAGTAGCCACTAGGGGGCAGTCAAACACTGAAGAAACCCTGGTAAATTTGACAGTCTGTCTTCAGATTGTCAGGGGCTTGGCAGGCACAGGTATGGGTTTCATCTTCTAGTCTAGAAGTTTCTCCTTAGGATCATCTATCAGTTGCATTGGTCATAGTTTGCATTTGAAGGTTAATTCCTGGCAGCCTTTCTAGAAGAGGGCAGACTCGGCTGCCTGTGTGATTTGTGGGGATGCTGCTGGTGGGCCCCAGATTTAGAGCTCTTGAGGTCAGGTCTCTGAAACTCGTTCTGACCTGCCTGGCTTCCCCTTACCTCATCATTGCTGGCAGGACAGCGCTGGCCAAGCTTTCACTGCGAGTGTCTGAGCATTCTTCTTTGGCTTTTTAATCGGATTTCCTCAGAAGGCAACTGTTTAATATGCTGATGGAGCGCGTCCTCGTGGGTCTGCGTGCAACAGCTCTCAGGACAAGTTCTCGGGTGCTGTCCTTGTGTTTAGTCCAGGAAGGCAGTGGATGCTTTAGGACGCTAAACATGTGACTGTGAGCCTCTAAACCAACAACGAACCAGATTAACCCTTTCATTGACATCTCTACACCGGAAGATGTCAAACATAAAACTCAAGTGTGTAGACTGAGGTGGTTTGTTCAGTTACTGTCAGTTCTTGACCAACTTTCGATCCCGTCTTCCTGCTGCTGCTGCTTCTCCTCTGTCTCTCTGCTGCTCCTTCTCTGTCTCTCTGCTGCTGCTTCTCCTCTGTCTCCCTGCTGCTCCTTCTCCTCTATCTCTCTGCTGCTCATTCTCTTTTTCTTTGTTCTCACTTTCTTTTTTGCTGGGATATTTTTAAGACAATAATATCATTTTACTCATAGTTATGACTTACATAATTTTTATGTATGTGTATTTGTGTATCTGTGTCTGAGTAGAGATGTCCTTGGAGGCAGGAAGAGGGCTTTGGATCTCCTGGGGCTGGCACTACATGTCGTTGTGAGCCACTTGGTATGGGTACAGGGAATCAAACCTGAAGAGCAGTGGGTGTGTTCAAGCGCTGAGCCATCTCCCAGCCCGTGCTTGGGCCCTCAACTTCGCTTTACACAGGTCATCTAATTTCCTGCCTCACTCTCCTTTGGGGCCTGAGCAGTGTCATATTTTTGGGGACACTGCTTCTTATATAAACATGAATCCAGTTTCTTCTACAATTTTTCAATGTAGCATTTATTATTATAAATATTCTGATTGTGATGCATTTTTCTAATTATGGCAGTGTAGCTATATAAATCTCCCAACATCTCCCTATAGTAAAACCAAGAAATGACATTTGGAAGTGCAGGGCAAATGTGACAGAAAGACTAAAAATGCACCAGAAAGGGAAGAAAATTCTCAAAGGCCACAGTGGACCTGGCATGTGGGCCTGAAGATTCCTGAGACAGGCCTGGCTCACAGCCTGACCTTGGATATGATGGTTTACAGCCCCTGATGTGGCTAATTTCAGTGAACCTGTCCTTAGATTTTTCTAGTTAACAAGCTTTTGTTTATATTCTGCTGAAAATGTGTACAATTAGTGAATCTGAATCAGTGAATCTGGTGGGGTCAGGACACAAAGGTAGTGAAGGCCCCAAAAGCACGAACTAAACAGACAGCACTGTATTTCCTTAGTTCTTTGACAATGCCATACATTCCTAGCTTTCTGCCTCTGTCTCCCCTATCTCTCTTAAGTCCTATGAAGTCCAGATTGTGCAGTCTGTGTGCTAATGGGTGTGAGACCACACCCTGCAGTGGGGTTGGCCTACCCAGGGGTCACACCAATAAGAACATGACTCTCCTGGTCCTCAAAGCCACCATGTATCCATAGCTTCTGAGATGTGGGGTAGGGCATGATGAGACCCTCCCACTCCAGGCCAGAATGCTGACAGGCTTACCCTGTGCAGACAGGCACAGGTGGTGTGAGTCCACAAGAGCTGCATCCTGTCCTGTCCTGTCCTGTCCTGTCCTGTCCTGTCCTGTCCTGTCCTGTCCAGTCCTGTCCTATCCCTGGCTCATACAAACTCCCCATCCCATCATGCAGGATGAGCCTTAGTGTGTTGGGGTGTGGGGGTGTGGGATGATGCAGCCGCTGTTTAGAGTAGAGCATTCCACAGTTACCTGCCTTCTCCACCTTGGCCAGTCAAGAGCCTTGGAATTAAGTGCTGCCCACTGCAAAACAAAAGCTTCTCCGATGAAGGCAAGAGCCATCAAGAGCCTCACTAATGCACGGCTACAAAGTTAAGTATTTAGAAGGCATTTGGATTCTGTCCATTAGCAAACTAATAGTAGCAGGCTCACTCGCAGGGACTGTGAGGTCTCCACCGCGGGTTCCTGTCCAGATGTGTAGACGTAGGCATGTGTTTCCTCTGTGTGTGGATCAGGCCCTTAAGCCAATGAGAGAAGGTGGTTGGTTGTCCCCTAACATTCATGCTACCATTCCACCGACAGGCAAAGCTCACTGTGCCGGTTGTTATTACAGCCAAATGTTCACAGCTGGGCGAGACTGTGATGATTCTATCCCTCAGCAGTCTGCATAGTACTTCTCGGTACAGTGACAGTGACCTAGAAGGAGGAAGCTTCCCCATCAGCACTGATCTGATTTCTTCATGTCCTGTGACCTGTGTGTGTGTGTGGTGTCTTCAGCCACAGGGTCTAATGGGCAAGCCAGTGCAGTGGCCATAGCCTGTCCTGGTAAACAGACCCTTTATCAGGTGAAAGGTCTCAGGAGCATGGACAGGTCAGTTTCTTCTGCATTTGTACATATCTGTTAATTTCAGTACCAGTGAGACTTCTGACCCCTTCTCACTTCTTTTGGTAATAAGAGTTGAATCATCACAGTTGTGTTTATATATGCAAATGTTCTTGGTCCGTGTTTGTGCTGAGCCCCAATGTTCCTGTCACCAGAAGACTGCCACATCCAGAGTCACTTTTGCATTAAATGTCTCATAGCAAGAAATCCCTGCAAGATATACTTCCTGATTTTTCATGTGGACTGTGAGTGTCTCTCTTGTGTTTGTGGCTCTGCCTGACTCTGCTGTCTGTGGTTGCCTGGGTCTGAGGGCACCTGGGCTGTGTTCTCAGAGCATCGGAAGGCATGAGAGTCTGAATGCAGTGTCCCCAGAACCTCGGCAGCTGTTGCATTTGATGCTCTAGTAGATGAAAGTAACACGGAGAGTGACTCTGGGGTTGAAGGATCTGCTAGACACTAAGAACAGATCCACAAAGCAGAAAAATGCGATTTAAAACAAGCCTCTTTTGTAGGCCCACTGTTTGAGGAAGAGTTGAAGGTTCAGTCTTTAAGAATTTTCTAACAAGTGGGTAGCACAGACTCTCTTGTTTTCCACCTTCACAGGCTCAGAGCTGTGGTATTGATGTGAGGGTCTTTGTGCTGTAATCTTTAGATGATTACAACGTCCAAGAGACCCAGTTTTAATAACATGACAAAGTTTACTTGGTTTCATTGAGCAACGTTTCTTGGGTGAGCAGGTGTGTGCTATTCCCACATGTATCACTGGGGTAGGCAAGATGGCTCAGCAGGGAGAGGTGCTTGCTACCAAGACTGACTACCTGAGTTCAATCCCCAGGACCCATGTAGTGGAAGGGGAGAGCTGATTCCTGAAGGTTGTCCTCTGGCCTCCACATGTACACTGTGTACGTGCACCTCCGATATATAAATGTAAAATAAATATACATCATTTACACCTCTGTAGGGCTCTCCACATCACTCTGGCAGCCTGGAATCTGGGAGAGGAAACGGATTTCCCTCCATCCTCTTCAGGCTTTGTGTGCTGGAGAGAGAGTGGCAAGTAAGGCAGACGGTTCTGTGTCTTTTTTGGGTATAGACACAAAGAGTCCTGCCTACTGGGTCCTGTCCTAGTGTAAAGCAGCTGATGTTGCCATGGGAATGGCTCCCTGCTGGGCTCTGCAGGGTGTGAGGCTCCATGTGTGGTGAGGAAGGGGAGACCAGAGGCCAGTCCTGCAGTGTGGACATGGCACATGGATACGTTGTCCTTGGGGACTCTTTAACATTTTAACACACACACACACACACACACACACACGCACGCACGCACACACGTGTGTATCTGTGTAGGCTCACAGGTATGGAGGTCAGAGGAAAACTTCTGGAGTTAGCTCTCTCTACCATTGGAGTCCTGGAGTCGAGTGCAGCTCATCAGACGTGATGACCACTGAGCCATCTTGCCAGTCCCCTTTGACTTGAGCTAGCTGAAATTAAAATGGTAAAATGACCACTTTGGGAAGTTGTGAAAAACCTCAGCTACTCAAAGCAAAGGAACGTGTTCTCAGTTAGGTGAAGCGCATGGAGCAAGAAAGGCTGGGCGCAGGCCCAGGCAGACACTGCCCTTCCCTTTCTGTGGGTCTCAGCTGATGATAGAGTGTGATTCTTGTGTGCTCCGTACTGTGGGTCTCTTGAGTGAGGTGGGAATGAGACTATCCAGTCATGGTGAATACACAGGGCTGACCTGCCAAAGCAGTGCACTAAGGGCCACTGGGGGTGGCGTGGTGGCGGATTGCAATTCCTAGTCCATGGTGGGAGTGGTGGGCTGGGAACCCAGAATGGGTAGCACAGGAGAGGTGGCCATCTGGATGACGGAACAAGCTCTACCAGCACGGATGTCTGATCCATTCTGTCCCCTCCAGCATCAGAGGACTCTGGTGTCATTAGCTGGCCCAGTGGAGCCTCAGAGGTTCAGGGCGGCCTCTGTTCTCGGTCAGTTAGACACTCAACAGAGGTAGTTGCCAGGGAGCGATGGGTGAGCAGAGGCCAGTGCTTGTTCCCCATCTCACAGATGCAGCCCAGGCTTCTGATGACCATGTCTGCCCTCTGGTGGCCACTCAGGGGAAGCACTAGAGTCTGCACAACGTGCTCTCACTGAAGAGCTCTGTCCATACTGTCTCCGTTTGTTGTCTGTTTAAATATTCAAATACGAGTTTGCTGTAAGCTTCTGACCCCTTGGCAAAGCTCTGTCCCATAGTCCATTTCTGTCTCATAGATATGTTAATCCAAAGGTGTGGGTCTCAGAGTTTCCTCTCCCCACGATCCTTCTGGGCCTCCTTGTCGGAGGTTTGCAGAGATGCATCCTTCTGATCTCCACTCATGTCTCCTTGTGACCAGTCTTGTTCTTTTGTGGGGCCATGGAGAGAAGAGGTAGCCATGCAAGCAATGGCAGCAGATTCCCTGAGAGTGTCAGCTGTGCACACAGGCAGCGAGGTACTCTGCTTGGCTTGGTTTTATGAATATATTATTTTTGAAAAACAATATTTGTAGTTGGTGCACGGATCAACCCAGTTCCCTTGCGCTCAAGGCAAGCGGCATGCTTACAAGCTGTGTCCTGGACTCTCACACCATTCCAGCTGTACAGAGGTCACTGCTGCATCCTGCCCCATGTTATGTAACAGTGTGTATACCATTATATATTATATAGTAATGGCCAGCACATGGCTGTGTTCCATTTTATCTCAGCTTCAACCATGCAGCTGGCTGCTGATTGCCACATGGAGAAGGACTGTGAAAGGATGATTGACAAGGTCTGGCCTGGCTCCTGACATCAGAGCTCTCCACAGGCCATATGCAATGTCTCTCTCTTGTCAGAAGTCAGTTCTAGTATCATGGTGTATGCATCTTGGCACCCAACTGGCAGGCTCGCCAATGATCAGCGGGAGGATGGGGGCGGGGTTGTCTCCAAAACCCAAAGGTTTGGACCTTTTTATTATGGTAGGCAGAACATGCTGCAATACTTTTCTTTAAATTTTTTGTTATTTAGTTTTATTTGTGTTTGCCTCCCTGTTTGTATGCAGACCACCTGCATGCAGTGCCTGCTTAGGCCAGAAGAGGGCATCAGATTCCATGGGACTGGAGTTACAGGTAGCTGTGAGCCACCTGATGGGGGTGCTGAGAACCAAACCTGGATTCTCTGCAAAAGCAGCAAGTGTTTGTGACCACTGAGCCATCTCTTCAGCTGCTTCCCTTTATTTGGAAGGAAGATTCTTGTGTGCTCCATACTGTGGGTTTCTTGAAGTCACTGACAATGCCACACACCATGAGCCTTTTCAAGGTCTGCCTCTCACTGTCTGCCATGTGACACAGAGTCTGGCTCACCAGGTGCAGCTAGCAGAGCGTCATCAACACAAAGGGATGGATTAGTGTCCTGTGTGTGACCAGATGACCCAGGGTCCTTTGGGTGGGCACAGCAGGAGACTTGACAGGGAGGCGACTGTGAAGTTCACTGTTAGTATCTCCCACTTCATCTCTGGTCTGAAAAGGCTGGGTCCCTCAGAGCCCTTCAAGCTGGTCCCCCCCTACCCCCGGGCCCACTTCTGCAGGGTGGGTCTGAGGGGGGCATGGAAGGCTGCACCCAGGGACAGCAGCATTTCTGGCTATCTCAATTCCCAGGCCATTGTTTCTCCACTTTGGTGACTCGTTTAGAGTTCTGATTACTCAGAACAATTCTGTCAAGGACGTTCCCAGACCAGTTAGGACAGACTCCCTGGAAGTAGATGCAGGTACCTGCAGATTTGAAAGCTTATGATCCTACCATGAGGGCCAAATGAGTCCCAACACAGTCTCTCTGGAGCCTGGGATTACCAGATAGCTGGCTGAAGTGCATATTCTCAGGCCTTAAGACAGGATGCGGTTTTGTGAATTTTCAGTGACTCCCATGTGGGCTGAGGAAGGCTTTGGAGATCCGAGCCTCTGACCCCAAGAACTGGCCAGCTTCGATGCCCCTTGTCCCTGGCTCAGCCTTGGTCTTGGAGGGAGAGGTTCTAGGCAAGGGCGTGCATTTACTGTTGACTCCTGTTTGGTTAGATTCTCCAGGGTGGGAGGTGGGGAGGGATGATGACAGACGTCAGACAGAAGGACATTTCCCTTAATGCTTCCTTTAACACCAAAGAGCCCTTGTTTCTTGGTGCCCTCTCTTACACACTGGCTTATTTCTTATTCATACAGCCCTGGGGTCCCATCTTGATGTAGATGGTCCATTTGATAGCACACGAAGGACAAGCCCTGGGGTTTGTCTCTAGTTCCCTTTCAAAAGTCATTTCAAAGTCACCAAGATTCGCCACCATTCTCCTGAGTTAAAGCCTCCTGTGCGCACCAAGCTTCCTTGTCCCCCCCACCGCCCCTGTCTCTCTCCCTTCTCCTCTCTCCCCCTCTCTCTTCCCCCTCTTTCTCCCTCCTTTCTCTCTCCCCTCTTTCCTCCCCCCCATCCTGTTTTGGTCTTTGAAGTTTCTTTTTATTTTTTTCCTTTTTTTTTTTTTTTTTTTTTTTGCCAGCTCTGTCACAAGTCTATCACATTTATCTAACATAAAATAATCCCAGTAAGAGGACATTTAAATTATTTTGCCTGCCATTCCCTGGAAGTGGGCAAAGGGATTTTGACAGAGCCAGTCTCTTCATTTACATGGCAAGGCTCAGTGCTACATTGTTCAAACGGTGTTCTTATTATTTATTTTGCTGTGTGGTCTCAGATGTTGAAAGGTCTCAGATGTGGATTCAAGAGGACCCTGAGATGGACTGCTGGGGTTTGATGTTATTAATGGCATGGGCAGATAGATAGACAGCAGTGTACTGCTGCTCTGAGGACAGTTCAGCCCCCTGCACCACACACATAGCAGTGGCTTTGAGGAGAGGAATTAGGACCCACATAACAGAAGTGGGGTCTCTTCCTGTCCGGTTCTTAGGATGGGGGAGGTTTGACAACACGTGCCTGCTGCCAGGGCTCTCGGATTTTCAGGCAGAAGGCAGGGAAGGGGGCTGGAGGCAGGACATGTGGCCACCAGTGCCCCCTTGGTATCAGCTCACCTTCCAGGTGAGAGAGCCTGGCACATGGAGGTCCTTCAGCTAGGGGCTGACGGGCAGCATCACAGTAGGAGTCTGTGTTGTCTGTGAGGGGAAGGGCTGCAGCTGGGGTAGCAACTGGCCTCTGACATTGCCTTCTTTCTTGTATGTGTGTGAGCCCATGTGGATGAGCGCGGAGCACCCCTCCAGGGGTCACGCTCGGGTAGGCAGGTGTGAGAGCAGCTGACCAATCTTACCTTGCCACTCTGCTTTGTGATCGGACCTCAGTCTTCCCTCCTTGTTACTGTCCATGCATGCGCTTCCTTTGTTCCTTTAAAAAAGAACTGACTGTTATATGTGCAGGGGTGTTTAGCTGTATATATGCATGAACACCATGTGTATGCAGTGCATGAGGAGGACAGAAGAGGGCGCCAGATCTCCCTTTGTGATCTCCCTTTGTGCTCTCCCTCTCTCAATTGTGAGCTGCCATGTGGCTGCTGGGAATTGAATTCCTGTCCTCTGCAAGAGCAGCCAGTGCTTTTAACCACTGAGTCACCTCTCCAGTCCCTCTTCTTTCATTTTTAATACTGATATTTATCTAAAATTTAAAGATAAATGGAAAACCAATAACTTGATATTGCAGAGATGATGTTAAATCCATGTTAACTTTTCTGTAGGTGGGATGCTAGGTTGCCGGGGTAACTTAGCTGCTGTGTATGTTTACAAGATGCTGACTCTAGTCCCTCAGGTTTATGGCTTTAAAGGCTCACAGCATTAAAATGGTCTCACTCTCTGGTGTCGCTTACCACCATAAGCACGAGAGGATTATAAAAGAGAAATTCTGTAAGTCCCAGCAGCAAGCTTTGGGACCAGAAAACCTAACCTGATATTTGAGTGTAGGATACCTTTGATTTTATGAAAATGAGTCTTAATTTGAGGTTGTTGTTGACTTCCATGCAGAAGTTCTACAAACACTGGATACAGTCCATCTGGTAGCCCCTTAGGATGTTGACCTAGCGACCACTAAGGAAAGCAGACTCGGTGCCTTGAGGGCCGCCAGATCCTTAAGGCCATGTCTGTCTTGCCATGCGTGCTCGTGTGCCATGGCCACCAGGCTCATCCCCATCTCTCTGCTTTGTCCTTTTGAGAGTACTGTGGAGAGAGCGTGTGGCATGCAGCCTTTGGTTTCTTTCCCGCAATGTAGCATACCTGTGCTCTGTCTCCAAGCTTTGTGTTTTGAAGCAGTTTCCATGCACTTTGTGCACAGTGTATTTAACCATTAGCCTTTGAGAGACATCTGGGTCCTTTCCAGTTTTAAGAAGTAAAACTTCTCGAAGCAGGCTTGTTTCTATTTGTACAAATAACTTTTTATAAACCCGTCCCTAGGGCAAATGCTCAGGACAACAGTTGTCACATTGTGAGATTTCTTCTTCGTTGTTTATTTTTTGCAGTGCTGGGGGTCGCACCTGCCACCTTTGCATGCCAGGGAAAGCGGAACTGTGCTACGTCCCCAGCCCTTGGCGTTTGAGGTGGCGGTTTACATGCAGCACAGACAGGCCTTGAACACATCAAAGTCCTGCTTCTGCCCCTACGTGTGTGCTGCAGTACACTCACACGCAGACATGGATACACACACGTGTTTCTCTATATATAGTCTGTATCTTAAAGATGGTTGCCCCAGTCACACCTCACTGTCACAGTGTGAATGACATGGCCTCTTACTACCCAGGGCTTTCCACGCTCCCTCTAGGTTTTAGTTCTGATAGGCGTGGTGGCAGACCCTCATTTGGGAGTTAATTTGCATTTCTCTGATTTCTGTGGTGCTGAATTTGCTGACTGTCCGTCCTTTGGTGCAGCGTCTAAGCCTTCAGCGTTAGCTCAGCCTTTCCTAGCCCTGGATGGGGAAGCTCCAGGTCATGACCAGTCCCTGGGTGACTTGTAGTTTGAGCTCGTGGTCCATTTGAGCTGTTTGTTCAGGATGTTGGACTGAGGCTGAGGTTCACCTGTGTTTCCTGGTAGCTGCTGGCTGTCTTGTCTCCCAGGCTGACTGTATGACACTGGGTCACCATGTGGGTTTGTCATGTTGGTTAGGCATACTCTTGTGGATGCCTTTCTGTCCTATCCTGAACATCTGCTCTCCCACAGTGACGTCATGCAGTGCCTCTGTTAGCCCCGATGCTGGTCTGCATCTCAGTCGTCTCACATCAAACAGAGACCATGGTGCATTTTGTCTTCTGTGTCTAAGAAGTGGGCCTTGAAGTCCAGGACTGTGACTGTAGATTTGTCTTTATTTATTTGCTTGTTTGTTTGTTTATTTCTTTTTGAGACAGGGTTTCTCTGTGCAGCCCTGGCCATACTGAAACTCACTCTGTAGACCAGGCTGGCCTCAAACTCAACGGAGATCCACCTGCCTCTGCCTCCCAAGTGCTAGGAGTAAAGGTGCGTGCTACCTACAAACATCTGTTTTGTCTTTATTTTTTTTTTTTGTAAATTTTCTGGGGTTTTGCTTTACATTGTTTACATTTCTCTTATTGGAGATTCACATTTAGGACTGGTGTGTATATATGTGTGTTATAGGTTTATATACATATATGTGTGTTGTAGGTTTATATACATATATGTGTATATATTTGAATGTTTATGTGTATACATGTCTGTGTATGTATATGACATATTTATGTATGTCTATATGTATGTATGTATGTCTATAAACAGTATGTGTGTATATGTATTCATTAGATGAATGGACTTCTTTATTATCATGTAGAAGTTTCCCTTAGTCTCAAGCAGACTTTGTTTGGTTCTGAAGTTTCTGCTGTCAATACAGCCAGATTTGCTTTCTGTTCACCACTGCTGCTACATAGTTTTCATCTTTCACAACCAACCCTCCAGTCTCCCCAAACTTGTATGTGAGTTTCTTGTAGGCAGCTTATAGTTGAGCCATACATTTTCTGCCTTTTAAAGTAATTATTAAAATATTTGATATTATGTCTAACAATTGGCTTTTGTTTTCTGTTTGCCTTTTGTTGTTGTTGTTTCCTTTTTACTACCTTCTTGGAGTTTGCTGAACATGCAGTTCCGTTTTTGACTTTTTTTCCCTGTGGTGTTACCAAATTCTTCTCTTGTGTAGATTTTGTTCCTAGTAGTTGCTCTTAGGTTTTTATATCAGCATATCATAGTTAGTGTCATTTTACTACTTCCAGTGAGGTGTAGAAAATTTCTTCCTTACATAAAAAAACTTCATCTTTTATATAATTATCTAAAATATATTCTTTAAATATATCAGAGCCAGGTTGTAATTTTCTAATTTTTGCCTTACCATCAAACATAATTCATAAGGTATAATAGAAAGAAAGCCTGTTTGCTTCTCCTCTGTTTTGCCCCATTTCTCTTGCTTTCCTCTCTACACCGTAAACTGCCTTATGTACTCTCAACATTTTAAAGTGTAATTTGTTAGTGACCAACATGATAACTTTGTAGAAAACAAACTTCTGAGCACTGGCAGCCTCAGAGGACTGAATGTGGTACTTCATGACAATTGGTGAAGATGAAGGACTTCCTGCTGGGGCAAGTACCACAGCCACATGATTCCCTTCAACAAGCACTTCAGATACAGAGTACACATCACGGCACACCCTTGCAATGGGCTATTATGTGAGAGCAGAATGGACCATCAATATGTACAACAACACAGACATAGCTCAACTAGAAGAATACAAGAGGCCAGAAAAAGACACAGAATATGGCCATATATCCTTTAGAGACTATGAACCACAGACTAGTGGCAAAGAGAAGACCATTGTCTGGGACTGTGAAAGGACCGCCAAGGAAACACTGGGAACTTAGGATTTCTCAGATGCATACACATTCCAAATGTATCTCATTGCAGACTTCACAGGGGCCAATGAGATGGCCCAGTGGGTAAAGGAGCTTGCCACCATGCCTGATGAACCTGAGTTATATCCCGGAAGTGGAGGCGAGAAGCAGTTTCTGAAAGCTGCCATCTTCCTCATGTGCTGTGGCATGTGCATGCCTGCATGAGTACTCACACCGATGAAACAGACAGATGAATGCAGTTTATTGCTTGTCAGTTGTCATTTGGGGTGGCTGTTTAAAGGTGTCTTGTTAGCCAGTGTCCCCACAATACAGATGAACCGTTTCTAGGCACCCTGAAGTGACACACCGATTTTTCCCATTGCAGGCGATCACACTCTTAACTGAATTAATCCGGGAGAACTTCAGGAGTGGCAAGCTGAAGCAATGCCTCCTGCCCACCCTTGGGCAGCTTCTCTACCTCGTAGCCACCCAGGTGAGGCTGTCTGATGAACCCTGGGCTGTCTGAAGGGCTCTGACACTCTCTACTGAGCCCTGATAACCTCCCACAAATCCCACCTCACTTCTCTCCTTTGCATAATTTAGAGCCTTAGGATTCTGTCCAGTCCTGAGCAGAGAGCTTCTGCAGTCCTTTGGCTCTTGTCGCACCTCCCGGTGTGCATGCTCCTTTGGCTTAGTAGAACTTCAGCCATGTTTTAAAATGAAGGAACTAAAGTCCTCAAAACTTTCGGTGGTTGTTGGTGGTTTGAGTCCTTCAAGCAGGAGAAGACATTGGTCTCCCACTGTAAGAACGTCACCTGGTTTAAATGAAACACTACCTTGTGTAGATCTAAACATGCCTGTAAGAAGCTTTGATAGCAGATGGTGAAAGGCAGCTGAAGTCAGCCGTGGGTAGTTGCTGTTCACCAGTGTGCTTTAAAGACTATTACTGAGTGAACGTTGATAGATTACGAGCTAGTCATATCTCACCCTTGTGAGCTTTAGATATTCTGACAGGTTTTGAAAGGCAGCATCCTTTCTCTGTATTTTTAAAGTTTTGTCTCTTTAACTTCCTTCCACTTCTAGCTTACCTTGTCCTGCTGTACCCCTGTACCTTTGCACAGCACCCCTGCACCGTGCACTGCACCCCCTGCACCTGCACTGCATCCCACCCTGCACCTGCACTGCATCCCACCCTGCACCTGTGCACTGCACACTCCCCCCTAGACCTGTGCACTGCATCTCCCACACCTGTGCATGGCACCCTGGCACCTGTGCACTGCACCGCACACCTGTGGCGGGCATCCCTGTATCTGTGCACACACTTTCCTCTGCTTGTGCTATTTTCTTCCATGACACCTGCTTTTCTCTCTCAAATGGACCTAGAGAGCCTTTCCTGGCTCCTGAGTGACCTGTGGTGAGGCATCCTTTCTGTAGTTTCTGCACCTCTTCCCCTCCTGGATTTCCTTTGTAGCACCCAACTCCATCTGATGCATTTATGTTCTTTAGTATCTGTTTCTCTCTGTGTCCTTTATTTAACAGTGTCTTGTCATGGATGCATGACTGTTTTTAGAAGTTTCAGGTCAAGTACATGTTACTTGAGTGTCCCATTGGGGGTTGGGGATACAGCTTAGCACATGTGAGACCTGGGGCTCAACCCACAGGACCAGAAATGAGTGAATAAATAAGCCAGTGAGTCCATGAATAAATAAAGAAATGCAGATCTTGTATGCAGGCCCCTGAGGTGAGCAGGGAGGGAGGGAGGAGGCTAGAGAGACGTGATGAAATGCCCCTTGGCCCAGACATGTCTGCATCCGAAGGGTGCAAGGACAAGTCCCTAAGGTGTAAGATGGACACTTAGTCCACTCTGGTTTAAGTGAAGGGAATAGATGGAGAATGAGGATCCCCAGGTTCATGAGGACAAGCCAGGGACAAACTGAGGACTTGAGCACCACTGGGGCCAAGTGAGGCTGAAGGTCCAAAGCATACGACTAAAGAGAACACACTGGCTGGTGACATTGAAGTCACTGGTGACCTGGGGCCGGGAGATGGAGAAGGGGGCCAAGGACTGCCATGAAAAGTGAGGACCAGAATGTAGATCCTCAGAAGTCATAAATGTCAGGCAGGCAAGCTGGCTCTGTGAGCTCTGGGTTCAAATGAGAGACTCATCCTCAGTGTAGAAGGTGCAGACAAGAAAGATGGTGGCGTCACCCTCTGTCTGTCACACATACCTGAATGTATGTGAACACAAGCACTCTACACACGCACAGCAGTGGCTGGTGGATCAGCAGTAGCTGGCTTACACATTTTTACTTGAAGTGGGGAATACAGTCAGGTACAATGGTCTGAGGAGACCTAGAAGTCGGTAGACGGTGGTTGTATGAGGGATGAGGTGGCAGGAGACGGTGTCCCTTGTAGCCCAGGCTAGAGTCTCTGGAGTGGGAGACAGTGATCCCACTGAGGTGGAGATGAGATTTAGTGGAGAGAAGACGTTGTGTCTAGGAGTGGCAGAGGACAGGTGGTTACCTGGAGGCCCAGAGAAGGCAAGATGGGAATGAAGCCAATGAGGAGTTGGGGCCACTGTCCTGTCAGGACACTGGGCATTGGGAAGAGCAATGCCTCCCAGCCTGTGTGGCAGGAGCCTAGTGGACTTGGTTATTTCTGTCTCACAGATTCTCTGAGGAGGCGAGAGTTCACAAAGTGGCAGGCGGGGTCACAGGTTAGAGAGAGAGAGAAATAGAGATAGTTGTTCAGAGAAGCAGAACAGCCGGAGACTGGAGTTGACAGTGCCCCAGGGCACTGATCTTGTGTTACTCGTACCTCTGTGACCTGTGACCCTTGACTTGTGACCTGTGACCCTTGACTTGTGACCTGTGGTATTACCTTCTCCAGGGATCCTTGTTGTTTGACCTCAGACCTGGAGAAAGCAAGTAACTGCTGCCTGCAGCCTTAGGCTTCCCAGCAAGGGCAAAACTTCTGCCAGAAAGGGAAGGTATTTCAGGCCTTTGGTGGAGTGGAGAATTTTAGGCCATGTGATCCAAGTGGCTGGGGCAGGGGCTCTGGGGAGGAGGAAAGAGGGCTGGGGGCTGATGGACTGAGGTCCCCAGGGCCTCTGTCTTCATCTTTCCAGCACAATTTTACCTTCCTCTGCTTTTTGCTCCTCCTCGTCTGTTTGAGGGTCGTTAAAGGGAGAGAGATCCGCCCTAGTGTGAGGCTGCCAGAGCCCGGGCTTTTGCTGTGCTAAGGGTTGAATGTTCTGCATCTTCCCCTCATTCCAGATAACTGATGCTGCTGGGTGGATGAGGGCACAGCGGGCCTGCTCAGCACGCTATGCAGATACCATGTGTGCACGTGGCAGTAAGAGGCCCCAGGTCAGGTCCAAAAGTCAGGTGCAAGTGGTGATTTCAGCGGGATCTGGGAAGCTTCAGATGTTGTATGCTTGAAAATTTTTCTCTCAAATGGTGACAACCTCTTGTGGCACTGACTTCTCTGTCTTTCCCCATCGTCTTTTTTTTTTTTTTTTTTTTTAAGGAAGAAAAAAATCAGCACTCCAGGGAATGCTGGGCCGTCCCCTTGGCTGCGTACACTGTGCTTATGAGGTGCCTCCGGGAAGGGGTAAGGTGCCTTTGTTGTCCTCTGTAGACCCAGTAACTGCAGTCGCCCTCCAGGCTAGGAGCGTAGCCTGAAGCAGTGCAGGCTGCAAGTCAACAGAGGGTTGCTCCTGAATTTAAATAATCTGGGCAAGCTGGCGGCCTCATTTATTTAGGCACCTGGTCTAAAAGAGGATGGGAAATATGAGCAGTGTGGCCTGTCTTCTATACGATGCTATTAATTAACCCGCCTCTGTCTAAGATTATGCTATGACACCCCCGCAGGCAGGATGTGTACAGAGCCCTCTGTGAGCCTGCCTGCCCCGTGATGTGCTCGTAGCTGCTGTTCTGCGCTCCATGCTGATGGCTGTCCCATGACCCTTTGTCATGGAGTGTCCGAGTTACCACGCAGTGCTAATAACTGACCTTGCAGGGTGGTGGTGGTCTCTGTCTTCTCGGTGTTCTCTGACAGGGTTCCACCCAAGAAAAGCCACAGGCTAAAGACATTAGTTACTACAAGAGTAAAAAAGACCATCACGATGAGTGGTTTCCTTCTGGTGTCATGTGGTGGTGGAGGAAGGTTCCAGCAGTGGAGGCAGCAAGCAGTCTTGGCCAATGCCCCATGCCTATGAAGGGACACCATGACCACGGCAACTCATATGAAGGAAAACAATTAACTGGAGCTGGCCTACAGTACAGAGATTTAGTGTATTATTATCACAGTGGGAAGCAGGGCAGCTCTCAGGCAGACATGGCGCTGGAGAAGATGCTGAGAGCTCTACATCTTGAGATCTGTAGGCAGTGGGAAGAGAGTGGCCTTGGCCTGGCTTGAGCATTTGAAGCCCCAAAGCGTACCCTCAGTGACACACTACCTACAACAAGGCCACTCCTCCTGATAGTATCACTCCCTGGCGACCAAGCATTTAGATCTATGAGCCTCTGGGGCCATGCAAACCACCACAGTGTGTAAATAAAGTCTGAGCGTTCTTAGCTTGTAGGTCCTTTGTCATGATGCTGCATGTGACATGGGGTATGACATGGGATGTGACAGGGATGTGATAGGGGTTGTGACATGGGATGTGACAGGGGGTGTGACATGGATGTGACGGGGTATGACATGGGTGTGACATGGGGCACTGCATGGGGTGTGTCAGAGTGCATGACATGGGATGTGACATGCATTTTCATTTACCAGTAAGATGAGAGTGTGATCTTCGGCTGTAGCCAGGATCCATGATCCTAAGCACTCAGGGCTTAGGCCAGGACACTTGGTGGACACAGGTGGAAAAGATGACAGTCTTGTGACACACTGGCCTGGCCTTTTGGGGAGACAAGGTGAAACGTGGACGAATAAGCTTGTCAAGGATGTAAGGCCAGAGCAGTGGGTGTGAGACCTGAAGTCCCAGGCCCGACCGACAGGGAGCAGGCGGGCCTGCGGCTTCTTTCCTTCTCTCCTGAGTTGAGGCTATTGGCTCCCAGGAGATTTTTCTCCAGACTTTCTCACTGCTTTATTGCTGAGGTGGGATCAATGGGCCCAAGGCTGGGGTGGTCAGGATATAAGTGTTTACAAAGCAAACAAGATACAAACGTTTTTAGTGAACAGTAGATTACTGTGGACAGAAAGTGGGTGGAGGGAGTGAGGGTGGGAGAGAATGAATATTAATGGATTATCTACCCCTAGGGGCAATGGGGATTTTCTGGGACAGTTTAGAGAAGTGTCCTGGGTGTGTAGAGTCCTTTTTGGACAAATATAAGGTGGCACTCACTGTCTTTAGGGGGTAAATCTTAATGTGGCCATTGGTCTCATAGAAAGTAGCCATTTGTGGTAGGGGCTTCTGGAGCTGTTAAGATCAGACTTTTTTGGTGGGTGTGGGTTGGGCTCTGTCTGTCTATCCATCTGTCTGTTGGGAGCCTACTCCCAGCAGAAAGCGGCTATCATCTTTGCAGCCATCTCAGGCCATATACCCTGACAAGAGACTTGTTTTTCAACAGCCCACAACAGCTGAGCACACTCTGATAAACATCTTGCTTTTCTCACGTATCTTGTTTTGTTGTTTAGTGCCCCATCTGCAAGGCACACGTGGTAAAGTGTCTTCAGCTGCATTCCTCTGCTTGTGCTTATATACCCAAGATTTTCTTTCAATAAACAGGACTTGATCAGACACCCTGTCTTGTCTCCATTCTTGGCGTCTCTTACCCTTCCATCCCCAATCTATCTCTTGCAGACCCTATTGACTGACTCACATGGGCCAGGTCACCTGTTGCCCAAACGTGGAGCATCATGGGCCGGGTCATCTGTCCATGAGGGAGTGGATGCTCTGCTTCTTATTTTTGCCTTTAGTCTGTGTTATGCAAGCTTTGCAGATGACACAACATGGAGAATAATGTTTGATCACTAAATTATTACTAACCATTTTAAATAGATACAGCTTTATGTATTAGTAACATGCTTGCTTTCTATGCCATAAGATATATATACATATATATATATATATATATATATATAGTGTGTGTGTATGAATGTGTATATGTATATATATATATATGTATATATATATATGTGTGTGTGTGTGTGTGTGTGTGTGTGTGTGTGTGTGTATTTTAGTTATATGTGTGTGCATGTGTGCCCATATATGTACACGCATGTACTTGTTAAATCATGTTTTCATAAAGGGGGAAGGTTCAAGTTTTGTTATAATTTATGAAGATTGTCTGAGTTGGAGAAGCAATTGAGTGTTGTCTTGGCAGTGTGCTCACTGCCACAGAATGTGGAGTAGGGTGTGAGAGTTCCTCCTAAGAAGGAATCGCTGTGCTCATGGCTCACGTCCAGTGGTCCCGGGGCTAACAGAACTCCTGATACATCCAGGATCTGCTTCAAGGTGGAATCATATCTAAAGCCTTTTACTTTGACCGGCCAGAAGCTCTCAGCATGACAGGTGTTTCTGATGCAGTCTGTTTTCTTAGGAAAGGACCAAAGAGTTTGAATCTGTGTGAAGTATCTGTATGTCCAGCTCAAAGCGATCTCATGGGTACACCTCATGGGTGTATGTATGCTATGGCACAAGTCAGAGGAGAACTTGGGGGAGTCACTTCTCTCCTTCCCCCATGTGGGTCCTGGAATCTAACTCACATCATCAGGATTGGCTGCAAGCTCCTTTACCTGTTGAGCCCTCTCACTGGCCCTTATCCTCTTTTATGGACAAAGGACTCCTGTAACTTCGATCAAATTTTCATCTTCAAATGCACAGCTAAGCACAAAGTTCATTGGGCCTTAGTGCTGACCTCGGGAAGGGAGGGCACGGTATTTCTTCTGACACTTTTTGATGGAAGGAATCTAATCCAGGGTATGTGCATGTTGAGGGCACACCCTCTGCTGCCATCTCTGAGCTGCATGCCCAGTCCAACAATTCTGTTGACAGCTTGACTGGGGTTGGCGAACGTTTGTCTAAACCACAGCTCCTCTCAGCCCTCACGCAGTGTGTTGTCTCCAAAATGTGCCTGGAAGTAGATTTCCCCTCCCACCAGCAGGGCGTGAGGAGCACTTGATATCAGGTATTTTGTCAGTCATAGGCTGAGTGCACAGATCACCCGATAGTTCGTGAAGATGGCCAACCTTTCTGTTATCTGCCTGCTTTGGTCTCGTCTCAGGAACACTTGTCTTACCTTAAATCTGACTTACCTTTTGATTTCTAGGGAACTGTACTGCTGTGCCTCATTTCTAGAAATGGTTTCAGCCGTCAGTAAAGGGGAGAAAATCACAGTGGGAACCCCTTTTCCTCACCTACCCTGAGCAGCTGTCAGCATTTCACCCCACTTACATTATGGAACTGAATTAAAAACCATGCATCTGTGCCTTTATTTTCTGAATGGTGGGAAAACTGCACATGCAGTGCCGCTCTGCCCAATGAATTACATGTTTGTCTTCTGCAATTGTGTGTTGCTGGTGATTTAAAAAGATTTATTTTTAATTAAGTGTGTGTGTGTGTGTGTGTGTGTGTGGTTTTGTGCACATGAGTACAGGTGGTACCCACTGTGGCCAGAAGAGGGCGTCAGATCCCTTGGAGCTGGACATACAGATATGTCTGCCACCCAACATGGGAACACATGTGCTCTTAACAGCTGCACCAAGTTGTATGTACTTGTAGTTTGTGGCTGGCTCTCACTTTCTTTACAGTACCTGCCAACAGCTGAAGGTCTTAAACTAAGGGCAGATGAGACTGCCAAGAGTCAGAGACCTTGCCACCAAAATTGATTCTGCATTTGATTCTACAAGTTGTCCCCTCACCTTCACACATGTGCTATGGGACGTGTGCACCACTACCTAAATAGATAAACGTAAGACACTAAGTCCCTGTAGTTAATGCAGATACTTTTATGTATTTACTCTGAACTTTCTTTTATCTGTTCATATTTGTATGCTTTTTTGTTCGGTTGGTTTTAGAGATGGTTTTGTGTAGTGTGTAGCCTTGGTTGGCCTGGAACTTCCTGTATAGCCTAGGCTGGCCTTAAACTCCCAGTCCTCCCCAGTCTCCCCAGTCTCCCCAGTCTCCCAGTCCCCCTATCCTCCCAGTCCTCCTAGTCCCCCAGTCACCGGTCTCTATTCTCTAGGTGCTGGTTTCACAGGCTTGTGCCATGTCTGGCCCCTGATATGGCTATTTGGGGTCCTTTGTGGTTCCATATGAATCTTAGATTTCCCTCCAGTTCCTTTAATACTAGTGTTGGAACTTTGATAGGGAAGCCATTGCATTTTTTGGCAATGTTAATCCCTCCAGGTGTTGAACCTGGGCATCTTTCTGTTCATCCAAACCTGCTCCAGTTTCTTTCCTCATTATTTTATAGTGAGGAAACATTTTATATTATTTTGATCTTACACTTCTTCGGTTAAATTTATTCCCAAGTCTGTATTATAGATCTTCTCTGAATTTTACTGTCAAATCTGTACTTGCGAAACACTGAGCAGCAGTGAGAAACCGTGAGGGGACTATGGTGTTTTGTTTAGTGACCAGTGAGTAGCTCGTTGGCTCTGACTGAGCGGGGTTTCCCAAGGAAGGCTCATGCCCTTAGCTTCCCACACCAGCAGCTTCTAGTCCTTGGTTAATTTCCATCAAAAGTAAGCACCATAATCATTCTACATATTTTCCTCTCTTCAGTTCAGAATTAGTAGTCCATGTTCTATGCCTTAAGGGAAACCGAGGTCTTTCCTGACGATCGTAAAGTCGACCAGTATTTGAGTGATTGTGCAGAAGCCTCTTGCAAACCCTAATGTCCACCACTCTTAATGGTGGTGCGACCTAGGAGAGTGGACCTGGGGATAAAGTCTCAGGCAATAGCCAACCTTATTCAGAGCATCGGATGACTTAGACTCTGAGGGACAGGAGGAATCATGTGAGTAAAATGTTCACAAGGACCAAACTGCAGGTGGCAAAAACATGTTTCCCATAGAAACATGGAAACAAATATCAGTAGCCAGCTGTAATCAATACTCTATCTAACATAACTCAGTCCTGCACACGCATCTGGGATGGGTGTGGAAGTACATTTCAAGAATAATTCCGTGTTTCCGAAGAAGCTAAGGTCACGAGACTCTTGGCTTGTTTTCTTGGAGTTTTCTGATAAGCCCTCAGGATCTCCCTCACATGACTCTGTTCTTGGGCCATGTTCTGACATCTGTCCAACACTCCATCTAGATAAAAAAAAATTATGTCTCTAGTCAGAATGGCATTGTGGGCATGAGGCGTCCTCTGTACTACAGCACAGGCATTCGTCACTGTTCTTGGTGAAAGTTGTTTCACTTCATTCTCCACAGGCACACATTCCCCATCTGAGGAGTCAGCGGGGGCCATGGGAGGTCAGAGCCGCATTCTCTCCTTCCCACCCCTTCAGGGTTCCTCCTTCCTTATTAGTAAGATTTCTTCTAAAGGAAGATTTTATTTTAACAAAGAAAAGTTTTCACGATCTCTTTATAGCTTTGCTTTGCATGTTATCAAGTGTACAACAAGACAAGAATCTCTAAACAAATCGAATTTGGCTCTTCTTATGATTTTCCTGGTGTTGGAGACGGGGCCAAGCACCTACAAGCACCTACGTAGTCAGTGCATATGCAGTCTTCCACTGTGCAGCCTGTGATGGATACCAGGGAAGAATTCTTACAGAAGGGTTTCCCACAGTGATTGCATCTATAGGGTTTTTCTGCTTCTCTGGTCTCTCTGGTGTAAGGATAAGGAAAGAGCTCTCTTTAAATGCTGTCCCATGCTCATGATGCCTGTGTGGATTTTTGTTTCCAGTATGAGTTCTTCTGTATAAGTTGAGAACTACAGCGGATCACATGTGCTAAATTAATATCTACAGCGGATCACATGTGCTAAATTAATATCTACAGTGGATCACATGCGATAAATTAATATCTACAGTGGATCACATGTGATAAATTAATATCTACAGTGGATCACATGTGCTAAATTAATATCTACAGTGGATCACATGTGATAAATTAATATGTACAGTGGATCACATGTGATAAATTGAGAGCTACAGCAGATCACCTGTGAAAAGTTGGGAGCTACAACGGATTACATTTGTAAGCTTCTTGCCACTGTAGCCCTCTGAAAAGCAGCGAGGTGACAGCTCTACTGAAGGATTATCCACATTTATTTAATTCATATTTTTATTAAAACACTCTTTCTTGCCTGAGTGCTGAGCCCTCTGGTTATGGAGGTTTCCATATTTATTATTATTAAATATTAAATATTTATGATTATTTATTATTAATGTTAACTGGCATTAATTTCAAAGTGGTTTCATGCTTAGTGAGGACTGATCATGCTCTTGAGTGTTCTGTACACTCCAGCTTTTGAAGGGTCTCTCTCTCGTGTTTGTGTGTGTGTGTGTGTGTGTGTGTGTGTGTGTGTGTGTGTGATCTCAGAAATGCAGTAATGGGGGGGCATGCCAAGGATTCTCCACATTCAGCTTATCGATGTGCTTTTATCCCAGTCTGAGTTCTCTGTGCTGTGCTGTGTTACCGCCCTTGTAGCTGTGATAGAATTCCCAGCTGATGCAGCCTGAGGGAGGAAGCGCTTATTTTGCTCCTGGTGTGCGGGGTGCACAGTCCACCAAAGCAGAGAAGGCATGGTGGCTGCAGCTCTGTGGCTGTGGTTCCTTGATTCCTCTCTTCTCAGTGCCCAGGAAGCAGAGGTAGGAGAGTGGTGAACAGGAAGGAGAGCCGTGAGCTTTTCCTCTCTCCAGTTTTTTTTTTTTTTTTTTTTTTTTTTTTGCTCTTTTATTCAGCCCAAGATCTCTCAGATCATGGGTTGGTCACCCAAATTTGCAGTCGGACTTCTCTCCTTAGCTAATTGTCTCTGGAAATGTCCTTACAGACTTGCTCAAGGGCGTGTCTCCTCGGTGATTCTAAACTCAGTTAAGCTGATAGTGAAAATTAACTGTCATATGTACTTAGGGTTGAATTATCTTAAACCCTCTTTTTTAGTTGTTGTCTTTAAAGGGTTTCTTTCCAGCGTGCTCTCCCATGGATGAGCATGTGGCAGCATGGTCCACACTCAGTGCATTTCAGAATGTGTTTCCAGTACGAGTTCTCTAGTCCTAAAGCGGAGGGCTCCAGCAGAGACACATTTCACCTGCTGCCTGTCTGCTGCCCGCCATATTCTCTTGTGTGAATGTCTTGCGTGATGAATCCCAGCTGCAGACCTTCCCACATTAGTTACATCCTGAGGGTCTTACGCCACTGTGAGTCTATTTGTGCTTTAAGTAAGGGGTGAATACTTCTGACAAATAGGTCTACTTTATCACTGCCACAGATCTCTGCTGCACAAGTCTTTCTTTAGACTGAATGGGATATAAACTCTCAGTAGAAGATCCTCCACAGGCACTGGACCTACAGGGCTTTTCTTCTGTATGATGCTGGTCTGCTCACTAAGGAATGTGTCACTCACAGAGGCCTTCCCCAGCTATTGTTTTGTTCATTTTCAGTGATTTGTGATGTTCCATCAAGAATGACTAAAAGAACATAGTCTCATATTCTTTGTAGTCTCATATTCTTTGTAGCCATATTGGTTTTTAACTTTAAAAAAAAAATTACTTTGAAGTGTATGAGTGTGTATGTGTGTGTATCTCTCTCTCTCTCTCTCTCTCTCTCTCTCTCTCTCTCTTTCTCAGTGTGTGTGTAGAGACTAAAGGACAATCTTAGCAGTCTTGCCTAGGGCATCATACACACACACACACACACACACACACACACACACACACACACACACAATTTTTTTGAGCCTGAAACTTGCCTCATAGGCTAGATGCCTGGAGAGCTGGCCTCAGAGATCCACCTGTTTCCAGCTCCCCAGCAGTGCGATTACAAAGCCTCTACTACCTACCTGGGTTCTTTTATGCGGGTTCTGAGAATCAAACTCAGATCCTCATGCTTGCAAGACAAGCACTTCACCAGGTCCCTCCCCCAGCCTTGAGTTTTCCCGTGTAAAGCTGTGTTCTCCTGTCTGCTAGGGAATAGTTAATGAGGGGTCAGAGCCAATGAACTTTCCACATCATCAAATATTGAAATTTTATATGCCATTTAACCGCTTAAAGAAACTTTACATTCTTTCACTCACTGCGTGTATATGCGAATATGTGGGCACATGTGCAATGGTGTGCATTCAAAGGTCAGAGGACAGTTTGTGGGAATTGGTTCTTTCCTTCCACCTTATGGGTCCTAGGGACCAAACAGGCCTTCAGGATTGGCAGAAAGCACCCTTATCCTCCGAGCCATCCCTCCAGCCCTCCTTAAGAACACTTATGCTTCCCAAAAGCAGTTTGATGTGTTGATGTTTGTTTTAGCCCCTGGGTGATTGGTTATCCTTGTGGGTATGTCTTTCTCAGGACTCTCCGATCCAGTGTTTGAGTCGCTGTGTGCTGCCGCTGGTTGCCACCCAGATTATCCTTAGCCAGGGCTATGCTGGGGCTGCTCTGATAACTCTTTATAGTTTAACAGTTCCATCTGGTTTTCACCCTGTGCTTGCGTTGCTCATGTTAGTTATTTTCTGGATCATTTTCCCATTTTGATTTTATTTAAAACAGGTGAAGTTGTGCTCTGCTTCCTGTTCAGTACAGAGGGTTGTGTTTTCCCTGCTCGCTGGTGAGGAGACCGCTGGCTCTTTGTAGCAGCCTCCTAACAACCGGAACATCATCCCCAGTGGCTCTGAAGAGACCACACGCACACGCTCCTCACGCTGCAGAGCCTTTGCCTGGGGACGCGGCACTTTTTGAATCTTCCTGCTTTCTGTTCATCCTCCAGGAGGAACGGGTTGTCAATCACATGGCTGCGAAGATTATCGAGAATGTTTGCACAACATTCTCTGCCCAGGCGCAGGGCTTCACAACTGGGGAGATTGGGCCTGTCCTGTGGCACCTCTTCAGACACTCCACCGTGGATGCTCTGCGGATAACCGCGATATCGGTGAGTCTAGCATCTTGGGAGGATGTAACCAGGGACTCACCCACTCTGTTTGAGGAAATACCCCTGAATGAGAGTAAATTTAATGGAAAGGGTAGAGATGTTGGCGAGAGGGATATCTCAAGAGATGTACTAAAACAGAATTCTAAAAATGGGCTTGGAAGAGTGTGGGACGTTGTGGGATGCGGCGCTCATCGCTGGTTAAAACTACGTGGAGCTGAGTGTGAGAGTTCATGGCAGCCGATGGGGCCTGGGGGTGTGTGCTCACGTGACCACAGTGCGCTGGTAGAGGTCAAAGGGCAACCTGGAGGTGTCACCTCTCTCCTTTTGCCTTGTGCATCCCAGTGGTCAGGGTTCAAACCCAGGTCATCAGCTTGGTGGCCACTGCCTTAAAGCCTGTGGTGCCATCTTGGTACTCCCTTTTCTACTTCCTGCCACTGGGGGGTGAGCACAGGGCCTCACAAGCCAAGAAGTGTTCTACCACTGAGCAGTATCCATAGCCCCCCTTTTTTCCTTCCTTCCTTCCTTCCTTCCTCCTTCCTTCCTTCCTTCCTTCCTTCCTTCCTTCCTTCCTTCCTTCTTGTGTTGGACTAAGTTGTCCAGGCTGCCAGGCTGGTCCCAAACTCCTGTAACCCACACAGACCTTGAGTATTTGATTCTTCTGCCTCAGCTTCCTGACCGTTGAGCTCCCAGGCCGAGAGTCTATCTTCTTGTTAGGCCAGACATTCTGATTCTGTGCTATAAGGTTGTATCCTATGAGAGCGGGATGAAACCACTTTAATGTCCGGGCCTCTGTAGCTCTGTCACTCACTTAGTGTTTAATGGGTGGTCTGCTGCTTTTCGTGCGTGCGTGGTTATGACTGGGTGTAAAGGTTAATAGTGTGTGAAGATGTGTCATTAGTTTGTTGGACAAATGAGAAGAAGCCTCTTCCTGTCATGGTCTTTCACGCTGTGTTTCTTGGCTCCTTCTCACACCACTCTACAGGGGCAGTTTCACACCTCACCTTCCAGCCTGTTACCTTCAGGCTGTTCCCTCAGCTGCCAAGAGGAAAATGGAGGCAGTGCTGGCAGCTACCCTGGCTCCCTCCTGCCTGTTGTGCTTACCTCTCCTTTATACTGTTAGAGCCCTTCTGACTCTGAGTCTTCTGGTTCCTTCTTGGGAGACTCACTCAAGTGCTTGACTCTACACTTTGTAGATATGGTGGTTTGAATATGCTTGGTCCGTGGGAAGTGGCCCTATTAGGAGGTGTGGCCTTGTTGGAGAGGTGCGTGGGTCACTGTGGCCATGGGCTTTGAGGTCTCTATGCTCACGCTCCACCCAGTGTAGGAGACAGTCCCCTTCTGCTGCCTATGGATCAAGATGTGGAACTCTCAGCTCCTTCTCCAGCATTGTGTCTGTCTGGACACTGCCATGTTTCCCACCACAATGATAATGGACTGACCCTCTGAACCTGTAAGCCAGCCTCAATTAAGTTTTCTTTTATAAGAGTTGCCTTGGTCATGGTGTCTCTTCACAGTAATGAAATCCCTAACTAAGACAGTGGAACTTTTCTTTTATTCTTAGATCCTTATAGCCAAGATTTAAGGAATCTTTAATTAGCTCTGTTTTTCAAAAAGCAAATGCCAACATGCTAGAACGTCCCCAGTCTGCATGTCTGCTCTTCATGAAGCCACTTCTGTAGAGACCTATTGGACCATAAGCTCCTTTCTAGCCTCTATTTCCTGGCCAGCACACCTGGCTTTCCCAACTGCTGCTGAAACTGACCGGGGGCGCTGTCCCCACTGGAGCCTGAGAACCAGCATCCTGGGCATTGAGGCATCAGGGGGATGTGGACAGAGGTTGGATCATGTCCTTCTGTTGGGGAGTCAGGATCCTAGCTGTGGGGAGTCGAGCTGGGGAATGAGAGGAGAGAGAGCAGTGGCAGGCTGTAGAGCATGTTCAAGTCCTCAGCAATTTTACTTATTCACTGGCTACAGAAATGACAAAGTATTTCTCAGGTACATTTTTCTGAAAAAGCTTACTTCCGTACTTAAACAGCCTAAGATATACAAGTACATAGATATAACTGAAAATGAAGACTACGTCATTCACTTCACACATTTGAGCAGCAGTGGTCAGAGGCTCGCCATGGCCTCTCTCTTGTGAGAGCATTCCTCGGTCACTGATGGAGGTTTGTTTGCCTTTCTCTTCCTAACCAAGGTTAAGTCCCACTGGGTTCTTGTAAAGATTGGAAATGAGGTGACAGGGAGTCGAATCCTTCCACTTCACACCATTTCCCTTCACTTCACACCCATTGGCTCTTGTTTTCCTCTCCCTTCAACAGAAGCAGCTTTAAGAGCCGCTCACCCTTGGAGATGGAAAACACTTTATTTTGCTGGGATTTCTAAGACATTGGAAATACTTTCAATGTCTGAGACATCCTTTTCCCTACTCTCCCCACCCCTCGGCCCTCTTGTGTGTCTGATGACTGACATGCCTTTTCCTTGGTCTCATTATTAATTGGTCACAGATATGAATCAGCTGAGTGAGCTTCTGTGGCAGTAATTGTGAACCATGCGTGAGTGGAGGGAGATCTCTGAGGTACAACTCTGGGACTGACCATCTGTGAGAGCTTCCTGAGTGCTCTGGGCCATAGCCTGTCATCTGTGAAACAGGGACATTGTCAGAGCACTGAGTGATTTTCAGATATTCTGAAACAGTGTCCTGCGCACACTGAAAAATGTGTGCATTCAGCAAGGTGCCACTAGATGAAATGGAAGACCATGTGTGAGCCCCAATTTGCAGAGCAGAGTCAAGATTAGACATATTTTCAGTTGATAGCGTTAAATGTTTAAGTATCTGTAAGTCTTTTTCAATGTGAAGGGGCTTGGTAGTATTTTTGTTACTTAAATGGGAACTTGTTCTGTGAAAGTTTCTGAGTTGTTAACCCACCAATGTAATTAATATTATTTACACCTCCCAGAGTTTGAGAACAACTTTCTTTTTTTATTATTTAAAATTTTTATGTGTATGTATGTTTGCTTGTCTGGTAAGTGTATGCACTTTGTGTATGCAGTGTCTGTGGAGACCAGAAGAGGGCGCTTGTCTTAGGGTTTCACTGCTGTGAGGAGACACCATGACCAAAGTAACTCTTAGAAGGGACAACATTTCACTGGGACTGTCTTATAGGTCCAGAGGTTCAGGCTACTATTGTCAGGTCTGGAAACATGGCAGCATCCAGGCAGACATGGTAATTCTCAGAGAAACTGAGAATTCTATATCTTGATCTAAAGGCATCTAGAAGGGACTCTCTCTTTCACACTTGAGGATATATATTACTTTAAAGCCCTGCCTGCACAGTGACACACTTCCTCTAACAAGGCCACACCTCCTAATAGTGCCACTTCCCATGGACCAAGCATATTCAAACCACTGCAGTGCTGGGTTCCTGAAACTGGAGTTGTAGTTATAAGTTGCCATGTGGGTGCTGGGGCTCAAACCAGAGTTCTCTGCAGGAGCAGCCAGTGCCTTTGCCATTGAGTCGCCTCTCCAGCCCCTTTGCTTCAGTCATGTTAGCAGCTGGATCTTTATCTTAAGTCTGTTGGAAATGTCTGAGTCTATGGCTTTAAAACAATTGACAAAGCAGCAGGTTTGTGTCCTCTCTGTTGAGCAGAGGTGTGGGGTATGTGTAGGTGTTGAGCAGAGGTGAGAGTGTGTAGGTGTTGAGCAGAGGTGTGGGGTATGTGTAGGTGTTGAGCAAGGGTGTGGGGCATGTGTAAGTGTTGGGGGTGCCCAGTATCCTCAGAGTCTGTGAAGGATCTGTGCTCCTGTTTCCACAGGCCCTGTGTAGGATCACACGGCAGTCTCCCACTGCCTTCCAGAATGTCATCGAGAAGGTGGGTCTTAATGCTGTCATCAGCTCCCTGGCCTCTGCCATCTGCAAAGTGCAGCAGTACATGCTGACCCTGTTCACAGCCATGCTGTCCTGTGGGATTCATCTCCAGCGGCTGATCCAAGAGAAGGTATGACTCTTCCTCCTATGATGGTACATGCAGCATAGAATGTCATCTCTGCAGACCCAAGGAGGCCTTTTGACCTTTGTCAGACTCCTGTATGTACCACAGAACATTCCCTGGAAGCTGCAAGAAACATGTGGCTTCTGCTATCTTCTTGTAATGAGGAGAAATAGTGACATCAGTGAGGTTGTCTCCTTGCTATTCTCTCTTATGCTGCAGCCTGGCTTGTTCCCTTTGTGCTTTGTCTTCCTTGAGGGGGAGGGACTCCCTTTCTCTGATTCCTGTGACCCATGTTCATTCCTCCCCTGGTTTAAATCTCTGGAACTCATGTCACCTCTTGCATCTTCTTCCTCCTGTTTTTGACTTCCTCTCCTTCTGGGCTCTTGATACCCTTTATGTGATTCCATGAGTTTTTATTGACACTGCTCTGTCAAGGGATGGCATTGGGGTGCCCTGACATGGTCAGATGAGGTCTAAGACCCCACAAGCCCCTTTGCTAATAGGGCTGGGGATGTGTTTTTCATGGTGTTCGGCTGGAATAGAATAATAGCTATCTAGTAGTTTTCTGTGTTGCAGACTTAACAACCTTTTTCCTTTGGCTTTGTGTAGGTATGCTTGCTTATTTTCTTGTGTATGTATGCATGTATTATATGCACATGTGTGTTTGGTGTGCTCACCTGTGAATGCACAGGTGGTGATATTTTTTTTTAGCAATTTCTTGGGATTTGAGGCTTTCGTCCTGGAGATAGACTGGTTCTGACTCAGAAGCTAAACAACTCACAAGTCTCAGAAAGTCCCTGAAACAGACCAGAATTACAAGGATCCTCTCTTCCCAAGGTTATATAAGTGGTAAGGATGGCTGAGGAGAGGTCACCCTCCAGCCTGTTGAGTTGCAAAGATGGCAACTGTTCTAAGTCCACAATCAGGCTGGGTGGGCGTTTGGGTGATGCAGTTGCCTTTGAGTTACCCATGCTCCTGTGAATAATTCCTCACTCATGCTTTTGTAAGTAACTGAAATAAACCCATTGCTTCTCCACGTGTGGCTTTGATAGAGTCATATCTTTGGTCTGTCCTTGCTGCCCTTTTTGGGGTGAGCAGATGTTTGTTTATATCTCCCAAGGAAAAGGTAGGAAGGCCTCTTATAAAGTGATTTCCATCTTATTAATTTTTGAGAGAGTCTCTTACTGAACAGTGTTTGCAGTTTTGGCTTGGTCACCTGACTGGTCAGCACATTCCCAGAGTTCTCCTGTCTCTTTCTCCCTGACCCTAGGGTGTTACAGCTGCAGGCTGCCAGGCTTGACTTTGGCCTGTGTGTTGGGGAATCCAATTTTCATGCTTACTTTGCAAATGCTTTACCCCAGAGCTGTCTCTCTGGCTCCTTAATTATTTTCTTGTTATAAACTTTTAAGTAAAATTGCCAGGTTTCTCTTATTTTTATAAGACTGCTTTCCTGAGTCATTTACCTTTAATAGTGTGGTCTAGTATGATGGAAACAGCTGCCCTGCTGCTGAAAGGCCCAACACGCCATGCTCTCAGAACTTAGAGCCTCTAAGCACAAGAGGAGATGAGTCCAGAAGACTGTGCAGCTCAGTGAATAGACATGGGCACCCAGCCTCAAAGAGCCTTTGGCATGCTGGGTAGTTGTCACAGAGACATACCCTGACTGCAGAAACAAAACCACCTAAAAAAGACTCCCTAGGAGCTAACTGTGATGAGGAACTGAAACTCAGCACCAAGAGTACCAGAGTGATGGAGGCTTGGAGACATGTGTGTCTAATGAAAAGCTTCAAACGTGAACTTGGTAGAATTATTGGGGCCCCTGTCACCAATTATGTGTGTACCTGTCACCAGTGTTTGCACACACAACTAATTTCATTTGACTCAAGTCCATCAAGGACACTCATATCATTGTTCAGTTACTTCCTGTTTCATCATGTCACAAATTAACAATTTAGGTCTCTTAAACATGCATTCATATGTGTGCATGCTTATACTTACATCTAAATATGAGATTGCACACATCAGCATGCATGGAGAGGCCATACTATAACTTGCAGGAGTTCAGTCTCTACCTCTATCATGTGATTTCTGGGGATTGAACTCAGATCATCAGGGTTGGCTGCAGTTGCCTTTGCTGTCTTGCTGGCCCACCCTGCCAGTTCTTGATATCCTGTCATGTTCAGTTTCCTCATTGTCTTGTACATGGCTTTGGTAGATTGTTTGACCTGGGATTTAACTATGACTTCTGCCTCAGGTCGACTGGTCTGTTCATCGCCTCAGCACAGAGGTCCCCTGCATCCTCTTCCATCTTCAAAGTGGATTTTTTGAGCAGAGAATTCAGAGTTCTGTGGACTTTTCCCCACCTGGATTGGCTGATTGAATCTAGCAAACACTATAAAAAAAATACAGCATCTTTTAACATGATGTGTGTGTTTCTTGTAATGTGTGCTTATAGGTTTGATTATATCCAAATTTGGAGTCATGGGGGGAGGTAAAATCCACCAGGGAATGGATTCCTCCCAGGAGAAGAGAGACCATGCGTCACTCACCTATCTCTGATGTACGGAACTGTGGTGGCTTGGGGCAGGCACAGCACAACCGACATCCAGTTTTGCTGAGGCCTCAGCAGCTTTGGGTGGTGGTTGCCGATGCTGGGCTCTACTGGCGTCTGAATCTTGTCATTCATCTTTATTACTTGGGACTCGTCTGTTGGAAAGATGTCTGAGGAGCGATCTGGTACATTTTACAGAAGCAAAGGCAGGGCAAATGCTTTGTACATTTGTTTACTGGTTTGCAGAATAATGAGTTGGTTGCTTAGCAGTCTCCAAAGACCATTTCTTTGAATATTCTTCCATGTGCACTTTCTGATTTGGCTGTGTAAGTCAGCGCAGCACAGAATAGCTTTCTTTCTAAAGGCGTCGAGTCGTCTCCTGGGCCTTTCCGTCCTGACTCTTGTGGTCTTTGCATCTTGTTGTGTGATATGACAATCGTTTCCGGCTTGGATGTCTTGTTTCTGGATCTGGAGCCGTCTGTTTCTCTAAGGAGTCTGGCAGGGGCTCTCCCTGGGTGTGGGCTGCTTATCGTCTCCAGTCTTTTTGATTGACGGGGCCAGGAAACATCTATTTAAAAATATGTTACCTGCTTGTGGTGGTGTTTATAGTTATATACTTGGTGGGTTTTTGGTTTTGTTTTTTTAATTTAAGCTGGAAATCTTGGTTCCTAATGTGATAGAATTTTACTGTTTTATAGTGTTTGGTCAGGATGGTAACACTAACGTTATGATTTCAAGTACAATTCTTATTTTTTTTGTTAGTGTTTTTGTGCTTGGGACACATAGGCATGTGTAGGCAGGTTAATCAGTGCACTTCAGTCTCTTATGCTGGACTCTCCGACACTGCTAATTCCATATGCACTTAGGTATTTACTTGCTTTTTTTTTTTAACTGAAGAATATTAAAAACAGTTCAATTTGACTTTTCATTTGAGGCAGGGTTTCTAATATCCCAGGCTACAGGCTGGTCTAAACTCCCTATGTATCTCAAAGTGACCTTGAGCTTATGATGCTCCTGCCTCTCAGTGCTGGGATTGGAGCTGTGTACAGTCATGTTAGGTGTACGTGGTACTGGGGATGGGACCTGGGCTTTGTGCATGCTGGGTAAGCACTTGAACACTGGGCTACAGTTCCAAACCTTAATTTGTCTTATGGTTGTTTAAAATCTTAGCTCGACATCTGGGAAAATTGCTAAGTGGGTAAATACACTTGCTATGCAAGTGTGAGGGCCTGAGCCTCCATCCCCAGCACCCATATAAGAAGCTAGGTATGACTCTCCATTGCTGTGAGGGCCTTGGTGGCTGTCAGACTCACTAGATACGGGTTCACGTGACAGACATTGTCTCAAAGGCAGAGATAAAGTAGGACACCTGAAGCCTTCCTCTGGCCTCTATGTGACTCATCCCCCCCCCACCCCTGCCCCCAAACTTGATTGATGGGTCACTTAAAGAAAAGAATGACTTGGAACCTGTGGATAGCTCAGTGGTTAAAGACACTTGTTGCTAAACTGATGACCTGAGTGTGATCTCTAGACCCACAGAGGAAGGAGGGAACCAGCTTGTAAAAGTTGTTCTTTGACTTGTACATATATGCTGTGGCAACACACACACTCACACATACTCACAACTCACACAGTCTCACACGCATACTCATACACACTCACACACACTCACACACACACACTCATATACACATTCACACACACTCATATTCCATACTCACATACATACTCACACAATTCATACTCACACAGATACTTTCACACACATACACTTACACACACACACACACACACACACACACTGATTTTTGTTTTTTTTAATTTTGTTTTGTCAACTTGATATAAATCTAGACATATCTGAGAAGAGGGACTCTTAACGGAGAAAACACCTCCAATTGGCCTGTGGACAAGTCTGTATAGTGTTTTCTTAGTTAATGACGACTGTAGCAGAGCCCACTCACTAGGGGCAGGGCCACCCCTGGGCAAGTGGTCCTTGGAGCTGTAAGCAAGCAGGCTGAGTGAGCCATGGTGAGCAAGCCAGTAAGCAGCATGTCTCCATCGCCTCTGCTTCAGCTCCAGCCTCCAGATTCCTGCTTTGAGTTCCTGCCCTGACTCCCCTTCATGGTGGGGCTGTAGGATAAAATCAACCCTTTCCTCCAATGTTGCTTTTGGTTGTGGTGTTTATCACAGCAACAGAAACCCTAACTAAAATACTAGTTTTCCTTCTTACGCATACAGCTCTCTGATGGATGACCTGCTTTAATCTTCTGTTAAGAATATAAGCAAACATGCCTGCTTGCTCGCCTGTCTTTCTTTCTGTCTGCTTGTCCTCTGCGTATCCATATAACGGCTATTTTTTTCTCTCTCCATCTCTGACTCTATTTCTCTCCCTGCCTCACATCTGTGTGAGGGGGATGTTAATGTTACTTTCCCTACTTCTGACTGGGAACAATTCAAGCCCCGAGTCTTAGGGAACCCAGCAGAACCAAGCTGTCCTACTTAGGGAAAATGGCCTCTGATTGGTAAGTTCCACTGGGCTGGAAGAAGAGTGATCTTTGTGGGAAGACACAGCTTTATACAGAATGGACCCTTGCCCCTGGAAACCCTCCATATCTGTGTGGCATCTATGCCTTGGCTGCCCAGTGGCCCAACACCCACTTCACACAGGACTCTGTAATGAGAATCAGCTAGTGCTGACGTCCCACAAGCCCCGGATCCTGTCCTAGCTGGTAGAAAAGGTGACCAGGCTTGCATTTTGGACCAGTGTTTAGTTGACACTTAAAAACTGGTAGGGGCTGTGATGTTCTTTCCTCCTGACACCACAGGCTACCCCAAAGGTGCCATTTGTATGGTTCTTGGTGGGTTATGGGTGAGGAAGAGTCTCATTCAAAAATCTGCCTTCGCTAAAAGTTTACAAAGTTTACATCAAACAGTTTAGAGTTTATATTAATCAGTGTTTGGAGCCATTGTGACGATTTTACTTTATTTTGTTTGTTGTTGGTTGTGTGAGACAGTTTTTGTATGTAGCCCTGCCTGTACTGGAACTTGCTTTACAAACTAGGCTGTCCTGGAACTCACAGAGCTCCACCTGCCTCTGCTTCCTGAGTGCTGGGCTTAAAAGGCTTGTGGCGCCACACATAGCCAATTTTTGGTTTTAAGGAATGGATTTGAAGATGGAAATCCTTTATTGTTCCATTTCTTCTTAAAGTTTATCCGAAATCCTAGTATCTACTAGATTTTAGGAACCCAGTTCCTCATCGAAAATACCATGGATTATTACAGTAACTCACTGAATATCCATGCACTTTTATGGGAACACTGTGACAGGCTAGTGATGAGGCAGTCTGACAGGCAGCGACAGGCAGTGTGGTCCAGTCCTTCCTGGAGCCCAAGGGAGCCCATGGGGGAACCTGCAGTGAGGCAGCTCCCTTGGTGACAGGCGTATTCCTTTCCCTTTAAAGATTTATCTATTCTATGTGCACGAGTGTTTTGTGAGCATGTATGTCTGTGACCATGTATGTATCTGATGGACACCAAGGCCAAAGGCATCAGA
This sequence comes from Rhabdomys pumilio, assembly GCA_030674055.1. Classification (NCBI taxonomy): domain Eukaryota; kingdom Metazoa; phylum Chordata; class Mammalia; order Rodentia; family Muridae; genus Rhabdomys; species Rhabdomys pumilio. The sequence continues at coordinate 40,048,335 of JANHMN010000020.1, forward strand.
TACCCTGCAACTGCAATTACTGATGATTGTAAGTAATGATGTGGTACTGGGAATAGAACCTGTGTCCTCTGGAAGAGCAGCCAGTCTCTTAACCACTGAGCTGTCTTGGCAGCCCCCAAAGTGTTTTTCTTGCAACATCACTAGATGTACTGGTTTAGCAGTTGCTAATGAAGGATTTATGAAATGCAAACGGATCCCCAAGGGCTACTCAGATGATGAGCTTGCATCTTGCCGTCACCTTCAGTCTGCATTAGCCAGTGTGTGTCGTCTCCAGGAATGCCTTGGCAGTGCTTCCTTCAGGCATGATGTGAGGTCAGCAGGAAGCAAGAGTGCAATGTCACCATGATCACCTGAGTGCCCTTGCTGATCTCAAGAATATTACCACACCAGCTAACGTGGTCAGGCTGTCCTCATGGGCTGTCGGCTGTGATGCTGGGTGGATGCGTTCCTCATGGGCTGTCGACTGTGACGCTGGGTGGGAGCAATCTGGTTTTGCCCGCCTATGCTTTTCACTCATCACCTAATCTGATCTTTATGATGTGTGTGTGTAAGCAAGGACAACTTTCCTCAGGGTCTGTCCACCTTACTTTTATGCAACAGGGTTTTCCACTGGCATAAACTTTTGGAGTAGGCCAGGCTGGCTGGTCAGTGAGTCTCAGGTATTCACCAGTGTCTGCCAGCTCCCGTAACCTCCCTTCCGTCTGCCCAGATGTCTGTCCTGCAACAAGATGTGCACTGGGAAGTGGTGTGTTTGCTTTGGTCCTGTGTTGTTTAACAGATTTCCCATTTTAAATGCTGATCGCTCTGGTTTTATTTGTGATGCTGTTACCACTACAAGGACGTGCGTGTGGGATTCATTTGTGTTTCAGTCTGAGGAAAAATTCCCTTAGATTAGCAGCTGTGTCAGAAGAAAACTGCAGGAGTTTGAGACTCGGTCATTTCCTGTCAGCTGTGGGCAGGGTGGAGTCCTCGCTTGCTGTCAGCTGTATTAAAGGTTGATCTGTGTGCAGGGACCCCTTCATCTTTGCTGAAGATGAAGTGAATTAAAGTTTCATAAAGTGAATTAGTATTTTTCCTGACTTTAAATTTTTTTTTTGACTGTTAATGACAACTTGAGTGTCATAGTCAGACCTTTGGAAAGAGGGAACCTCAACTGAGGAATTCCCACCGTCAGATTGGCCTGCAGACATGTCTGTAAGGGGAGCTTCTTGATTAGTGACTGATGTGTGAGGACCTAGCCCACTACGGGCAGTGCCATTCCCTAGTCAGGTGGGCCTGGGCTGTATAAGAAAAGGAGCTGATCTTAAGGTAGAGAGCCAGCCAGTAAACTGTGCTCTCTCACAGTCTCTGCTTCAGTTCCTGCCTCCAGGTTCCATGCTTGAGTTTCTGCTCTGGCTTCCCTCAGTAATGGACTGTGACCTGTAAGCCAAACAAACCCTTTCTTCCCCAGGTTGCTTTTGATCACAGTGTTTACGATGCTGTGCTTTTTAAGATGTCTGAAGTCATGCTGCTTGGATAGGACTCTGTAGAGGAGGCTGAAGGGGCGCCACTGATTCGAGGGCGCAGTGTTATAGGCCTTGTTTTTTTTATGGACATTTTTACGTCAGAAAAATTCACCTTTACCCACATAAAGTGTGCTGTGGGTGCAATGTTTTCATGGTTTCATTTCCATGAATAGAGCGTCTACTCTGTGCTTACACTTTCTCCTTTCTTACTAGATCATTAACGAGTGTTTCTTCATTCTGAGATTTAAATCAGCCCCCATCTCTCTCCTCCTTTTCTTCCTTCCATTCTTCCCTCCCCTCCCCCACCCTGGCCTCTTTTTGTGTTCACTTCTCCTAGGTTTATTCCCAGTGGGACATGGCAGCCGCTCCTAGTGCATCACTCCTGGCCCTTCCGCCGCTCACTGTACTTTCCTCTGTCACATCCCTTGGTCCCAGTGTCAGTCATGTGTGTCAGCTATTCTCTCTCAGGGTTTTCTTTCTTCGTGGAGAGACCTGTCCTGGGGTCTCTGACAAGTTCCAGTGTGGACAGACAGCCCTCAGAGCTGGTCACAACCAGCAGCTTGCAGTCACGCAGGGAATTCCTTCACCTTTCCTTGGCTCTGTGTTTTCGTCTTGCCTTATTTCTACCTGGTGACTAAGTGGGCACAGAAAGAGGAGCAGGTGCTGGCAGGCAGGATGGCTCAGCAGCTGAGAGCACTTGCTGCTAAGAATCAGGACCTGAGTTTGATCTCTGGACCACACAGGAGAAGGAGAAAGTTGTCCTGTGTGAGTGTGAGTGTGAGTGTGAGTGTGAGTGCACACACATAAATAAATGAATATGAACATGTTGAAAAGAACAGCGGCCATCTGATAGGATGAAGAGCTGAAGGACACAGCTCCAGCACCCAGGTGGTGGTGGCTGTAGGGATGTGGGCACCCACGTATCCACAGTGGCTGCAGCTTATACAGCAGGTGGAGAAGGGAGGGCAGAAGAAAGCCTGTGGTAGAAACTCAGAGGGAGACAACATGCTGGAACTCAGGGCTTGTCTTACTTAGGGTTTTATTGATGTCAAGAGGCACCATGACCAAGACAACTCTTGTAAAGGCAAACATTTAGTTGGGGCTGGCTTACAGGTTCAGAGGTTCAGTCCAGTATCATCATGGTAGGAAGCATGGCATCATGCAGGCAGACTTGGTGCTAGAGGAGCCAAGATTCTGCATCTTGATCCAAAGGCAGCCACAAGGAGACTGCCTTTCACAGGCAGTGAGGAGGAGGCTCTTTTCTGCACTGGGCAGAGCTGGAGCACTAGCAGACCTCAAGCCCACCTACACAGTGACACACTTCCTCCAACAAGGCCACACCTCCTAATAGTGCCACTTCCCATGGGTCAAGCACATTCAAATCACCACAGGAGGGACACAGAAAGTGCAGTTGGACATGGGGGAAGGGAAGAAGAGTCAGAAGCGTTCTGAGTTTGGCTGTTATGACAATTGTGAGAGCAGGGTGAGCGTGTGTGTGTGTGTGTGTGTGTGTGTGTGCGTGCGTGCATGCGTGTGTGCATGTGTGCACGTGTATGTGTGTGCATTGTGTATGTATGTGTGTGCACGTG
>JANHMN010000020.1:40051438-40061438 GCA_030674055.1 Rhabdomys pumilio
GCGCGCGCACACGCGCGCTCGCGTGTGCCTCTCCTGTTTGCATATGAACCCGTCTGGTGAGTGTCAGTGGCCATTGCTCAGTGTTGTCAGGAAAATAGAGGTTCTCATTCATGTTTGTCATCAGGCGTGGCTCTTGTTTTGTTTATTAAGCCCCACAGAGCTCCATCAGTTCAACATAAGAACTGTTTCTGCGCAGACATGTTTGCTTCTGCTGAGACACAAATCTGCATGTTCCTCTACCTGCTCCATCTACCACACTCCTGCCACACTTCCTGTTATTACTTCCTGCCACACTTCCTGTTATTACTTCCTGCCACACTTCCTGCCTGTAGTTGAGTACTTCTGCCACACAGTTTATACTTGAGTACTTTTTAGTTTTCAAGTGGGCTGGATTTGAACTCAGCTCAGAATTTGAGCAAATCACTCACCATTTGAAAATTTAATTTTTTCTTTAAAAATTTAAATATGTTTTAAATTAAAATATAATCACATCACTTCTTTTTCCCTTTCCTCCTCCTAGGCCCTCCTATGTCCTCTCCCTTCAACACCTCTCATAACCCTCCTGCAAGATATAGGTGTAGGAATTAGGATTCTATTTGCCCAGGAATTAAGGCCAACAATCAACAGCAGAAAAAAGAAATGCTTTTGTCAACACACACTGACTAATTTCAGGTTTAAGAAAGATAGCAGTACATGTGGGTTTGGATCAAGCCAAGGACACAAACGTAGCCAATGAGATTTTATCTCCTGGCCCTGTTTGCTCACTGCAGGCTGAGCTGACCTTTCTAACATGTCTTCCACAGGACTTTGTCTCTACAGTCATCCGTTTACTTGACAGTCCATCCACCCCCATCAGAGCCAAAGCCTTCCTGGTGCTGCTTTACATCTTGATTCATAACCGAGACATGCTGCTGCTGAGCTGCCAAGCGAGGTACCGTGCCTCCGAGAGGGTCTATCCGGGGCCTGTTTGATTGGTGGTTTGTATGTGTGATTGTATAGACTACTTATGGACCTTTCTGTGTTTCCTATTGAAAACCCTTTCTGAAGTTCATCAAGAGTTTAATCCATCTCCCTGGGAGTTTAATGTATCCCAGGGAGGACCCTGAGCACAAGCAGGCTGGCCTTGAAGCTGTGGTCCTCATGCTTCAGCCTTCCCAAGAGGTAGATTACAGACCAGAAACCCTGAGGCTTTGTTCAGTTAGGACTCTGCTGGGTACAGAAAAGTGGGGAAGGCACTAAAGCTGGGCAGCTTCTGAGCTATTCCCACGGACAATGCTGACCAGCCTCCTCCCCAGCCCTTCACTTTGGCCTCCTTCTCCATTGGTGTCCCAAGGTCCCACCTGAAATTCTCTCTCTCTCTCTCTCTCTCTCTCTCTCTCTCTCTCTTTCTCTCTCTCTCTCCCTCCTTCCCTCCCTCCCTCCTTCTCTCTCTCTTTCTCTCCCTCTCTCCCCCTCACCCCCTTTCTTCCTTACCCCCTCTCTCCCTCTCCCCTTCATCCCCTTTCTCCCTCTCCCCCTCACCCACTCTCTCCCTCTTCCCCTGGAAGTTCCACCTTCTCCTCTCCTGCCCAGCTACAGGCTGTTCAGCTCTTTATTTAACCAATCAGGAGGTGCTGGAGAACAATGCTTTACAAGATACTGAGTCTCGTCAAAGCCTGAACTGCAGCCAGATCTCTGGGTACAGAAGTCAGCATATGAATCCACAGTGCACAGAAACATCCCCAGCACAGCAGGAAGGAAGGAGCTGAGGCACTTCACTGTGTACAAGAGAAGACACAGACTTGAGTCAGAATTCTGGGAAGGCTGGAATGGGGGTACCAGGTGCTGTCAGGGCAGAGCTGTGAAATGTCCCTGGAGATTGGGTTTCCAGCTGCTGTCCTCCATGGAGAACATCTGGAGGCTCCTGGTCTCAAGAACTGATGTGGAAAGTTTCAGAGGAATAACAACCAAGGCTGATTTCTGGCCTCCATGGACAAGGAACTAGGCACACACATAGGCATCACACAGATGCTTATTCCCTCTGTCCACCTATGAGTCCTGAGGATGGGACCCAGCCATCAAGTGTGGCAGTAAACACTTTTACTTTGGTGGGTGATATTTGGTGATATATTTTGCTTCCCAGGAGGTTTGAGTCTTTCTTCACTCTGCATTGGTAGGTCCAGGGTGCAGAGGAGGTGTTGCTGGTCACTGGACCCCTTGTGTGGGGATCGGGCCATTACCATTGAGAATGGTAAATAGCTACCAGTCAGACACTGGTTCAGCTGTGTCTGGGGAACCTGAAGTGGCCCAGCTTTGCTGTGGGAAATGGATAGTCAGCCCGTCACTCATGGCTCCCTCCTGCCCCGGAGAACTGGGCCATTGTTGTCAGCTTCATCCTTTCAGGGGGAAGGGGTACTGCCCACACCTCCCAGCTGAGGACCTGGAGTGGGCTCTGCAGTGAAAGGCCAACGCCCGTGGCTCACCAGAACTCTGGAGGAGGGAGAGGTTGTATGTGGCTTCCTTTTGATCTGTCAGACATAGAATGTGGGACTAGGAAGGCATGCTTCTTGGGGACTTGTTAGAATTGTTCTGGGCTGGAGGCTTTGGAAGTGCTCAGGTAATAGCCGAGGGACTAAGACGATGAAGGAGACTCATGGCCACACTGTTCCTCCCGCGCTCTTCCTCCCGTCCACCACTCTCTGGGCAGCTCACCTCCTCCCATTTTCCCTTCGGAGGCTAATTAGGCTCGTTTTAGTTTTAAATTTATTTTACTGTTATGTCTAGTGGTAGAGACCTCAGGAGAGAGGGACTGCTTCATCTTGACAGAAGAGGGAATACAAATCTCTAGTGAATATTGCCTGTGGAAGTGAGTTGCTGCAGCCTTCAGGAAGGAGCCGGGTACTGCCTGGCAGTAAATGCCGCCATCACTGTGGGTTTGGCAGATTTTTGTCTGATATCCAGCCACTGTGAATGGCTGAGGTTCCACATGCCAAGGTGTCCCATGGGCATTCCTGTGGCCAGTGATGATGGTGTGGGATCCAGTGAGGGATCATGTGATTGATCTTGAGGGTGTTCATTGGGTGTAGATAACGGGGGAGGGAAGGTCTGGTTCTGTATTCATTGTGAACATAATTTGGTAAAAGAAGAATCCACAGTGGCAGAAAACATGTACTTTCATGTTTCTGTATATATCACTCATCAAAAATAGGAACCAACGAACAACACCAAATTAGTGTTTTAGGCCGATGGAACTGAGGGGTTACCTGTCCTGACTCAGTTGTTATACTGAGTGTGATGAGTTGAGTGTGACATGACCCAATGGCTCGGGGGTCCAACACTCAGTCCCCAGATGTGGTGCTAGTTTGAAGGTTGTGGCAGGTGGAGCCCACAAGGAATGGACCTGAAGTCCCAACCTTTCCCTGGTTCTGGTCCAGCTTTTGTCTGCCTTTGATGGGAGAAGTACTGGCTGGCTGCCTGCTCCTGCTGCCCTGAACTCTACTGAGCCTTCTCTGCTGTGTGGACTCACTCTTGTCTCTAAAACCAGTGCTGCTGGGATGAAGGGAGGAGTCGAGCTGTGAGTGTGTCCTACTCCTGTAACTAAAAACAAAACAAAACAAAACAACAAACAAGAATCCAGAGGAAAGTGTTTGAGGGGCTCAGCAGGTAAAGGTGATGGCCACCAATCCTGATGACCTGGGGCCCACATGGACAGAGGGAATAGACTCCTGAAAGCTGTCCTCTGACCTCTACACATGTGCTGTGGCTGTGTGTAGCCATACACCCCTCCCCCACAAAGAAATAAACAAGTAAACAGTATTAAAAATTTAAAGGATACAGGATTGTCAAGGTGGTAAGAATTGATTTTTTTCCTAGACTTGGGAATTTGACCTGGCGATGTAAGTTCTTCTCGGAGAGTATAGAGGCTCCTGTTTCCTGTTGCCCTGCAGCCTGGCTAAGTTATTATGTCTGCAGTAGATACCAAGTTGAATAGGAAAACACACAAACCAGGCTGTTCAGCTGCCTGTGCTGACTCTGTATGCCGCAGTACCCAACCTTTCCTGGCCCTGCCGCTCCGCCACAGCTGAGTCCCGAGTGTCATCCCGTTGCCTGTCAGCCACTGATGGACGCTCTGGCCCTCAGCCTGTGATAACCTTTATGGTGTTTTGTGGATATTTTTCTGCTTCCTGTCATCTCTGCCATCCCTTGATTGTCTATACTTCAGCACATTTTGTGTGATGTCAGCTCTTCCATCCATCTGCAACAAGCCGTCAGCATCCAATAGAAAGGATACGACAGCCCTCAAATGTCCACCCATTTCTTCAAACTGCTCTCTGCTCAGGCTGTGTGTGAGGAATGGTGAAATGGGGCCTTCAGCGCCTCTGAGGAGGACTTCTCCTGAGGATGGATGGTTCTACAGGTCCACAGTGAAGTGTGCTGTGAGTGGAGCATGAGAGCCCTGATGTGTGTGTGGGGGGGTGAAGAGGGATCAGGCTTTTCTCCCCTCCCCCATGGCATCTCTGTTAATATGGAAATCAGTGAAATAAAGGGAAAAAAACTGCTTTGATCATAAAAGGAAGATTTTCTTAAAGAAATATTTACTCTGGATAATTGGTTAACTGTGTGGGAAAATTTTATTTTCTCTGCTTATACAAAAGTTAATTCCAGGTGGATTAAAGAATTATATACCCCAAAGAAACCAAAAACAGCTGGAAGGAAATATGTTTAAATCTGGGGGAGAAAAGAAAGCACAGAAGCAAATACTTATCTGGGTTCCGCATAATCTGGAAACTTTTCTATCCCTTAAAAATCACAGGTAAAGTACTGGCTGCTCTTGCAGAGGACCCGGGTTCAGGTCCCAGCACCACACTGTGGCTTATAACTACCTGTAACTCCAGCTCCGGGGGGTTGTGCTGCCCTCTTCAGGCCTCTGTGAGTGCTGTGCACATAGGTGAAGGCACAACACCTATATATAGAAGTAAAATAAAACAGAAGTTATAGGTAAACCTTACATGCTCACAAAACTTCTGTGGTTTTGTTTTGTACATAATAATCTCTCTGCTTTAAAGAGATTTCTGATGACAGGGATAGACACTTTGCATCATTACTAATTAAAGAAGTGGCTGGAGAGATGGTGCAGTGTGTGCTGATTGCTATGCAAGTCTGGAGATCTGAGCTCAGGCCCTGGAACGCGTGCAAATGTGTATGGAGAGAATGCCTTTTAAAGGTTGTCCTTGCTTCCACGTATGTGCTGGGACACATGTGCCTACACATGATCATGCCAAAAAATGGAAACAATAGTTGAAGATGACAGTAAGTGATACAGTCACCATCGCCATCTTACATCTGAAATCAAGATGGAGGGGGGCGGCATTTGCTGCCCGGCTGAGGCTACCTTTGCATGGGCAGTTTTGGGACGTGTCTTAGGTACTCAGTTGGGTATTTCCGGTATGTGACTGAGCCTGCACAGGTGTGTGCTTCTCTAGTGACCCTAAACAGCTTACAGAGCAAACACCCCTGTAGTTCCCTCACTAACTCTGCTTTCGCTAAGCCCCTGAGTAGCCTCTGTTCTTGCCTCGGTGCCCTTGTCATACCCAGGCCCCGTGTGGAAGCACAGAAGCAGCTAAAGGACTCCGGTGATGTTTGCAGAGTGTGCGTTTTCTGTGCATAGTTATGGAGAGCATCATCTGGATTGGGATCTGTTAGTGAATGTCACCTTCCTGTAGAAACGTTTTCATGCGATCTCATTTTTTTTCTAGAATTTCTCTCTCTCTTTTTTTTTTTATTACATTAGTTACTTTTCTGTTGCTGTGATAAAATACTGTGTGTAGAAACAGTGAAGGCACAGGATGTGGGGTGAGGCTATGAACTCTCAAAGTTGCCTCCCCAGTGATAGACCTTCCTCCAGCCAGATATCACATTCTAGGGGTTCTATAAGTTTTCTAAACAGCGCCACCCAGTGGTGGCAAAGAATCCAAGTACTTGAGCCTATGGGGGACATTTCTCATTTAAACTATTACACATGTATACACGTGTGTGATGTGAATGCATGGATGCATATATACATATGAGCACATGTGCAGATGTGGATGTAGTATGCATGTGTGTGTACTTGTGTGTGTGCACATCTATGTGTGTGTACAATGTATATGTGTGCATGTGTATTGTGTGTGTGTCCGAGGCTGAGGTTGGGGATTATTTCAGTGTCTCGTTTATCTTATTCTTTGAGCCAGGTTGTTTCAATCAAACTCAGAGCTCATTGGACAGGGCTAGTCTTTGGAGCTAGCTTGCTCTGGGGATCCCTTCTAGACTTTCTGAGGCTGGAATTACAGGTGACTCCCCACACCCTCTTGGCCTCTCTGTGGGATCTGCACTCTGATCTTCTTGCTTCCACAACAAGTGCTTTGCCCACTGAGCTGTCTCCCAGTTCTCTTTCTTGGAGTCTCTTCTCAATAATCTTAAGCCCCAAGTGGGTTCTACCCATCCACTGAACTGCTGTCTATTGTTCCTTGGCAGCATGCCCTGCACAGTTAGCCATGCTCAGTTGAAAGGCAAGATGCAGCCAATTCTGGTTTGACATTGTGTTCCCCAATGAACAACTGGATGGTGTTCCCCAAGGGTCACATTTCATTAGGTCAGTAGTGCGTTGTATCTGCCCATTCAACACACAGGCTCTGTTTTTCTCTGCCAGTCAACTGCCATAGTCCCTAATCAGAGTTAGGACTGGCAGTGCATGGAGATCTGAACCTCCTCCACACATGGTGGGCATTCTGGACTTAGCCAGGATCATTTCTACTCCATAAATGATGGCTTACGACTGTGTGCCCAGCCTACTAGATAACAACAGGCAACTTGGGCCTCAAAATGCATTGGTCCCACCAATGAGAGCATGGCTTTGGTCCAAAAGCCCAAAGATTCATGTTGTGACTCATTATGCTGCCGTGGTCCTGGGCCCCACTTACTGCAGGCTCTAAGTAACTAGTCATACTCCAGCAAAAGGCTCCGAGGAACATTCTAGATTCCTGTTTTTCCTTTCTGCTCATACAAATTCTTACATTTCAGTTCAGTTAGTCAGCATATGGGCTCTAAGAGTTGCTAAGTATGCCTCTCCCAGTTACAGATTTAGGAAGTAAAGAACCAACCAGAGTAGGCTCACAGATATGCTGGGGTTGCTGGGAGTTGAATTTAGTTGAAAGTCTATTTATCACCTGGCCTCCAGAGCTGAATCAAACCTTTGATCAGAAATGAAGGTGTTGGATTGGAGCAGTTCATCTAGGATCCTGGCAGGAATGGAGGAGAGAGGAGAGACACGTCTGGTAAATATTTAAGGGAAATTATTCCTGAATCGGGAGAAGCAAGGGCTACGTGAACTGTGTGTACAGCGGACACATACTGGGCTCGGCATGGAAGGAGCTAGAAGGACCTGAGGGAAGCGCTGTGGCTTGTGTGGAGGCCAGCGAGGAGTAAGGCTGTCATGCTCCAGCAGCACACTGCCCATGAGGATTGTAGGTGGGAGTGGTCGACTGCTGGTCACAGCGGGGGGGGGGGGGGGGGGCAAGGAGAAGCTGAGACAATGGCCGAGTGTGACCTCTCCCTCCTCTCCCCGTAACAGTTACAGAGAGCAACTTGTGCAGGGAAAGAGGGTTGGATCAGCTCACAGTTGAGAACCGTACTGTCCACCATGGCAGCAAGCATGGCAGGAGTGTGGACCTGGGCCGCCTCACGTGTGAGCCACTCAGGGAGTGTCAGTGCACATCTGCCAGTGTAATCTGCTGGTGCACATCTGCCAGTTCACATTTGTGTGGTGCACATCTGTTGGTACACATCTGCTGGTGCACATCTGCCAGTTCACATCTGTGTGGTGCACATCTGCTGGTGCAGGTGCACATCTGGGTGGTACACATCTGGGTGGTGCACATCTGGGTGGTACACATCTGCTGTTGCACATCTGGGTGGTACACATCTGCTGTTGCACATCTGTGTGGTGCACATCTGCTGGTGCAGGTGCACATCTGGGTGGTACACATCTGGGTAGTGCACATCTGGGTGGTACACATCTGCTGTTGCACATCTGTGTGGTGCACATCTGTGTGGTACACATCTGCTGGTGCACATCTGTCAGTTCACATCTGCTGGTGCACATCTGCCAGTTCACATCTGCTGGTGCACATCTGGCTCCTCTTTCTCCCTTTTCCTTCAGCTCAGAGCCCCAGCCTGTGAGCCTTTGCCTCTGACATTCCAGGTGGACCCTCTCTGGTGACACCCTCACAAACACATCCAGAGGGTGTCTCCTAGGTATTTTTATATCCAGTCAAATGGATAATGAAGATTACCCTGTAGTGGGACTACCTTGAACCAACCAACAATATAAATAACGACACAGAGACTTTTTAATATTTTAAAGCGGCTGGGCAGTCTCCTGGGTGCTCTAATCTGACTAAGGAAGGTGGCTGGAAGAATGAGTCTTGGCTTTTTGCAGTTTACTTTGGGTTATTTCTGAGTGCCCATCTTTTTAACCTGGTCTTTGCAGAATGCTAAGAAATACAGTTTGCTGGATTGGGGTTGAACAGCCTAAAATGTTTTGGATGCTGCATGCAAAGGTCTCCTCATTTTATCCTCCTTGTCCACAATGGGTTCTTGGAGTGTGGGAGGTTCCCTTGTCAGTGACCTCTGAGACCTCTCCTGGTACGGGTTTGGGCAGACTCTGGTGGGGCTTGCTGGGCCGGGCCATACTGGCCTTCCTCAGCTGTGTTCTCTCTTCTGCCATGTTTTCCTCAGCAGACACACTGGCTGTTTTCTTATGGGCTCGCTCTGCAGTAGGGTTTTAAAATGTGAATCGACTTCAACTTAAGGAAAAGATATTTTAGACTTTGGCAATGAATAGCACATTATTAAATTTTGTGGTGAATAATTTAGATCTTAGAAAAAAGTTAAACCCTTAAAGACATATAGGAATATACTTTTGTATATACCATGGATTTGAGGGCACATTTTTTTTTTTCTTCTTTTAATTCTGACTACCAAATGGTAAGCAAACCCCTTTTGCCTGTTCTCTACAACTGGGATAGCTATTGATTTAGGGCAGTGGTTCTCAAATCTTCCTAAGTCTGTGACCCTTTAATACAGTTCCTCATGTTTGGTGACCCCAACCATGCCTGTTGCCACGTCATAACTGTAATTAATGTAAATATCTGCATTTTCTGATGGTCTTAGGTAGCCCCTATAAAACGGTTGTTTGACCCCCAGAGAAATTATGACCAGCAGATTGAGAACCACTGATTTAGGGGATTTCCCAGGGCAGGGAGAAAAGCCCGCTTTGAAGTTATCCCAGTCTTTGTTCAGGTGTCCCCCCTACATTCCAGAGTCAAATACCAAGGTCATCTGGAGAAATCCAACTGTAGGCTACACAGTGCCACCCTATGGCTTGTGTAGGGACTACTCTCATAGAGGCTGGATCCTCTGGGATCAGTATTTAGAGCCAGAGGGAGAGAAACTATGGGGAACCCAAGAAGTTTGGGGTAGCAGCCATGGGGAAATGTTGGCAGATTATAACACTGGCACTGCCTTGCGTAAATGTCAGGGTAGGAAAGTAAACCTCTGTCCAAGTCACACTGTGCAAGATCAGGTAGGTGTGTGGCACATTTGCGTGTGACAAGGTGAAGCACAGAAGCAGCTAGTAGGCAGCAAGACAGACTCTTGACAGCTGTGAACTTAGGTATTGATTCCGCTGAAAGGACTCACAAGCTCCGTTATAAAGGAAATACTATATACTGTTAGCTTAAAGTTAGGGACTTCTGTTAGAGCAAAGTTAAAAACAAATTAAAAAAAAATCCAGATCAAGGCATAGAGCAGTGGACGGCACTTGTCACATGAATAATACCCCATTGAGCAAGTAACCTAAAGGACCAGAAAATCCAGGAGAAAAAAAGAAACAAGATTAAACAGGCCCTTCACACGTGTGTTCCTTCACACACGTGTCTCTCCTCCCACGTGTCTACTCTAAGATGTTCAGTCAACACATGAG
>JANHMN010000020.1:40062969-40088441 GCA_030674055.1 Rhabdomys pumilio
ACACACACACACACACACACACACACACACACACACACACACACACAAGTGAATGAAGAGGCTCAGTGGCTACCCAGGACTGTAGATTGAAGGTAAATCACCTCACCTGCTGGGTTGTGATGGACCCGTGGCCAGAGACTCCTGCCCTCTGATCTTTTACCATCATACCTCCCCTGCTGTACTTCTCAGGCGACATTCTCAATGCCCTGGCAAACGTGTCCGGCCGGAAGCACCCATCCACGGTCCAGGGGAAGCAGCTGAAGATGTGTCTCCCCATGATGCCCGTGGTGCTCCACCTGGTCATGTCTCAGGTAACACATCCACCTCCATGCTTGTCCTCCAGAGCAGAGCCACCTCTACTGCGACCAGACTCTTCTGTCCATTTGTCTTGGACTAAATTTGTTGATGGTTCTGGAGACCTAATCTGTGGAAACTCTCGTTCCACAGGTATTCCGACCTCAAGTTGTGACAGAAGAGTTTCTCTTCAGCTATGGAACGATTCTTGTGAGTAGCAGGAGTCATGTCTGGCTAACGCCACTGCCATTGCTGCTGGCTGCAGCACGGGTGTGAGGAGGGAGAAATTGAAAGGCCTGGTGGCATTTGTTTGTAGGGAAGTGACCTTTTTATATTTTTATCTGTTCTCTGTAATAAAATTTGACATTTGGGGAAAATACATTCTCTCCTGATAATGTATTTTGTTCAGAGACAGCCCCTAATAGGGTAAAAAGCCCACGTAAACAGTCAGTAGATACTGAGTTAAGCATTTGAACAGACACGGGTGGGAGTGGGGGGCTAAGAATGCCATGTTACTAACCCGCTTGCTGCCAGCCACGTGCACATCTCTCTAGGGTGACAATTTACTAAGTTAGACTCAGTTGTGCTCTGTTTTTTTCTTTTTTACTCAATTTTGACAATGTGGGAAGACGTGAAAACCAGCTGACATGTGACTTTCATTCCGGGTCTGCATACACTGATCGACCTTCCTGATGGTGCTGTGGCCCAGGCAGTGACAGTGCTTTGTGTTGTGGGCATGCTGAGGCAGGACACTCTAAGTCCTGTCACTTGCCACCTGGAGCCTGACCTTGCCAGCTACAATAAGCCCAGGGGGCTGGAGGGTGTCACAGAGGTGCAGACAAAGCAGGGTGGCATCTCAGTGTCATTGTTGTTTCAGGGGAATTGTTGTTGGTGCTGCTCATGAGTGAGGTTGTTTCTAGAAAATTCTTCCTAGAGGAGAAGGTGATGTTTCTAGGACACACATTGAAGAGCGGTATCTGAGGTCAAAGCATTGGGGCTCAGTTTCAACTTTGCCCTCATGGTATAAATCCTTAAGTCTAGGAAGTTTGTGCAGTCGGCCATGCATTCTCCTGCGTCTGTAATCCTGCAGTGGGCCGTGCATTCTCCTGCGTCTGTAATCCTGCAGTGGGCCGTGCATTCTCCTTCATCTGTAATCACCACCCTGGTCATCTGTCACTACTTGTAACTTGCTCTTTGTCTGTCTCCTACCAAGACCACATGCTGTAAGGATACCACATTCATGTCTAGAACAGTCTTGGCTCCTGGAGCCTGCTGTGGAGTGTTTCGGACAGTGTTGTGTAGACAGGTGAGGCCTGTTTTTCTGTGTGTTCTTCTCCCTCCTCCTCAGCTCCGTCTCCCTCCCCCCCTTTCTCCCTCCCCCACCTCTTTTCCTGTCTGGACTTTTCTCTGCTTTCAGTGAGCACACTTTACAGTGTCAACAACCAGGGAAGCCGCTGTGGACTTTCAGGAGTAAAGTGTTTGCACCTATTTCAGGGATAGCACTACATGGGCTTAGAGACAAGGATGGAGGCCACACTGAGGAAGGGCCTCTTTCTTCTCCAGGAACAGGTCTGCTCTCTGCTGGTCTTCTGTAGTTTGTTGAGAATTAAAAACAACCTGCCTGGTTCATTATGATGTGAAAAAACCCTTCACACTTCTGGATCTTGGTTCTCAGTAGGGGATTTAGATGAATAAAATGGCAGACTTTTTATTTTGAGACTGGCAAGATGGGCTCAGTGGTTAGAGGTGCTTGAGGCTGGCAAGATGGTTCAGTGGTCAGAGGTGCTTGTAGCCAAGCTCGACCTGAGTTTGAGCCTGAGACCCATACGATAGAAGGAGAGGTCTGACTCTTGAAAGTTGTGTAAGGGCACACACACAAGTGCATAGGCACACAAGCATACACGCATGCACACACATGCACATGCACACGCACACACAGGAATGAGATGGTCTTTGGGCTGTCTTCCTAGTTGACACAGCATTCCCAGTGTGCATCATGGCAGCCCCTAGAGTACCTTCTTGACTTTCTCGCTGTATCTGTTTGTACCTTCTTGGCATTGAGTGACACTGGAAAGCACAGGTCACTGTCTGAGCCACAATTTGGTTCCGTTATCTGTGCATTTGTCATGAGCTGTTGAGTCAGGTGTTGCTCCTGTGAGTTAAAAATCTTCCTAGAAATTAGCAAAAATATTCTTCCAGTTCCCGTGTCCTTCTGATGTCAACTGAGGGAACCAGCCAGCCTCATGCCTTCCAACCCCTGGAGATAGGCAGTGGAGGCCGGCATCTAAAGCTTTGAAAACATTTGCTTTTCATTTTGGTTAGCAAAGGTTTGCTAAACATCCCTGAAATCTGTGGAGCTTATGTGGAAGAACGTCACACACAGTCATACATGGAGCAGTGTGTGCCAGTACATACATGCCTTTATGTATACATAAAGTGCACCCACCTTTCTGGCACATGTGCAGGCTGGAAGTTGACCCTGGATCTCTTCTCCACTTTATCTTTGAGATAGGCTCTGTTCTGGCAACCTGAGCTTGCTGGCTGGCAGTGAGTGTCTAGGTCTCCCTGTCTCCTTCTTCCAGTCTTTCACAGTAAGCTCCAGGTGTCAGTTTGACAGAGCCCAGCTCCACTGGGGAGAGGGAATCTCAGCTGACAAATTGCCTAGAACAGATCCTGTCTGTGAGTTATTTGCTTAATTGCTGGTGATGTAGGAGGGCCCCGCCCACTGGGCGGAGCAATCCCTGGGCAGGTGAGCCTGTTGGATAAGTGAGTTAGTTGACAAGCCAGAGGAAGCAAGCCAGAGAGCAGTGCTCCTCCATAGTTACTGCCTCAAGCTCCTGCCCTGCTGTTTTCCCTCAGTGGTGGACTGTGACCTGTCAGCTAAAACAAGCCCTTTCCTCCACCATTTGTTGTTGGTCATGGTGTTTGTCACAGCATCAGAAAGGAAACCATTGCTGTGGGGTTACAGGTGCACACAGCCATTGCAGTGCCCACTGCTACTGCTGTGCCCAGCTTTGGTGTGGGTGCTGGGCATTGAACTTGGGTCCTTGTGCCTGTTCAGCAAGCAGTTGTTCCACTGAGCTGTCCCCTGACTCAGCTTTGTGAAGGAAAGCTTTACTTGGTCCATCTGGAGCACAGTGATCTTTTCAGGATTTTCTAAATGTGTCCGAGTCCCCTCCAGCACACCGGGCTTATTATAGTTTAACTTTTTAAAAACTGCCTAGATCTGAGGTGTTCAGTTCAAGCTGTGTCCAGAAACAGCATACTCCAGAACTTGTTGGCTTTGGGTAAAGTGGGTGTGAAGAGAGGCCCACAGCTGCTGTGTCTTCGCTTATCACAAGGGTCCTTAGAGCGGGGACCTGTGGGGGCAGTGTCCCTGTGTGTCTCTAACGGCACCAGGCCATGGTTTGCTGTGTCATAGAAGGAACATTACCATTCTCATCAGAGCAGCCATGACAACTTGAGAGATTCCCTCTCAGCTGTATTCGATTCTGCTTCAGTTGCACTAGGTCATGTGGTCTGAGGAGGCGCTAAAGCAGCGTTTCTCAACCTGTGGGCCAAGACCCCCACAGGGTTACATATCAGATAGTTACATTACAATTCATAACAGTAGAAGCAGTACGGTTCCGATGTAGCAACGGAACAATTTTATGGTTAGGGTCCCCACACTGTGAGGACTGTGTAAAGGGTCGCAGCATTAGGAAGGCTGAGAACCACTGCTCTAGAGTGTACAGAAAGGGAAGGCAGCTGGGGGAGGGCGTGGCCAGTCTCCATCTGTGCAGCTAAGGGAACCTGACATCCTTGCTGGCAGGTGCACAGCTTCCTGTCACCCTCAGCTCTGCTCCGGAAGTAAACTCAACAAACCCAGCGGTTGAGTAAGCGGCTGCTTCACTCGTGTCCTTTTATGGCAGAACATTCTAGATAGTTACATATGGGATACGAGCACAGAAATTAGCTTTATATAAACATTTCCCCCCAAGAAGGGGTCCTTAGAGCAGGTCCTTAGACCCACTGAAGTTTGGGTCTTAAGGAGACTGCTGTTTGATCACTTTTAAACCATCTTGGGCCTTCATGGGCTCCACCAGACAGGGATTAGCTAACTGCTAAATGTTCTTCCCCTTGCTGGGGAGGCTGTGGGGACATTCCTATAGGTCCTTATTTTTTGAAGCTCCCATTGAACTGGGCCAGAAAACAGGAAGGAAAGATGAAAGGGAAATGATTGGACAGATTCCTGATGGATGAGACCTGTATTTCCTGCGTCCTTCCTTGAGTTTCTTGGTTGATGAGCCCAGGACAGGGACTTGATAGTGTATAGTGGGTTCTCCTGACCTTGCCAGTTTATAAGAGTGTGGATTGACAGCCAAGGCGCTCCCCACCTGAGCGCAGCTTTCTGACAAGCGAATGCTGAGTTCTTGATGGCTCTTGGTTTGTGTTGTGGAGAAAGCAGGGAATGTCCTGCTATGTTGTAAAGCAAATGACCACACGCTTACTCGTAGCCCTACGAATGTTCTGGTGAGGACGTTTCTGTCTTTGCACTGTCAAGCACCCATTCCAATCTCACTGTGGGGTCTGTTGTGCCTCCTGGAAGGAGATCTGTAAACATTGAGGTAACCCTTGGCCTGGCAGCAAGTCCTTTACCCATGTTTTCTGCTCCTCACTCTTCCAGCTGGCCTGGCCACGGGGTCTGTGTGTGGTGTTGTCCTCTCCCCTGTGGAGACTCCAGCTTTGCTGTCCATGCTGCCTGTGGCCATCTAGAGATGCTTTGGGATGCCAGACAAAAGAAAGGGTTAAGGAGAAGGAACAACACGGGCTTGGGGAAGCCCAGCTACCTACCAGTGGAGGGGTTGCTTCTCTAAGCACTTTCATGGCTAAATATTGTCTCATTTGTATGGCCTAGATAGTTTGATATAATTTTAGTAAAAGATGCAACTTAGGGGTTGGAGAGATTGCTCAGTGCTTGGGAGCACGGCCTGCTTCCCCAGACAACCTGGGGTCCAAGGTCCTGGCATCCAGGTGGTAACTCACAGCCACGAACGACCCTCCAGCCTCCTGTTCTGATGCTCTCTTCTTGCTGCTGTGGGCCTTGGGTATGCATGTGGTGTACAGAAATATGTGCAGGCAAACACCTTCCCTGTAAAAAGAAATGAAACTTAAAAGATATAGCTTAAAGATAAATTTATAAACATAAAATGTTCAGTGATATTCACATGTGGGAATATTTTAAAACATCTGGAAAGGTAGATTCAGAGCTGTGGCTTCTGTGCTGGGATGGGGAGTCCACGTGAGGAACGGAGTGTTCTAGGGCTGTACACTCCACGAGTAGATGGAGAGGCCCCTTCTCCATAGCACAGTGCACACATAGCCTGCTGTGTGATGCAGGCACAGCCTGATGTGTGGTGTGTAATGTGCATTGCCTTTTTATTTATGGATTTCTTTTTCTTTAATCCTCTGGGGACAGTATCTTGCTATGTAGCCCAGGTTAACCTTGAACTCACTAAACTGTCCAGGCAGGCCTTGGACTCACACTGATCCTCCTGCCTCAGCTTCTTGATTGCTGGGATTACAGGCATAAGCCACCATATTTGGTTAAATCTTATCACAGCAGGCTAACTTCTGCTCTGGGTCAATAGGTTATAGCTAGTTACTTTCAGTTCTGTGGTCCTCTTATTTTATTTGCTTTTTATCATACTTTTTGATGGACTGAACCCAGGACCACACCCTGTTACCAAGCTGTAACCCCAACCCTGCTGTTTGCTGTATACAAAGCTTTGTATTTGATGACGGTTTGTGAGCTGAAGGCATGAGTGGTACCGTGGGACTGTGTGCAGAGAACACCAGTGCTTAGCCTGTCACAGTGTGACAGAGATCATCTCCCTGAGCTCCCAGTCAGGGAACAGCTGTCCTGCTCAGATCTTCCAGCCAGGGACTGGGAGTGGAAGCTGCACAGTCTTTCCTCTCACATGGTGCTGTGGTATGTGGTACATGTAAGTACCCTGTAGATAGGGGGCTTGGAGGAAGAAAACACAGTGCTAATTCCAGAGTCGGGCACTAGATAGTGTTGGGACCTGCACTGAGGCCTTGACCTCTGCCTCCGCTTGACCTTGATTGACCTTGACCCCGTGTACTTTTGGGATGACCGAGATCACTGCAGTAGGTGTCATTCTTGTTAGCTTCAGGTAGTGACGGAGAAGGGGACACTTGAAAGGGTTATGCATCAGCTGGATTGTTCTCGTATGTGTACTTTGAGACAAGGTCTTCACACTGTAGATAAGGCTGGCCTTGAACTCACTATGCATCACTGGGTAGCCTAAAACTCAGGGCCAGCCCTCTGCCTCAGTCTCCCAGTGTTGGGATGACTGCATAAGCTGTTGTCACTGGCTCGCGTTTGTTATCACCACTGACTTATTATTGAAACACTAAACCTCATTTGTGTATTTCAGAATCATTTTTAATTTATGTATAGTAAAATTTGAAGATTTACTTTAGGGGCCTGGAGAAAGATGGGTCAGCAGTTAAGGGCATTTGTTGCTCTTGCAGAAAACCTGGGTTTAGTTTCCAGCACCCAGTGTGACTTCCATCTGTCTTTACCTCCAGTTCTGGGGATCTACTGCCCTCTTCTGGAGTCCTTGGATACTGCAGGCACATGGTCCACATAAGAGCAAAGCACTCATACACATAAAATAAATCTTAAAAAAATTAAAATGCTTCTTTTTAAATTATATTTTATATTATATTTTATATTTATTATATTTTATATTATATTATATTTTTATTATAATTTATTATAATATAATATAATGTATTATAATTTATTAATTTTTTAAAATTATGTGTATGTATCTTTCTGTGTGTGGGGTTTGTGCACATGTGAGTACAGTACCTGTGACATCCAAAAGGAGGTATCAGAGGTCCCGGAGCTGGAGTTACAGTTGTGAGCCATCTGACTCGGGTGCTAGGAACTGAACTCTTAACCACTGAGCCACCTTCTCGTATATGTGAATAGTATATGTATATACTATGTATAATATTTACATAAGCACATTTTAAACTGTGATTATAGTGTTTTGTAATATATGTATTTAGTTTTTTCCTTGAATTTAAGAATCAGAGGTGTGGATTCAGACAAAATGCTACCTACCTAAATTTTATTTCAGACCTAAATTTTATTTCAGAGTCATTTTGGACACCCCTACCCCCTCATTTATTGGATACTTGTTCTTTTTCAGAGTCACATTAAGTCAATTGACTTGGGGGAAACGAACATAGATGGAGCCATAGGTGAGCAGCCTGGGCTCTGACACACGTGCATCATGAAGGGCCTGGGTAGTGGACACCTGAGGTAACCATCTCTGTGACCTGTGATCCTAGGCATCGTGGCCTCAGAGGAGTTCATCAAGATCACCCTGTCGGCATTCGAAGCAGTGATCCAGTACCCGGTTCTGCTAGCTGACTACCGTTCTACGGTCAGTTTCTAGGGAAACCCTCCGTGATAATCTCATGTATACGTGTGTTGGGCTGACAGGTGTTCATCTCATAGGGAAACCATTCAGAAAAGCCGGGAGAGCCCTGGAAAGCTGCTTCCAGTTTTGATTGGGGAGGGGTGAGTTTTTCCAACTAGCTCTTTGCTTCCTAACCCTTTCTCCTTGTGGTAGCCAGTAGCACACACCTGTGGAGGAGGGCTATGCAGGCATTGGGGGTGTTCCCTGCACCTCTCTAGTGCTGGGATTTCAGGCTGCATGCCCAAGTGAATCTGTGACTTGTGACTTACCAAGTCCCTTGTTCTGGCTCCTGCTGTAGCCATGCTGCCCTCCCAGCCACTGATTGGGACTTCGGTTTTCTCCTGTACTAGGAAGAAGACATCTTGTAGACATTTTACATGTGTTTTCCCTCCACATCTACGTTGCTGCTATAGTTTCCGGGTCCCTATAGATGTGTGTGTTTATGTGTATTTCATGCAGTTGCTAATGCCAGCATCAGAAGACAGCCACGTGCCTTTCTCTGTGGCATCTGCAACACTGTGCTCCTGCCTCAGTCGTCCCGTGTCCTCTCTGAAGCCTCTGTGTGCACTCCTTTCTCCTTAGAGCTGGGGCTCTGCTAAGAGCCCCATCTTCACCTGAGACCCTGTCACACCACAGCCTTCTATGTTCAGGAGACATAGGAGTCCATAACGTCTAGGGGCATGCTTCTCTGTTTTCTAGGAGTGGATAAGTGGCCAGGGCTTGGTGGCAGAGCTGGTATTGCCCTACGTGGAGAGTTAGATCCCTTCTCTTGCACAGAGCCGTGTGCCAGTACTCTCACTAGATGCCTGTACTGGCAGGAGCCAGCGAGTCCCAAGGGTCTTGTCTTGATTGGTTGGTGAATGTCTCCCGCCAGAGTCCATCACTTTCTACCACATACTTCCATCCATAAATCGGTCTCAAAGCTCCCTGATCACTTTTCAGGTTTTAGTCATGTTAGGATTTGGGGGTTCGTACCTCATGACAGTGTCATGGTGCTGGGAAGTGAGTCCAAGGACTTTGATTGAGATGTTACTTATCGATCCTGTTGCTTAATGAACAATAACCTCGTAGCTAATTTGTTCAGATCCAGTGTTTATAAATATCTGTATTGCATTTAAATAGAAATTTAATTAGTGTGTTTGCTAATCATGAAACACAAGTGTGCTAATTATTGCCACGACAGCCTCAATTATGATAGAAAAGGCATCGTCACAACGTTACCGCTTCATAAAATGCTCTCTAATGCCAAGGCTCATGGGAAATCTTCTAATTATCTTTTCTTGGGCATGAGTGGAATGCATGAGGAAAAAGATGCATACCCCAGGGAGCTTCTGATTGTCTTAGATTTCAGCACATACTGTGTTCACGGGTCCTGATCGATACCTGCTCACATGGAAGCAGCTAACTGCATTTAACTCTTGCTAAGTATGCAGCCAGCCCAGCTACTTCTTTGTGGTATCTAGGCCATTTAGTTCCAGTGAGCTCTCTGAGGTCAGCCCCACCCAGTACAGGCATCTCTGAGTCCCCTTACACTGTGTGGGAGGACCTGACCAAGGAGAGGGGTATAAGGCAATACCAGATCTGTGCACAAGTTCTCTTTCATTACCAAGTTGATACAATGTAGCATCACAGTGGAAGGGAGCGAGTCTCCATGGGGGACTGTCTAGATCAGGTTGCTCTTGGGTGTGTCTGCAGGGAACTGTCTTGATTACTGTAACTGATACCAGGGGGATTGGTGCATGGGTAGGTGGGAAAAGCACAGAGTTAGCTCACTGTAGGTGGCCTCATTCCCTAGGTTGGTGTCCTAGGCTGCATAAAAGAAGAGAAAGTGAGTGTGAGCTAGCCCAAAACAGCACCAGGTAACAGAGGGAAATGGTCCCACTGGCCCCACCTAAGAATGTTTCTTTGACTTTCCAAGAAGGGAAAGCACTGTTTGGTTTGAATCTGTCAAGTATGCAAAGCTGAGACAGCTGGGCCTCCCTAGAGGAGGGAAAGTGTTCCTGCTTCTGGTAACTTCTGCCAGCATTCCAGAAATTGGTGCCACATGGGATAAAGGACTGTTCCTGGTCACACAGATGGGAGTTAGGCAAAGATTAAGTGTAACTAGTGTTTTTCTTCCCTGATCTTTCTCCCCTCCTGTCTGGCCTCAGTAACTTGAAACAATGTGGAGTTTTCTTTTATGTGTAGTAAGATTTTTTGTGAGCCAGCTCTTTAAAGGAAGGCTGGAGAATGCAGGGTGTACTGTGGGTAGGAGACCCTCAGGATACGGCAGTCCTGAGCAGTCTCATGGTCTGTGCCTGATTGTGTAAGGACGCAATCTGGAGCTGAGTGCGCATGGGGAGTTAAGTGGTGATTGGGATGGGAAGTGTCTGCTAGAGGCAGAGGGTATGCATCGTATGTGGCTCTGCTTGACCAGGCCTAGAGTTGAGCAGGCATCCTCTCCCTGGGGAAAGATGGTTAAGAAAGGAAGCCTGAAGGGACTGTCCTAAAGTCAGGCTCATTTGGCCAGGGAGACCTTGCTGGGAGACAGCTTTATCTCACCAGTCCTTTGCCAGATCCTTCACTTTGGTGAAATCAATCCTTTTCTAAAATACCTGCATGAATTAGAAGTACTATTGGTGCCCACCCACGTATCCCCGTATGGAAAGGGGCCAGGAGCCTGGTCAACCCTACAGAGTGGACATGGATTTTTTTTTTTTTTTTTTTTTTTTTTTACCCAGTGTGATTTCAGACAGAGTTCTGCCTGCATTCAGGAGAATGTAATTAACCCCATGCTGTGAGACCCTTGGATTGGTGCTGTTGAGGCCTGTAGATTCCATTTTCAGAGTGTTGCTTTAGATACACAAACTGAAGTGCATGCAGTTTTATGGAAAAGCCTTCATACTGAAATATCAGTTGATAACACATTTGGCGCTGACCAGGCCCCATGCCATCACACGCACTGTCCGAACAGCTCGCTCTGACCTCAGCACCCTTGTGGCAGCGCTGTCTGTTCCCCCTCAGCCATCCTTCAGCCACTGAGGAGGCTGTGGATGAGTGAGAATGTGAGCACCAGGGACATGGGGCAGACCGAAAGGCCAGCCTGCCCTCAGAATTTAGTTCTTCATCTTGCCTGGTGTCTCTAGATGGGCATCTCTACAGAACTGTTCGATTCTGTCTACACTGTTTTTAAGTGAGCGTATTTGGCTCTCCCCACCTACAAATTCAGATCTGTAGCATTAGAAGACAATGGAGGTCTGTCTTAGGCAGAGAGGAACCTCCAAGTAGCCTGGTCATCACAGGCTCCAACATCTGATACCCAGTGGCTGTGCCAAACGTACCTACTCTTCCCAGAAACCCTAGCTCACCAACCTTTTATGGCTATGTTTGTACATGCACCCATCTATAAATGAACACACTTAGGACCGAGTAACTGCTATGTTTTGATAGCAGTGTGACTAGAACCCGTGGACACTGTTAGCTCATCTATATCATTTATTTTACGTTCGTATAAACACTGGACCTGATGGTATCGGCACAGGAGTCACTTCTGTGTCTGTTAGCATGGGTCAGTTACATACATTCCTCAACCAGTATTGTCTTTAAATGACAGTCAGTCTATGGGCAGACAGAGAAATATCTGCAAAGTTACTTGTTGAGCTGCCTTTGAGTCCTCATCCTCCTCCTCTTCCTCCTCTTCCTCCTCACAACTCCAGAAACTAAAAACATTTCTTGGTCCTGTGCCCTGAAGACCGTCATTACTTTATATTTTAAATTGTATTTTTATGTTTTCCTTTTTTGCTAGAGTCGTTGTATATTAAGGTGCATGTTCTGCCAAAAGCGTGGTGGTCTTCTTTTCCTTACTAGGAGCTGAAAAGCAGTGCCCTGTTTTGGAAAAACAGAATGTTAATAAAATCTATCAGATGGCTTTTCTACTTATGGTTTCCTTTCTGTTTTTGTTTTTTAGTTCATTCTTCTCACTTATAACACACCCTGACCTCCCCACTTCTCATATAACACAACTGAACTCTGGTCCTCTCAGGCAGAGGGTGTGCTTAACTGCTGAGCCATCTCTTCAGCCCTTATGGTTTTCTTATTGAGAAGCCTCTGATAAAGACATCAGTGCTGGGGAGCTAAACAGGAGCAGTCTTCTCAGTGTGCTAGCGCTTGGGTTACTGTTTTAAATTCCCATGCTCTGCAGGTTACTTCTGCTGAGGCTCCTTCTCACCTCTGAAGGTAGAATCTGTCACTGTGAGACTCTGTTGTGATTGCCTTGAGATAGTGAAGAAAAGCAGCATTAATTAAAACCAAA
Organism: Rhabdomys pumilio; assembly: GCA_030674055.1. Classification (NCBI taxonomy): domain Eukaryota; kingdom Metazoa; phylum Chordata; class Mammalia; order Rodentia; family Muridae; genus Rhabdomys; species Rhabdomys pumilio. The sequence continues at coordinate 40,075,054 of JANHMN010000020.1, forward strand.
ATGGAAGTAGAGTTAGATCCTGAAGGTCTTTGAACATGTATGCAGCGTCACACATGTGAGCAGGGTTGCACATGTATGCAGGGTTGCACAGCACCGTCCTTTAAATTCAGACTGTCACACTGTCTGTGTTCTTTTGTGAGTTGACACCCCCCCACACACACACACTAAGTACAATTGTGAGATTTCCCCAGTCTGTCCATGTAATCAGGTCACAGAGAAGGAATCGTTGAGTCTTTGGAGTGTGGGTGATGGCGTGGAATTGGCTTTCTAACTTGCTGTATTAAGTTATTGAAGTTATTATTATTATTATTATTATTATTATTATTATTATTATTATTTGGTTTATTGAGACAGGGTTTCTCTGTGTAGCCCGGGCTGTCCTGGAACTCACTCTGTAGACCAGGCTAGCCTCAAACTCAGAAATCCGCCTGCCTCTGCCTCCCAAGTGCTGGGATTAAAGGCGTGCGCCACCACCGCCCGGCTATTGAAGTTATTATTAGTTTGCTGTAGTATCTGAATCCCTTCTCTACACAGACTTGCAGGCCCTGACTGTTTTGTTTGGTTTTAAGCTATCTGGGTATAAAGAACCTTCTCTTTTAGGTTCTGTGTACCTGACGTCACTGGGGTTGATTAATACTGTGTGACTGCTGGCTGTGGGTGCGTCTTTCCTTTGGAGATTGCTCTCTTCATATCTTCTGTCTAGTTTCTGACTTGCCTCCTTCACAGGATTTGTTTGAATGCATTCTACACAGCAATCCACTGTCAGGTCCCAGGAGTGCAGACAATTTCAAGCCAGGGTCTCTGCTTCTTACTTGGTTTAAGGGGAACGTGATGTTTAATGTGCAGCTTGACAGGATCCAGAATCACTGCAGACAAGTCCCTGAGATACCCATGAGCGCTTGTCTAGATTAGGTAAACTGAGGCAGGAGGACCCACATGTGGGCAGCACCATTCCATAGGCAGTGGCCTGGGTTGAATATAAAGGACAAAATGAACACTGAGATTCATCTCTCTACTTCCTGACCGTGGATACAGTGTGACCAGCTGCCTCACTTCCTGACCATGGATACAATGTGACCAGCTGCCTCACTTCCTGACCACAGATACAGTGTGACCAGCTGCCTGTGGGCACATCAGGGCTGGTGCCCAACACCTGTTTTCTGTACAGAGCTCCAAGCTACAGCCTCCTGTCCTTTCTTCCAGGTCATGGATTACATTCTGCCTCCCTTGGTCTCCTTGGTTCAGAGCCAGAATGGTGAGTTAAGCTATGGCACTGAGAATTGGTTACACAGTCTGGGTTTTATTTGTTGGAAATAACTGGGTGCTGCTGGGAACCGGGGGTGACCTGGTCCTCACCATCGTTAGTATAACACCGTGATGAGCACACATTCTGCGCTCTCCCTCCCCCCTCTCTCTATGTTTCTTTCTCTCTCCCCGTCTCCTCATGGTCTTTGAATTCTTTTCTTCATTCCAGTGGAGTGGAGACTCTTCAGCTTGCGGTTGCTTTCAGAGACCACAACCCTGCTGGTGAGCCAGGAGACGGAGGATGGTGACGAAGAGGCCAGCTGCGACTCTGACAGCAGTCTCCTGGCGCTCATCAGAGATGAGCTGCTACCCCAGTAAGCACCATGCTGCCCACTCACGCAGGGGCGTGTATCTTACCAGGGAGCTTCTGTCTAGCTGGTCCCGTGATGGGGTCGGATCGTGATGTCCCTGTGTCTTTGCACATGGTCTCATGCTAGAGAGGTCTAAACACAGTCAGCAGCTATTACACTGTGGAGGACCTAAAGGTCTCAGTCCCTCTTCACAAGCCTCTGGTGGGTTTGTTTGTTTGTTTGTTTTTGTTTTGTATTGTTTTGTTTTTGCTGGGTATAGTACTCTGATGCAAACTAAAAGATGTTCCTAGCTGGGGGGAGGGATGGGGTTATGATTCAAGACTAGTGGAACGTGGAATTGCGAGTTCTCCTGGCACATCTCAGAAGTAAAAGGGATGGATTGTCCTTTTCCCGGACTCCTTGGGGAGGGGAGTTGGTAGTCTAGGTGATGAATATGAACATGGAGGGGGCATGGTCTTCCTTCTGGTTGACATGCCAGGAGCTCCCAGGGAGGATGAGGGAGATGCTAAGTGGAGTCCTCATAGTGGAGAGAACCCTCCGCCAGATCACACATAGTACTTTCTGTTTATCTCCAGAGGGTCTGTCTCTGCAACCTAAGCTTTCCCGGAGCTCGATATGTTGCCCAGGCAGGCCTTGAATTGACAATCCTCCCTCAGCCTCATGTTCACAGAGTGTTGTTAAACAGAGTACATTTTCTCCCTATAAGGCCATTTTACACGATTGAATGCAAGGCTGCATGTTTTGCATTACTGTGCATGAAAGCCAGATTGTGGCTTTCCTCAGGGCTGGGCTGCAGTCAGTCAGGTGAGCAGGCCGTCAGGAATAGCAACCTTGCCCAAAGCCTCCCTCAGTCTGCGGCATGGAAGATAGAATTGCCACAGAGGAAGAGACGTGTCATCATGCTCTGACTTTACTAGTGGTGAGAGTCTGAAATGCCTTACCTAAAACCATATCCACTTTGAAACATAAAATCAAAGTCTGACATTTTAGGTGGCTGTGGGCCTGCCTGCCTGTCTGAGCAAAGGGCGTGGTTTTTATCAAATCCCATGCTCAGAATCTCTGTGATGATTGTCACCATGTCCAGGGGACTGAAGCTAGCTGTTGGCCACCTCTGTCCCATGGCTTGTGTGTTTGTCTGTTGGTCCATCCACCCATGTGTGCATGTCCTCGCTTGGTTCTGGCCTTCCCTTCAGGTCTCCTTGTCCTCTGATGGCTGGGGTTTGGACAGTACTCCTGCCTTACTGATGAGAGGGGGTTTTCTCTTTGGAGAGGCAGATCCCACATCGTTCAGAAAATCATCCTGGTTTTTAGACAGTGGACAGACTAGGTCAGATTTTAAAGGTTCCTGCTGGAGAGCAGACAGTATTTAATGGAACTTAAGCCCAAATTGACCTTCTTAATTAATCGGGTCCTCTCAGGAGTTTGGGATCCAAATTACTCTCAATGACAGCTGAGAGGTGAGAGTTGTCTTACGCTCTCTGAGAGCTGACTACACAGGAAGGTGAGGTCTGTTCACACAGATGTAAATGCAGATGGCCTCGATTTACAGTCCTGATGGGCCTTTTAGCCTCAGGATAGGATAACAAATGTTGTTCCCAGCTCTTAGCCCCAAACTGGGTCCTTTTTACTCACTTGGAATTGTGGAACTGATAACAACCAAACAGTTGCTGGCCAATGGGAGTAGATGTCATCCTTAGCCAGGAATAGACCGGGAGGTGGACACACACGTCAGCTTGGGGTTTAGCTACAGGGTAGACATCATATCATTTCTGAGAATGGGTGGAGACTTTTCCAGGAAGTTAAAAACATTTGTTTGTTTGTTTGTTTATTTCCAACTATGTGTAGATTTGTGCATACATGATGAGTACAGGTGCTCAGAGAGACCAGAAGACTTCTCTTTCCCCTTGAGATGGATCTGGCTCTCCCATGATGCACAGCCATAAGCATCCTCACACAGTGACGGAGGGGGTGTGGGTGGGTGTGTCCTGGAGGGTGTTAATCTCTGAAGATGGCTCCAAGGAAAGGCGCTGGATAGCGCCTGCTCTCCATGCCTTCAGCAGAAGCAGAGGGGCTGGTGGAGACGGGATGGCAGGCCTCATCCCCCTCACGAGGAGTGAGCTTCCAAGCCTGTTGCAACCTCATTTATCAATGAGGACTATAGAGAAGAGGACACATGATACCGTAGGAAGGGTGCAGAGAATGACAGCAAAGACGAAGGGTTTCCTGCTCTAACTCCATGGTCGGGGAAGGTGTTACAGGAGCTGAACAGGCCTAGGGAAAGTCTGCTGCTTGGCCCGACTTTGATCACCTATGACAGTTACCAACATGTATTCGAGCTTTGCAGTGTGTTCATATATTCATTTCTCAGCTGAGTGTTTGGCATTGGAAGGATCCCGCTGATAAAATGTTTTGCCGTGCCATTATGACAGAATGACACCCGGTGTCCCTCTCCTGGGAACATAAACATGCCTTTCTTTCCTGTTTGTCAAGGAAGAAAATTCTCGTTACCTGTAAAGTCATCAGGGCCACGATGACTTCAGTAAATTATTAGGGCTTCATCCTTTAGGATCTGAGGAGGACATAGTCGTCCTCCTCACAGGTTGCAAGGCATTTCCTTTAAGTGTTTGGGATTTAGACGGATTTCCACCAATGGCAACATGCTGTAGTTAGCTGCTGTAGGAACACTGCCTAGGAACGATCGCGACTCAGACTTTGTAATTTCCATTCCTGTGCCTCAATAGACGTCTAGAAATTAGTTTGTTTTCTTCACGCACAGGATTCTGGGCTAGGGTGTAGCTCTGTGTGGGAGCACTTGTCCAGTGGGTGCAAGGCCCTGGCTTACATTCTCAGTAAAGCACACACACACACACACACACACACACACACACACACACACACACGGTGGGGTGGGGTGAGCATGAGAATGCAGTGTTACAGTGAGCATCAAGTCTTCATGTGTCTGTGCTTGCCTGCACGAGGGAATACAAATGTGGAATTCTTTCATCATCCGGCATCTGTCCCCTTGTGATTGACCCACGTGTCTCCACTGCCACTATTGCTGTGTCTTAGCCACGGATGTCACTGTGGACAGAGCTGTGGGTGCAACACTGGGCCTCATGTCCACCACGGGACCCAAATGTGAGATGATTTAGAGACACTAGCACGGACACCTCATGCCCAGGTCTCTTGCTGGCTGCACAGCTCAGCGCTGGCTTTCTCTTGTGTTTTATGGAATGGGTGTTAACACTAGGAAGCTTCACCAACAGTGATCCGGGCAAGTACTGTGCTTGTAGCTAGATGCACTTTTCCCCATATGTTGGCAGGCTACTGTTGTGACCCAATCCTCTCTGCCCCACGCTTGGGGGCCAAAATGTCCTGGCCCAAGCTGCTGCTCCAGTCTTCGGGTCAGGGTCTAGCAAGAGAGAGAGTGGGGATAAGGGGAAGAGACTCGAAGAATAAAGACAAGACAGAGGTTCTGATCAAGTCTCGTTTATTGAAAGGAAATCTGGGGTATTTATACGCTTTTGCCACGTGCCTTGCAGGTGTGGATATGACATAAGCCTTACAGATGTGTATGGCGTGAATACCACGTGCGCCTTGCAGCTGGGGGCACTAAACAGCAAAACAAGCTATGTGGGATATCAGAGTGTGCTCAGCTGTTGTAGGCCGTTGAAAACCAAGTCTCATGTCAGGGCATTTGGCTCAAGATGGCTGCAAAGCTGATAGCCGCTTTCTGCTACAAGTCGGCTCCCAACAGGCTACAGTTCGTCATTTCCTGACATGTGGGCCATATCAGGAGAGAAACTGAGTCATGACTGGTGGCTTTACTCCTCAGGTATGAACACATCCTCATGGAGCCTGACCCAGTTCCGGCCTACGCCCTGAAGCTGCTTGTTGCCATGACAGAACACAACCCTGCTTTCACCAGGTACTGAGAGGCCAGCATTGTAGTTGCCAAGGGGCAGGGTCACTGTCCAGTTTCCTGCTTTGTGTCATTGATGCTGTCTTGGCCCAAGTTTATATGTTTTAACCCCTTACTTGTGTTTGTACCCCATGAAATGGTTGATACATCAAACCGACAAAGCATGAACTCAGGGCGATATCCAGAGAACCTGAGTTAGAGTCTTAGAAGCCACACAACACTCGGTATGTGGCGTGAGCGTCTGAAGTCGCTGTACTCCTAGAGATGGGAGAATCCCCAGATGCCAGCAGGCTAGCTAGCTCAATGTACATATGAAAAAAGCAAAGAGACCCTGCTTCAGAGCAGGCCGCAGAAACCAGGGCCAACAGACAACCAATGAGGTTGTCCATTTATGACTGACTCATGTGGCCTTGTGTGAGCACACTGGCACACACACAAGTGCACACATGCACACGTCTGTCTTATACACACAACCCAAATGATAAATGCCTTAAAGGGAAAAACACCCTCAACATATAGCAGCGTTTTGTGTGTGTGTGTGTGTGTGTGTGTGTGTGTGTGTGTGTGTGTGTGTGTATGAATGTGTGAGAGAGTATGTGCATGTGTGTGTATGTGTGTGGGTGCATTTGTGAGTGTGTGTATGTGGTGGTTTTTGTTTTTTTCTTTTTTGAGACAAGTCTTACTGTTCAGTAGAAGCTAGCCCCTAATTCACTGTGTCCCTCAGGTTGGCCTCAAACAGCGCCAGTCCTCCTGCCTTGGCGTCCTCAGTATCATGATTGCAGGTGTGTGTCACTATGTCCAGATCACACACGGTTTTGGAATGCCAGCCGGTACCCTGCTTCATAGTGAAGAAGCCAATAAGTCCTGGTTGAGTTTGTTGGTGTTTTGCTGCGTCTGATTTAGCTAAGGTGACTTTGAGAAGTGGAGCGCTTTTGTCTGCTCTAGAGCACTGCAAACGAGGCTCAGTCGTAGGAGCTCTTTGCTGGGACACTGATTCTGCGGGGGATAGTGTGATGTGCTCTCTGCTGAGCCGTGACAACCCAGGGTACACCAAGTGCGCTCCCTCTTCCTTTGTCCATTTTGAAGCTGCATGTTCACAGTTTTTAGAACCTTCAGGCTGACCTTTCTTCTTAAAGGAGCTTGTTCTAAAGTTTCTTCCAACAAGACAGTGATGGAATTGTGTGGAAATTCAAGAGTGACGTTCCTGGGCATCATGAATTGGGAACTTTTTTCTTAGCTTTAGCAACCAGCACACCTCAACACACCTAGAATCATGGGAAGGGAGACCCTCAGTTAAGGACTTGCCTCTGTTCTGTTAGCCTGTGGGCACATCTGTGGGGTGTTTCTGTTGTGCCAGAAGTGTTGTGAACAGCAAAAGACCACCAAGGAGCCGATTCCAATGCAATCGCATCAGGGTCTCTTTATTACAAGCTTGGGCTCTCCTCTAACCCAACCCTGACACGGCAAGACTGGAAGGTGGAGCAGCCTTGAACCTCAGCAGGACAAGGTTTTATAGGGAATGGGAGTAAGTGAGAGGGGGTCTAACCTGGCTAGTATCTAATTGAATGTCTATTGTAAGCCGACGTTAACAATCACGAATGGTCTGAAAGTACATCTGAAACAATCAGACTAATCTTGATTGACTGTTGCTAGGAAGTAGCTAGGGTGTTACTTTGGGGTATGGGCCAAGGATAAGCCATGGGGTCCTTCCTGGGACTTGGTTACAGCTTGGGTTCAGTTGTAAGTCAAGTTCTCAGGCTTTTTTTCTTTAAAGATGGAGGCGGGTCTCAAGATGGAGTAGGTTTGGCCTCTCATTTCTTGATGGCTAATTGACGTGGGTGTCCCAGCCCACTGTGGGTGGTGCCATTTCCAGCAGGCCACTGTGGGCAGTGCCATTTCCAGCAGGTGGTCTGAGCTGTAGACAAGATGGCCAAGCATCCCAGTGTGGTTTCTGCTTCAAGCTCCTGCTCGAGTTCCTGTCCTGACTTCCCTCCTTGATGAACTATGAATTAACCCTTTCCCACTCAAGTTGCTTTGGTTATTGTGTTTATCAACAACAGAACGATATATGACAGGACTGGTGTGACTGTGTCTGTCCAGGTTTTCAAGTTTGCCTGGTTCATGAATTCTTTCCTTCTTCAGTGCCGGGATGAAGGCAGCCAAGTGCTCTTTCATGGAGCTGAATTTATGGTTCTGGATTCCATGAACTAGAGTCTCTTCCTGCTCAGACTCAGCGTCCTCCTGGACAGAAGCTGCTGCTCTGTCCTGTTATTTAATAACAACTGAATTCGCTCCTATGGCAGGTGTTCTGGATGCCAATTCTTTTGTTCAGATGAATCTCTGCACCCTTGAGAAGCAAGAACATAGTCTCCTCAGAAGGGTCTTGGTTTGAAGATGAGGCCATGTAGACTTGGAAGTTAGATCATTGTAGATTTTTCCCCCTGAGCATTTAAGAACGGGACCCAGTGGACTGATTTTTAGAAGCATTTTGTTTTGGTCTGGACAAGTAAATATTAGAGTATAAATAACTAATATTATAATATTAATTAATAATATGAATAACTAATATTAATAAATATTAGTTATTTCTGTCTTAAATCCTAACAGTAAAGTCATGGGTTCTTTGGCCACCACATCCCCTCACAGTCTGAGTCTGTGCTTCCAGTGCAGGAATTGGAATTTTGGTGTGTGGCCATCCTGGACAGCTCTGACTGTGTGTGTGTGTGTGTGTGTGTGTGTGTGTGTGTGTGTGTGTGTGTTTTGAAGTAGTGTAGCTTTGTATTGTGGCAGTTGATTTTTAAATATTGATAGTATCATTCCCTGGCTCCTTGACAGTTTTTTTTTTTTGTTTTTAATTTATCAAGCTGCCTTGGTGCTCTTGGCAGGCCTCTACTTATTTGTACTCTTGGTGACTTCTTTGCTGAAGTCATACATGAAAACTAGACTTCATTTTATTTAGCATTCGCCCAACTACTCATAACATTGAATTTCTTCAGTGTTTATTCTCTGTGCCTAATAAAAATAAAAGCTACCTTGCAGGCTGCGTGTGGTGGCGCACATCAGTAGCCCCAGCATTCTGGAGGCAGAAGCAGGTGGAGTCCAGAGGAACACCATGACCTAAAGCCAACTGCGGGGGAAAGGGTTTCTGTGGCTTACCCTTCCACAGGATCCTTCATCACAGAAGGAGTCAGGACAGGAATGCAAGCAAGGCAGGAACCAGGAGGCAGGAGCTGATGCAGAGGCCATGGAGGGGTGCTGCTCACTGGCCTGCTCCTCATGACCTGCTCAACCTGCTTCCTCATAGAACCCAGGACACTGGCCCAGGGATGGCACCACCCACAGGAACATCCCCCATCAATCACTAATTAGGTAAAATGTCCTACAGGTTTTCCCATAGCCCTGTCTTAAGAGGCATTTTCTCAATTGGGAATCCCTGCTCTGTGATAATTCTAGCGTATGTCAAGTTGACATAAAACTATCCAGTACAAGCAAGCACTGTAGGGATGGAGAGATGTCTCAGTGGTTAGAGCACTGGCTGCAACACTGAGGGAAGCATATAGCTACACTTTGGTTTTTTTTTTTTGTTTGTTTGTTTCTAGAGAGCCTCTCTTCCTTCCTTCCTTTCTTTCTTTCTTTCTTTCTTTCTTTCTTTCTTTCTTTCTTTCTTTCTTTCTTTTTTTGAGACTCTCATATAGTCTTTGCTGTCCTTGAACTTGGTATGTATCTGAGCTTGGCCTTGAACTTCTGATCCTTCTCTGTGTACCTCTTGGACAGAGGATCATTTATCTTGTCCACCTTGAGAACCAAATAACTATTGGGGCTCTGAACCACCCTGTGACAAATGGAACTTTCTTTTTACTATACTTTAATTTTCATTTGTATGTATGTATGGCACACATGTGGACGTGTGTGTGTGTGTGTGTGTGTGTGTGTGTGTGTGTGTGTTATGCATATGAACATGAGAGAACAGCCTGGGAAGATTACTTCGTTCTTTCTACCACGTGGGTCTCAGGTATTGAACTCAGATCTTTGGGCTTAGCTGCAAGTACCTTTGCCCTCTGAACCAGCTTGTTCCTCTCCCCACCTCATTTAAAAAATCTTATTTTGTAGACGTTTTAGTGGGTAAAGCAAACCTTAAGGGTTCAGTATTAGTTGTACTAAGGTTTATTTTCCCTCAGTTCTAAACGCAGCAAGTACATGACTGTGATGGTTCGACTGAGAATGGCTCCTGGAGGCTCCTGTGTTTGAATGCTTGCTCCACAGTTAGTGGAACTGTTTGGGAAGGACTAGGAGGTGTGGCGGTATTGGAGGAGGTGTGCCACTGGGGGTGGATTCCCTGCATTGGGAGCAGGCCTGGTCAGCAGCGCAATCTCACATGTGATACTTTCCCACCGTTGGCTGTCAGCAGAGATGTGACTTCAAGTCACATGAACGCTGAGCAGTTACCCTGGGCCAGAAGTAGATGACATACTCAGTGTGTAACTTACAAGGAAATTACCTAAGGGCTTGTTGTAGGTAAGGCTGCAAGTGCAGCTTCACAGGGAGAGTGTTTGCCTAGCTGTAGTTCAATGGTCAGCGCTTTAAAAAGAGTCTGTTATAGACAGTTGCTGGCAGTGATTCTCCATGATGAAATTACCCAGTGTAATGCCAGCATCACTGATAGGAACTGATTGGAATCTCAAGGTGACAGGGTTTGTGCGGAGTGTGCAGTTCTCCATGTCCTCAGTAGGATGTGGGGTTCTCCATGTCCTCAGCACCCTTTCAGACTTAACTCATCGCTTGCTTAGACTCACTCCCTTTCCAACTTGCCTTAGGACCCATTGTCAGAGCATGTATGGACTCAGGAGCTGATGAGCTGTTTCAGGCTTCCTGTGTGGAGCCGAGGGGTTAATAATGCCAGGGTATCTCTCTCTCTCTCTCTCTCTCTCTCTCTCTCTCTGTCTTTGGATTGATAGAGAGATCAGCACTGGCTCTCAGGAGCCCGATGAGTGAGTAGCTCCTCACTGTGCAGTCGTGCTGTGGTGGTGGCCAGCATGACATCTGTCCATGTCACACTATGGTGTTCCTCCTCTGCTCTCCTGCAGCTGATTGTGTTTCAAGGTCTGTTGACAGTACGTCATTAATGCATCTCTGCTCACCCCCTCCTGTGGATCCTTGCTTTGACGTTAGACTTTTTCTCCTTCCTTGTGGTCGTGACGATACCCGGATGGTGCACATGCTGGGCAAGTGCTTCCGCTGAGGCATGTCCCAGCCCTGATTTTAACCTCCTGAGACAGTCAAGGTTTTCTGACAGAACATCCAGTTCCCTCGCCCTTTTCCTGTTTCTGCTCTTCTCACCATAGCCCAGACCATCGATGCAAAGGTGGGGAGTTGTGACTAACAGCAGGCTTCTAACCCTCCCGCCTCACAGGGCTCCTTGCACAGTGACTGTGTGCTCTGCTGTGTTCTGTGTCCCCACCCCTCAGGCCTACAGTGTGGAGACGCCCTGCACAGCAGGCTGAGTTTCAGTGCAATGCTGATGCATAGAAACTGAAAATTGAATTTCATGTAATTTTCACATATTACAAAATAGTCATCTTTTGATTTCCTTCAGTCCTTTAAAAAGCCTAGCAATAGTTTCCAGCCAATGAGCCATACAGATGCAGGCTGCTCGTAAGGAGCTTGGCCAGTGGCACATTCTTGCCCACCCTGAGGCAAGGTGAAGGAAGGCCAAGTTCACCAGCCTGGCTCACCCCTGAGCCTGGCTCACCCCTGAGCCTGGCTCACCCCTGAGTCTGGCTCACCCCTGAGCCTGGCCTTCTCGTCTCAGCTAGTGAACTTGTATGTTCTCTCTCCCCCCTCCCTCTCCCCCTCCCCTTCTCCCCTCTCCCTCCCCCTCCCCCTCCCCTCTCCTTCCCTTTCCCCCTCTCCCTCTCCTTCTCCCTACCCCTCCATGTATGTTTACCTGAGTTTATATTCACTGTGTGAATGCAGCACCCTCAGAAGAGGGCATTGAAGCCTCTGGTGCTGGAGTTACAGGCAGTGGTGAGCAAACTAGTGTTGGTGCTAGGAACAGAACCTAAGTCCTCCGCACGAACAGTGCAGGCTCTTAACCACTAAGCTGTCTTTACAGCTCCACGAATGTGTATTTTAGCTCCCTTTCTTTGAAGGAACAACTCTGTGTGTTTGCAATTCCAGGTTCCCTTCATGCTTGTCTGTGAGCACAAGGACCCCACGTGCCACCTCCCATACCCCCTACACTTTCCACTGCTCTCCTGGCTGCAGTCTGCTGTTGTGTCGTTTCTCCTCACCCCATCACATGTTTGTGCCTCAGTTTCTTCTCTGAAGAGCAAAAGACTCAGTGCTTTCCAGTGCTGTCATCACTGTTGGCTGCTGTTTAAGGTCCTAGCTGTGCCCTTTGAATAGAAGAATCACCATGGTCCCTTCTCTAGGACCCTGACTGTAGTGCTATGCCTTAGCACTTGCAGTAGTCAGCACCCCTCTCTCTCATCCTTGTGCGCAGTACATGGTAGGCACGAGATCCACGCTCGAATGGATGGTGAGAAAAGGCAGAAGCATTCACCTGACCACAAAGGCAAGTGGATTTCAAACCCCTAACTCCTACATTTCATGAAATAAACTGAACGAGAGAGAGAGAGAGAGAGAGAGAGAGAGAGAGAGAGAGAGAGCACTGCCGCTGTGCAGAAGCCATCTTGTCGACAGCTTCCCTTTCTCCCTCAGTGTGTGTGATGAGAGAGCCAGCCTGTGGTCTCAGTTCACTAAGCAGACGTGGGTCAGGAGTGTGTTACTAGGTTGTTAACAGACTTCCTGTTTCCCCTCAAATGTCCCTCCTACTGGAAGACACTTAAACCTGACCAGACAGTCCCTTGTGAAAATTGTTACTCTTTCCACGACCATCTTGGGCAATGGGAGAGTTCTGTGTGAAAATTGTATTCCACTATAGACTGATATTGTAACTTAGTTCTAAGGCTTTCTCAGAGGATGGAGCAGTCAAGCCTGTGGCCTGAGCAAGTCATGTCTGCGTGTTTGCGTCCAGTGGGGTGAGAATATCCTCAGGGAAGAAGTGTCCTGCTCAGCAAGAATTCTTTGAGTTTTTGCAAGATAAACATGTGTGGTAAAACTGTGGAAACTTCAACCCTGGCATCTTTGTGTATGTATGTGAAAAACATACCACACACACACACACACACACACACACACACACACACACTTCCTGGTGAGACTCCTGCAGCCCTCTGCATGTGCATTCGGAAGCGTGGCAGGAAAGAGCAGACGTGTAAAGGAGAAATACCACAAACATCATTGCTTTCGGGGTAGATGACACATCATCCTGTAACTAAACAGTAAAAAGCCATTTCATTTTGAAGCTGACTCACTGAACAAATAATTTGAAATGCAGCTTGATGTCGGAGACTTTTAATTTAAAATGACTGTCACTGGCCCACTAGACTGGCAAATTATATAAATGAAAAAGTTTTGTTTATAGTCAACTACTTCTTCAGTCAGAATAAATATAAAATCTAAAACTCCTAACCAGCATTGTTGGGGTGCTAAGCAAGTGTGCCTCAGCTGGATGTGTGCCACCAGCTCAGCATGGGCACCCCCAGCTCAGCATGTGCACCCCCAGCTCAGTGTGAGCACCCCCAGCTCAGTGTGAGCACCCCCAGCTCAGTGTGTGCACCCCCAGCTCAGTGTGAGCACCCCCAGCTCAGTGTGAGCATCCCCAGCTCAGTGTGAGCACCCCCAGCTCAGTGTGAGCATCCCCAGCTCAGTGTGTGCACCCCCAGCTCAGTGTGAGCATCCCCAGCTCAGTGTGAGCACCCCCAGCTCAGTGTGTGCACTTCCAGCTC
>JANHMN010000020.1:40103439-40154890 GCA_030674055.1 Rhabdomys pumilio
CCCGCCCCCAGTGGTGTGCTGTGGTGTACATCATGGCTAGTCCCGCCCCCAGTGGTGTACATCACTGCCTTGTTCTGCTTCTAGCAGAAAAGCTTTTAGTTTCTCACTGTTCAGTATGACATGAGCCACTATCTGCCGTATTTAATTATACTAAGGTACTTTTTTTTAAGTGGCTGAAAGTTTCTGTTGCGATGTCAACTTTTGTTAAATGTGTTTTCCTGCACCCTTTATTCTGTCTCTAGTCTGTTGTTGTTTGTATCTCTGTGGAGGTTAAGTCATCCCTGCAGTCCACGGTTTGCACCACTGGATTGTGGCTTGTCATCCTCTACCGTACTGGTTTTCTGCATTTACTGGTACTTTGCTGAGGACGTGAATGCTCTTCAGGGATATTGGTCCGTAATTTCTTCTCTCTGGTTTCTGGTCTGGCTTTCGTGTGGGTAGCGCTGGCCTCATGAGGTGAGTTTAGAAGTGCCATAAGATGTTCACACTTTGGTGGAGTTTGAGGAGGATTGGAATTACTTATTAAATGTTTGGTAGAATTCACTGGGACACAGTCAGGTCCTGGTTTGCTGCCGGTAAGTTCCTTAGTGTCTTTACTCATTATGGTCATGCTTAGAGTCTTCTCCACGATTTACTCTTGGTAGGTTGTAAGTTCCTGGGAATTTATGTGCTTTTTGTAGATGACTGACAGACTGTTTGGCATAGAATTGTTCCTATGGTTCTTAGTTTGGATTTCTATTATTTATTTATTTGTTTATTTATTTACTTACTTACTTGATATAGGGTTTCCGTATACCCCTGGCTGGCCTGCAACTCCATATCTAGCCAGGCTGGCCTTGAGTTTATTGAGATCCACCTGCCTCTACCTTCTGAGTGCTGGGATTCAAGGCATTCGCCAGCCCATCCAGAGATATTTTGTGTTTCTGTGATATCAAGTCTATATATTTATCAGGATCAATTTATTACATAAATTGAGTGTTCCCGCTAGTTGAACATGTTTATTTTCGAAGTGACAGGAACCAATTCAGGCCTTCACTGCTGAGTGCCTGCCACATCCTCCGCAGTCAGGACCCCCAGTGCCCCCGTCAGAGTCAGCAGGGCCTCTTGTTTTCCAGTCCTCACCTCAGACACTTCTGCTCAGGTGTGTGCTCCTTGCCTCCCACCCTCACTTTGAGCTTGTTTGTAGCTTTGCTGTCACTATTTCCCTTGGGATGTAAAAATGGGTGTATTTTATTTGATATCCTTAATCTTAACACAGGTATTTGTAGCTACAGAAAGCCACACAGAGGTCCCAGCGTGTGCCTGGATATCTGGCACTTCCCGTGTACTTTTAGTGCTCCCCGAGTTGCCCCACGTGCCTTGTGTGCTTACTAACTGGCTCACTAGGATAGGTTTTCTCTTGAAATCCATCACTTGTATGCATGGAAAAGGAGACTGCTTCCCATGTCTGTCTGTCTGTCTGTCTGTCTGTCTGTCTGTCTGTCTGTCTTTGTCTCCTGAGCTGCTCCCTATTCTACTGAAACTCTGGATTTTAACTTTATTTCACCATAAAACATTCACTAGCATTTTCATAGCTCCAACCCAGCTCCTTTAATCTCCCCAGAGGGATCCCTTGTAAGCCTGCCATGACCTGTTTAGAGAGCTGGTCAGATGTGCTGGGACTGAAGCAAGGTCCAGTCTTGATGGCTGCTCAGGGAGGGACGGGCACCGTGAGGCCGGGCCAGGGCATCTCAGCTCTTTTCAGTCATTTTGTAGCTGGGGATTGTAAAATGAGTTGTTATTCTAGCTAGCCCGTGTACTTTATTTACAAGCTGTAAGCCTAGATTGGGCAGGGTTTGAGCTTTTGTAATTTATGTCCCAGCCATGTGTCCCTTGTTACTTGGTGTTTGAATCTTGCCCAGTTACTCTCATGGTCCATCCCTGCTCCTGGTGACACTGGTGACATCCTCCTCCTTCCTCCCTTCCTCTCCTCTTTCCTCTTTTTTTTTAGTCTCTCCTGAGACCTTTCACTCATCATCAAATTCTGCTTCTCTCTCTCTACTGACCAATCACAAGCTCTAGCCTTTTATTAACTGATTAACTTTAAACTGGGAGCAGTGTTTTTATAGCATCCCTTGGTGATGGATGGTACATGAGGATCTGCTCTTCAGCGGCAGCCAGGTCTTGAGGTCTAGTATTTAGCCTTTGAATACATAGTAGCGCCAGACCAACCCTGAAGGGGGATTCTCATAGTCCTGTGTCCACCCGTCCCTCAGGGGTGTCTTAGAACTCCAGAAAGGCAGGGATTGACTGTAGCGAATGATGTGTTGGAAATAAGTTTTTTTTTTAATCAAAAAGTTATTCTTTAACATGCTTCAGAAAGATTTGCTGAAGGTGAAGGTTTTTGGCAACAAATTTTAAAGACCATGGAGTGATATAAGTTCCCACGTGGGTTTCAGTGTCCCCTGACCTGGGTTCTACTATAGGTCCACCCCTGTAAACTTGCCATCAGATGGAATCTGATGGAATCTGTATATTTTTATTTTTTTTATTATTGGGGACCAAAATAACTTGTGGTCTGCATTCTGTGGCTGGATATTTGCATATATCCATTTTACTTCCATGTATAGCACACATGCATACTAATGCACACTACACATATCTATATGTATCTATCATGTCTCTAGTTTTACTTTATCCAGGATCTTACTATGTAGCTCAGGCTATCCTGCACAGCTTTTGACTACCTCGCCAGCTCCCTCAACCTGGCCAGCTTCTCCATTCCATTAGAAAAGTTGATATATGGTCTTTTCATAGTGCATGTGTATGTGTGAGAAATTCTTTCAGATTTCTCTAGCCCTCTCACTTCCCCATTCCTCTCTCTCTTTTTCTGCCCACCCCCTTTTCCATGAGGGGGATTGAACCCAGTGCAGGGCATCACACATGCTAGGCTAGTACTCTGCTGCTGGGCTGTGTTCACTTTTTATTTTGAGACGGAATCTGGCTAAGTCACCTGCGTCTTTTGATTTTTATTTTTGGGAACCGGAAGCTGTGGTGTGCCTTCCTCCACCTTCTGCTACGTGCTTGACTTGCAGGCATGCAGCAGTTCTCTCTCTGCTTACCTTCTTTAAAGGCAATCTTCACATGCTAATACCTCATTTGACCTTGTTCCTTTTACTAGAGCAAGCCACTGTTCCAATGTCCCAGGGCTAGCAGGTGCTGAGGGCAAGCCTGGTCTCATGGTGACCCTTTGTTCTTGTCTAAGTAATGCTTTCCTCTCTTCCCCTTCCCATTCCCTTCTTCCCCTTCCTCTTCTTCCCTCTCCTTATTCTTTTAGAGGTTACACTCCTTGGATTTTCATAGGAATTGTATTGAATCATAGGAATTGTATTGAATCAATTCATAGGAATTGTATTGACAATTGTATTTGACAATTTCAGATCTTCCAAATAATGAACATAGGCCATTTCTAGTCATGCTGTGTGTAGCTCAACCCTTAGCCCAGACATACCTTCAATTACTCTAGCTGGACTGTAGACATGTTCTTAGTATACATCTTTAGTTCCAAACAATGAAGGTAAAGTTAGTTTGTAGAAGGAAGCTCTCATATTTGAAAGTGATGTCTGATTGAGTGGCAGACAAAGTGATGAATCAGAGAAAGATTTGACAGAACAGGATCTACGCAACTCTCATGAGAACAGAGAGGAAAGGGAAGCTACTTAAGAGAGAGACAGACAGTAGAGGAAGAAGAGAGTGCAGTACAGGAATGCAGCAGAGTTGGTGGAGAGCAGTGCAGGAGAGAGGGAGAGGAGAGCAGCACAGAGAGGAAGAAGGAGGCAGGTTTACAGGGGGAGTTTTACAGAGACAGACTGAAGAGAGAACAAGGTAGGCACAGATGAAGACATAGTAAGTCAGAGAATGAGGAGCCAGAAGATTAGAACAGATTGCCAGATTTAGTTTGAAGCCAAGTAGAGGAATTCAGTGAGATACTAAGAGAAGCTAGATCACATCAGTCAGCTTGGAGAGGAGGTTTGAACAAGGAACAGCTGAGTTGACCCAACCAGCCATAGTTCAGAAAAAACAAGAAAGGGTCTCAGAGGCTGAACACATTCCAGGTGTAGATTAGATCGTACAAAGACTAGAAGCTTCCAGGACTAGACCTAGGTTAGCAGACTGAGGCAGTAAGCCTCAGACGACATTTACATCAGTGCTGGGAGCCTACCCAGCCTGAAGTGGTTTGAAGTAGGACACAGTGTTGGACATAGACAGAGCTTTAAAGACTGGTGGTCTCTGGCCTCTAAACTCTCTACACTGAATGCTGAAGCTGCTAGCTTCTAAAAATATTTAAAAATTTCTTGCATATTCTGTGGTTTAAAACCACTGGCTTGGGTGATTAACACCTGTAGCCTAAGGAGGGGAGGTGAGGTGTGTAAGTAAAGGATTTATTGCTATGGCTCCTTTCTTTCTGGCCTAGAAGCCTCTCTGCTTACTTGTCAGGAAGTGGGGAGGTTTGGAGTAGTAAACTTATTGAACCAGGAGAAGAGAGTCATCCTGGCAGAAGGAAAGGCTTTTACACAAGCAAATAAGCTTAAACACACATGCATTCATACACACGTTCATATGTACACATTCGTTAGCACATACTATTATTGGGCCTAACAATGTCTAATCAGCTTATATACTCACACACATACATCCAGACTTACATATGCATATGGAGCAAAAGCCCAAGCTCCTGCACCGAAAGAATTTACTCATTCTGGATGAAAAGTTGCAATCTTTATTGTATAGAAAAAGAAAAAGTTTCTACCCTTTTATTGCTAAATGAATTAAACTGAAGTGTACAAGAAAAAAATCTTTGTCCTATTTAGCAAGACTAAACCTGCCTTGCTGTTAAGACAAGAGCTGTTCCATCCCATGGTAAGGAGAAGCCTGCCTGCTCCCTCTCTCTGCAGCAGGCTCTCTTTCTCTATATGTTCCTCTGCCCTTCCCCAAAGGTTGTCATTCCCAGTTTTTCTGTACCTTTTTTAGGAGAATAGATCACATGGTTTTTCCAAGCATCCTTTTTTAAAATTTTTTAACAAAAGTTCACTAAAAGTTCAAACACAAATTCAAATCATAAATTGAATAAAAAGTTTACAACAGAGATGTTTACATACGTTTCCATTAAGACTTTATCTAGCTAGACATTCATTATCTGTCACTAGCTCCACAGGTTCATTGAAAGTTAAAAATCATAATTCTTGTGACTAAGTTATCCTTGAAGTTTTGTATAGATAAACCCAGTCAATATTTTATCTCCTGTCCTTGCACCTACAGTAAATTGTTAGTTCCTTTTTATGCCCTCTGGTTAATTGTTTTACACCTCTTGGACCGCATTCTAAGTTGTAAGTGCCCATTTTCTATCTCAGACGCACGTGACTCATGACACACGAAGCCTTGGAGAGTTCTCATTGCAGTTTTCATATCAGAGAGGACTTTAATAGAAGTCCTATTATGGAGGGCTTAATAGTTACTGGTATAATTTTAGGAATTCTTTCGGGATCGTCATTAAGAATTAAGAAGTCGTCTGTCTGTCTACACAGCATCACTGCAGTACATCTTCATTGATCTGTAGAAATCTGCCCAAAAGGGTGAGCTGATGCCCAGAGTTCATCCATTCTCTTAGCTGACATCCCCATAAAGTCAGAATCAAAATGTAGATCACTTACTTCCAGTGTCACAGGACATCATAGTGAGGAAATACTGGACCAAAGCAAAACCAAAACCCTTCCAGGCAAACTCCAAACTCTGCATCTCCATGTCTGAGGTCAAAGTGCTCATCAGCTCTCCAACTCCTTTCTGCTTTGATGACTGCAATATACTTCTTTCTCTTGAGCTGGTTCCACTCCCTGTTAGCAGCTTTCCTTAGCAGCTATCCCACAGCTCTGGCATCTCTAACATCTTGGGGTCTCCAAGACAACTTCAACTTTATACCTTCTTGTTGCCGTGTCTAAAATCCACACATGATCTTCTGGGTTCCTCCAAAGGGCTTGGGTCACTTCTCCAACTCTGCCCTCTGTAGCACTCTAGGCTCTGACTCCCCTGCTGCTTCTGTTCTTAGTGATCATCCTATGGCACTGGCCTCTCCAACATACGAGGGTCTTCCAATGCACCTAGGCTTTACCAATGACCTCTCGTAGGCTCGCTCCATGATGCCAAGCCTCATCTTCTTTGCCTGACCCCTTCAGTCCTGGGCCATCAACTACAACTGAGTCTGCACCTTCTCCAGTGGTCTTCTCCGGGTTCTTTTAGTGCCAAGCCTCAGCTGCTCTCCATGACCCCTTCAAACCTTCAAAACCAGCACCACCTGATGACTCTTATTACCAAGTCCAGCTGCAGCAGGAAGCACAACCTTGGCTATCTCTGGAACATAGCTTCTTTGTGCTCTCAGAAAACACCTCCCAGAAGATTTCACCTCAGTGATGCTGGTCTCTTCTTAATCACTGCTAATTTTTTTAGCTTCAGCTAACCAACATCAACTGTCCCAGTAACTCTTATTCTTGACTCTAAAGCTGGAGTCACATGCCTGAAGTAAGAGAGTTCTGCTGCTTGCTGAAGCTGGAACATATCACCAGCTTTCTGTTGTCCAACTCCTTCACCGCCTAAGCTTGGCTGTCCTGGAACTTGCTCTGTAGACAGACCTTGGACTCAGAGATCTGCATGGCTCTGTCTCTTGGATGCTGGGGTTACAGAAATGTACCACTTCATCTGGTCCTAAGCTTTTCTCTACTTGGATCTTGCTCTGTACCAGGCTGACCTTGAACTCAAAGATTTGCATGGCTCTGTCTCCTGACTGCTGGGATTAAAGGTTTGTACCACCATGCCTGAACCTAAGTTTTTCATGGTGCCTATGCCCCAAGATCCAGATGAAAAGCTTGTGTCATCCCATGTTAGTATGACACACAATCCTATCTCCTTATGTCCAAACAAAAGCAATAACCAAGTCATAATAATGTAACTACCCATTGTTCAACTGCAGACACGTAAACAATAGGTTTGGCCAACAAGCCAACAAGGCCACGCCCATTTCTACAAGGACACACCTTCTAACAGTATCATTCCCTGTGGACCAAGCATTCAAACACAGGAGTCTATGGGGTGGGGGTGGAGGGGCAAACCTATTCAAACCACTACCAAGATCAAGCTACAAAACTGTAACGTGTGCAGAGAGCCTAGGTCAGTCCCATGCAGGTCCCATGGTTGTTGGTTCAGTCTCAGTGAGCCCCTATGAACCCCAGTTAGTTAATTCTGTAGAGTTTTGTTGTTGTTGTTTTTTTTTCTGGTTTGTTTTGTTGGTTTGTTTGTTTATTTGTTGTGTGGTGTCCTTGATCCTTCTGGGTCCTACAATCCTTCCTCCCCCTATTCCTCAGGATTCTCCAAGCTCCACCTAGAGTCTGGCTGTGGGTCTCTGTGTCTGTTTTCATCAGCTGACAGATGAAGCCTCTCTGATGACGGTTATGCTAGGCTCCTGTCTGCAAGGATAGCAGAATATTATCAGTGTCACCTTCCGGCTCCCTCTCATGGCATGAGTCTCAAGCTGGACCAGTCATTGATTGTCCACTCCCTCAGTTTCTGAGCCATCTTTATCCCAGCACATCTTGTAGGCAGGACAAACTGTAGGTTGAAGGTTTTGTGGCTGGGTGGCTGTCCCAATCCCTCCATTGGGAGTCTTGCCTGGTTACAGGAGATGGTTGGTTCAGGCTCCATACCCCTATTGTTAGGAGTCTTAGCCAGGGTCACCCTGGGTTTCTAGAGTCCTCTGGTCTTTTAAAAGCTTCACCTAGGATTGGTTTGGAGAACTATTTGCTCAGTGAATTATGGGTCCAGTTATGCTTCAGAGTTCTCTCTCTGGGATGCTTTTCTGGAAGCACTGGGCACAGTAAAGCATTTTTAAGCCACCTGCGTGCTTGACAGGTGCTAGGAGGGTGCCTGTGCTTGCTGTGGAGCAAAGAGTCCTGTTCTAGAGCTGCTCCTGACATAGTACATGGCTGGTAGCCATACACCTTGCTGTCTCTGGGGGTGTGCATCTAGATGGCTACACTGCAGCATCCTGATGGGTATGGATAGCTTACGAGTCTGTCCGACACAACAAGGAACTCAACATGTGATTGACATCCACCAGAGAGCAGCAGGACTGAGGCTACAGGCTGGGGTGAGGTGATGGGTAACACAGGACACTAGCATGGGGAGGGCGCAGGGTGGGGTGGAAGGAGCTGCTGGCTGCTGGTGGTGTCTCCAGCAGGTTTGGCGTGACTGTGAGCTGAGCCTGCAACTACAACACAATGATCGTCTCACAGTCACAAATATAAAATAAGACCCCCCTTTAAATTGCAGACTGGCGAGATCTTAGACGGTCCATCTCTTATTAATCTCACAGGAGCTCATATTGGAATATAAATGGGCCTTATTTGTGCTTGCAAATCAAATCACCATGAAAGGTTATTTCAAGAGGCAGAAGCAAAATCATAATAAAATAATTTAGCGAAAACTGGAGCTGAGAGGGTGCTTAATGGAACATGATGGGGTTTAATTTCCTTACTATTTCCATCATTAAAGCTCCATTATTTTCCCGAGACCTCATTTAGGCATCCCGTCACAGCGCGGCTCTGAGATGTTTCTGGGGCACACAGGAGGCCGGGCGCCATTAGGACAGAAACCACTAATGCCGTTCCTCCTTTCATTTCTGCTCTTTGATGGCTGTGCCGTGCATCTGAGCTTCCTACCTGCTCACTCTCACCTCCTCTCCTGAGAGCCATGTGTCCTCTTCATCTAGGAGCCTTCAAAGGAAATGTGGCTCGTGAGTTCAGAACAGGACTTCCTGTTGAGAGAGTCCCAAGGTGCAGAGGCTCCGAGGACTCTGGCAGGCCCACCTTGATGGAGCAGTCCCCATCGTAAGCATAGCTACAGCTGAGTCAGCCTTGACAACAAGACCACATCTGGCCATCAGTAATCACAGAGGTCATCAACAGTCACAGTGGTCATCAGTACTCAGAGCAGCCCTTTCTGTCTCACTGTGGTGTGTTTCTTGTTGGTCTTGAACTCCATTGACTCCTAAAGTAATCAATACCTTAGGCACCTCTGTGCTCTGTGTGCATGCACTTGTGTGTTCGTTCTTACATCAGTGTGTGTGTGTGTGTGTGTGTGTGTGTGAGATACACCTGTGTGCATTCAAAGGCCAGAAGTTGGCATTGAGTAAGGTCCATTGCTTTCCACCTTGTTCCTTGAGACAGGGT
This sequence comes from Rhabdomys pumilio, assembly GCA_030674055.1. Classification (NCBI taxonomy): domain Eukaryota; kingdom Metazoa; phylum Chordata; class Mammalia; order Rodentia; family Muridae; genus Rhabdomys; species Rhabdomys pumilio. The sequence continues at coordinate 40,112,694 of JANHMN010000020.1, forward strand.
TTTCAATGAACCTGAGGCTTGCTCCTGGCTAGGCTGGCTGCCTAGCTCCCTGTGTCTGCCCTACCCGCTGCTAGGGTTACAGGCGTGCATGCTATTCCCAGCTTTTAAGAAGGTGCTAGGGGTTTGATCCAGGTCCCCTTTCTTTCATAGGAAGGGATCATACCCAATGAGCATTTTCCAAGCCCTAGGTATCCATTTTTACCCATAGTCTGGCGTGGATTCCAAAACCTCAGCGCAGTGCAGGTTTTTGCTCTGAGTAGCTGGCCTTGGTGTGGCTTGGTAAGGTTGAATGTCTTTCTGCTGCGAATACCCGGGTACTTGGGACTGTGGGGCTATGGCTGATGCTATTCTCTATGTCCTCTTCCTTTTCTGGGTCTGCTGTTTCTCTCTGACCAGCACCATTGCCTGCTTGTTCCTGAGAACTTCCAGCTCACACTGGCCTCACCTGGCCAAATCGTCAGCACCCTATCCCATGACCCTGCAGGGTGTGGCTTGCCTACCTTACTCTCCCCTATTACTCTGCAGGGTATGGCCTGCCCATCCTTCAGATAGGACAACCCCCAAGGAACTTGGTTAGGGCCTGAGCCCAGGGTAAGGCAAGCAGGCAGGAGCTGGAATGGAGTGGTGCTTCTCTTGGCACTTTCTAGTGTAGGTCAGTCAGAGGTGGCTGTTTACTTTTTCAGTTGCAGTTGGGCACGATCCCAGCTGAAAAGCAACCTGAAGAATATGGCTGGCAGTGTTGCCTTGAGTCCTCCTCTATGGTCCTTGATGGTGTAGACTATGATCCATGAACAATAAAACTGAAGTGTTTCTGCATCTGGGTGCAGGTTTGGGGTTCTTATGTGGAGTCTCGAGAGGGTCTGGTGCACTCTGCTTGTTTCATAGACAGTAGAAAGCATGGTAGTCTCCGCACAAATGAGACAATTTGAGTTATGTTCCAAGATAGTGTGCTCAGTTTTCTGCAAGCTGAGGCAACAGCGGCAGGGCAGGTGACCCGAGATGATAGACGATGGAGAGATGGCTAAGCAGTTAGAGCATGAACTGCCCTTGGGAAGGACTTGTGTACAGACCCCAGCACCCACACTGGGCAGCTGCCAATCATCTGTAAATCCAGTTCCAGGGGATCTGGCGCCCTCTTCTGGACTCTTCAGGCACTGCACTTATGTGGCTGTCTCCCTGCATGAGCCAGTCCTCCTGAAGAGAGTTTGATCTGAGTATCAGCAACTCACAGAACTCACGGGCAGACGCTATGCCCGCCTTCATGGCAGCCCTCATGGTGAGGAACGGTGTGGGAGTAAGGAAGCAGTTTTGGCACATGTGGTCCACCGATCAAGAGACAATCATTAAGACATTTTTCTAAAGAAAATGCTTTTCTTTAAGAAGAATTGCTCAAATTTTAAATTAGTGTGTTGATTAATATCTCATTGTGTTCTGTCCTGTCTTTTTTTTTTTTTTTTGAGACAGGCTCACTCCACAGAACAATTTAACAACAATTCTCCTGCCTCCACCTCTCCAAGGATAGAATTATGAAAGTGTGCCACCCCTCAGTCCAGCAACTGCTTTTAAGTGGCGATTACAGTTTTCTTCTCAGGCTTATCCTCAGTGGTCTTTGGTGCAATAGTTACTCTCCTGCCTGGGTATCTGGCCTGGTGCTCTGAGCATGTAAACCATGTTTACAGGTACTTAGCCTCAGCACCCACCCCCCACCCCCCAGTCCAATAGGGGAAGTACAAGAGAATTCTACCCAAATAGCTCCTCTCACTGGTGCAGCAGGCTTTATACCAGGCAGTTGTGGAGTGAAAGAAGCCGCGTGCATGCTTGTACTTTCCTGGTTTGTCCTTCCTGCTTCGGGCTGGTCTTTTTGCTCTGCACACTGCAGGCCAGGTTGGTCTGTCAACACTCCAAGAAGATACATAAATGAGATGCCACCCGTCTCTGGGAACACGGGCCCTGGCGGCTTCCCTCAGGCTCTTTTGCCAGGGTTCTCTGCCTAAGCAGACTTGGCAGTGGTCCACCATGCTGCCTTGCGGGCACACCCCGTCAGGAGCCAGGACCATGGAAGCGTGCTGCTAGAACTCCAAATGACATGAGTATGCCAGGCTAGCAGCCAAGTGGCACAGTTAACCTGCCAGAAGAGCCTACTCAGTAGTGCCACTACTGTGGAACCAGAGCTAGGAGTCTAAGGATGAACCCAGCAATGGCTTGGCAGCAGTACCCACTGATTCCGTCCTGCTTGCTCTGCCAGGTGGAGAGCTTCACCCGTGGTGACTGGTACTTGCTGTTGCTCCAAGAATCCCTGTGGTATCTGTCAGTCATATTTAACAATAATGCTTACTTCCTCCTCTTCTGTAATCAGAACTGGGGATGATGCCCACTCTGTCTGACATCCGTTGACTCCTAGGATGCTTGCACCATACACATGAGAGAAAAGCCTGGGCCCGGGTACCCCTTAGCCCTTGCCCAGCTGTGTCAGAGCCCACTCAGCACCTACAAGCTGGTCTTGTCCACAGAGGAGCTGCTCGGCTACATCATTCTTGACACAGCAGGTGCCACGGCAGGCTCTCCAGCCTCTGCCATCACACAGACAGCCTCAGGGGCCCCACCTCCTGTCCTTTATTCCCAGGAGTTCCTTGCCTCACTCTATGAGGCAAATGAGTAGACTGATTTTAAACTAGCAGGTGACCTTTGAGTCTCACCGAGCTTGCCTCCTCCCATCCCTGTCCCCAAGGGTTGATGTGTGACTCAGTCACAGAACAGCTTCCAAATTCTTTAGAAGAAAGTTGCCTGGAGTTGAGGGTGTCAGAGAGGTGTCCCCTTCTCTGATGCTCCAGCCTCCTGTCTTCTCGGGGTTCCAAACCCCACCAGGGCTCTGGACACAAACATCTATAGAAACAATGTCCTTGGGCTTTCTGTAGATGCCCAGCTCTGTGATAGACGCTGTGGGAATGGAGGCTGAGCCTTGCTGTTTTAGGAGTCCTGTGAGATGGGAGGTTACACTCCTAGGCAGTAGGGATGGAGAGAGGATGCTGAGCCTAGTGCGGGAGGCAGCAGAGTTGCACGGCTATGCGACTGTGCAGGTTGTAACAGCATCTACCCATCTACCAGTGGATGAAAGGAGAGGAGGTGGAGGCCCAGTCAGTATCCACAGAGCCAGAGCTGTGGGTGGAAGCACCTCATAAAGAGTCACCTGTCTGAGAAAGCAAAGTGTCTGTTTGCTGTCAAGACCACCTGCAGAGCTCTCAGGGCTCTGGCCAGGATCGAGAATGTTTGCAAAAGGAAGTGAGTGGGCACTGTCATATCCAGAGCCTCGCTTTGAACCCACTGTGGAAGTGTGCCATCCTAGGTGACTCCAAACCCAGCCAAGTTGACAGTCGAGATGAACCATTGCATCATGGCATTTTCTTTCTGTCAGGTTTCTTGCACTGACCACAGTGTCTTCTGGGTCTGCCATGGTGTGTCAGGTGAAGTCTCTCTCTAAAGACTGACTACCATCCTCTTGTGACTGCTCTCTCTCTTTATGCATATTTCCCAGTAGACCCTTAGGTTGCTTCTGTATTCTCCTAATTGTGGACATGTGTCCATGAACTTATCAGACTTCTTAACGGAGACTTAAGGGAGTCCTTCAGTGCCTTAGGCACCACAGTGAGGTGTGGTGCTAGCCTGTGGTGAAGCTGCTTTAGCAAGGCTGTTCTGTTTCTAGTGTTTACTTGGCACTCCGGGGCCTTCCATGAGTGCTGAGGCTGTTAGTGGGAAGGTCGGTGCTTCAGACTGGGCGCTCACCCTTTCCTTAGCAGAGGTTGTCCGTTTTAATGGAGTTTCATCTGTGATGCCAAACACTGAGTTCTGCTGCTTCTCCTATAATTATCTCAGCTGGCAAAGGCTGTGTTCTGTTAGTGTTAGTTCTCAGTGTCCTGTTTATTAAATGTCCCCACACTGTAGCTTCAGGCACACAAATGATGCCGACGACCGTGTTTCCCGATGTGCTATGGGAAGGTGTTTCCCTTCAGCTGCCTGGGCTTGCTGTTTTTGGGCTGTTGATGATGCCTTCTCTCTTGAGCTGGGCTCAAGTCTGCACGCTGTTGTTTTGGGTCTCATGTTTATTCTTTCTGCAGTGTCGCCTTTAAGACCTACAAATGTCCCTAGGAGGTCAGAGACATTGTAACACAAAAGGAGAGTGGAGGCTAGACACATTGTAGCATGCCCCCTGTGGCCCAAATCAGTACTCCAGGGTTCCTTAGTTCCCTGACCCCAGATTCAGTTTGCTTTAAGCTTTATTATTTTTGAGACAGGGTCTCATTCTGTAGCCCAGGTTGACCTTGAATTCAGATGATCCTTCTGCCTTCCAAGTGCTTGGATTCAGGCAGGAATCCCAATTACTCCTGTACTCTTTGCAGGTAACCTGATAGGTTTGCAGGTGCGGCTGCATGGCCCACCCTGAGTGCTGGCTGGCCTCACCTGCAACTCCTGTAACCTGTCTCGTGTTGCATGCATAGAGGCATGACTTCCACCAGCCCAGACTGAGCTCCAGTTTTGCCACTGTGAAACATGACAAGCTGTTTGGCCGTGGTCACCTCTGCCCTCATCTGCAGAAAGAAGTGAGCCCTTCCTGCTTTTGTGAGGGTGAAATGAGATCCCAAGGTGAGCTGTGTGCTGGGTAGGCCGTTCTCTGCACCCAGCAAGCTCTCATAATGTTGCTGTATTGTCCACCTAGCTGTATGGAGGCTGTTTGGGGAGGACTCTGCTAGTGTTGGTACTGGGACTCCCCACCACGTACCAAGGTTCCTGTGTGCTTGCCTGTCTCTTCCTTCCCTGCCTGCCCTGGTGTCAGAATGCAGTGCTGTGGGCTCTGACCTTGTCTAAGGAGACAGAAACTGGTAGGGTGTGGGTGGGGGATTAGGACGAGTTACCCTGCCTCCTGTTACTGTCTGCTCACCCTGACATGCACTGGGGAAGGGCAAGGGCTAACCCAGTGCTCCTGGCCCTTGTCTTTTGACATCACCACTGCTGACATCCTCACTTCCTTACCTCTGTGTTCTCGTCCCCAGATAATATTCTGCGCCGACTTAAAGAAATAAACGAACAGGAACAAATCTTATTAATGTCTGAGAGGTGAAGTAACTCAACTCGATAAACGTTAGTGGGTTGGGCTGACCCACACTTATGCCTTCGTGGCCTTGCAGGTCACAATCTTGTCCTCAGATGCTCTCAAGCCTCCTCACTGTGCAGAGAGGGGCATCTGTGCAGACCCTCCCTTCCTCCTTCCCTCCCTCTCTCCCTTTCTCTCTTCCTCTTTTCCTCCTTCCCTTCTTCCCTGCATCATGTAGAAGCCTGTTACCTACTGTAGGAAAAGCAAGCAAAGATAACTCTAGAACATGAGTTTTATAAAGTCCTCAGTTTCAGATATGTGAGGTTCAGGTGCTTGGAAGTAAAGAAGCTGGAAACAGTATTGAGACAGGGAGGGAACAGTCCCCAGTGTGCTGTGCACCAACGTAATCCTCCCCTGCTCTCCCCTCACCCCCACCCCGGCAATGTTGGTGAGAGCATGTTTTCTCAGGGCCACAGGCCTCTGCGAATGGAGTGGTGTGGGTAGCAAAGGCCTTCACTTTGGGGTGTCACTGGGACCTCCTGGCTGGGAGCCCACCCTGCTTGGCTAGGATCCGATGTGGCTTCACCATGGCCAGGGGTAAGAGGTTTGTTTGTTTGTTTGTTTGTTTGTTTTTTCGAGACAGGGTTTCTCTGTGTAGTCCTGACTGTCCTGGAACTCACTCTGTAGACCAGGCTGGCCTTGAACTCAGAAATCTGCCTGCCTCTGCCTCCCAAGTGCTGGGATTAAAGGCGTGCGCCACCACCGCCCGGCGGGGTAAGAGGTTTTAAAGCTGACTGCCATGTTGAAGAAAGAACTTTGGCAGGGAGCAACACTGGTGCATGGCTCAGAAAAACCTCCATTGCTGGTCTCTAGTGGAGGATCAGGAGTTTCAGAGAGATTTCAGCCTCTCATGAAGGTTCCCTCCTACCTGGAATTCCAGCAAGGAGAGCCAGAATCTGGGCACTGCTGTGGCTTCCAGGCCAAAAGTGATTCCCTGGCTAATAATGAGACAATGTCTTCGAAAATAAGAACAGGAAAAAGGGTACATTCCATCATGATTACTGGGTATTAATAGATTTATCTCCAGTGAGATTAAGCTGCATTTGCTGATGCTGTGACCTGTGAACAAGGGGTGCTTGTGTCATTTCCAAAAAGGACCTAAATCTAAGATGGATTGGCCCTGCTCTCTCGAAGAGAACACTCTGCTATGTATCATTAGTTACTTATCAAGAACAGCATGTTGTATTGTCTGGGCTCTTATTAATCACCCCTTTCTTTCACCATCGAACTGTGAGCATAATTGGATGAAGTTGATAGCTTGCAGCCGCCTTCACATCCATCTTCCTAAGCCAGTGTCAGGGAAACACTGGATTGTGGACATCCACTCAGGAGCGCTATGTGCACGTCTGATCCTGAAATCAGTGTTACACACTGGTGCTTGGAATGCTCACACCTTGTCTTGTGTCAGAGAGAGAGAGAGAGAGATGGTGCAACCGGCATAGAGTCAGGGGAACTCTCCACAGCAGGATGGGTCTGTCCAGAGATGTTTCCCATGCCTAGTCAGTGGACAGGGACACGTCATCATACTGTGAGGGGATGTATATTCACGTGACTCAGAACTCAGAGAAGAACATGGAAACAGGTCTTTAAATGGAAAGATGGCTTACAGACCAGGCCTGTGTCTCGGACAAGGCTTGGCTGAGTCTGGCCAACGTGAGTGCTGGCAGTGAACAGAGACAAGAGACAAGGTAAGTAGGGTTGAGGGCATGCTTCAAAAGGCTGGAGAGAGAGAGAGAGAGACAGAGACATAGAGAGAGAGACAGACAGAGAGAGACAGAGAGAGAGAGAGACAGAGACACAGAGACACACAGAGAGAGAGAGAGAGAGAGAGAGAGAGAGAGAGAGCTCCGTGAGACATGAGAGCAGCGAGTTTCAAAACCTGGGCTTGTAGATTGTTTCCTAAGAAAAGTCACAAACTTGGACCAAGGTGTAAGTGCCCCAGTGCAGGAGCGAGAGGGGCAGATGATGAAGTTTTGCTGGCAGACTCTCACCAAGCCCATGGCTGTCACGATGAGTCCTCTGGAAACAGACACTCGATAGCACGGCATTTGTGGGGTAGAATGGTGAGCCTGGGAGGGGTGAGGTCTGTGCAGCTTATGGCCATTATCACCCTCTGCCACAGGTGCCGCAGTCTAAGGACCTTGGTGAGCAGAACACATAAACTCATGCTGTTTCTGGAGATCATGGCTCACAGGGCACCTCTCAGTCCTGCAGTTCTCCCCCACCCCTCAGTTCTTCCCCACCCCTCCCCCAGACCAGTCTCCTTGCTGTCCATGAGTTGCTACCTTCTGTATTCACACTCATGACACAGTGCCTGCTGCCTCTGCCAGGAGGCAGGCTCTATCTCAGCAGGGTATTAGTTATTTCACCCCCATCTTTATTTCCAAGTGAATATTTGGGGCACAGTGAATATTTGTTGCAAAACTGAAATTATTCTAAATGCAACATAGTTGCATTGGGATCCTGAAACTGAGAAAGGCACCAGCGGTGCCTGGGAACATTTAACTAAGGCCTCATTTAGTTACTTCCCAGTTGGCAAGCCGTGCTGTGCTCTGGTAAGATGCTGACAAGGGGTCTAGGGGCGGAGGTTTAACTCCGTCTCTGCACTCTGCCCCTGCACCGCTTCTGTCTCAGAAGAGAAGTTTAAGAACTGACTCAGTGGGGCTTGCTTGCATGAGGCTGGAGGGTCAGCTTGGTCAAGTGACTGATGCCAGGAATTCCTGTTTGTAGAATGGGATAGGTTTCCACGCAGGTGTTCCTTCTCAGTGGGCCCTGCTCCGACCACCCTATTTAAAGCAGGCACAGCCCCAGGGCTGCCCTCCTCAGTTTCCCCTTTCCTTTTGACACCTGCCATAATTTTCTGGCCAGGCTTCTGTCACAGGTTCAAGCCTATGAGGACAAAGAACCCTGTTCTCTAGTCTCTCTCTAGGTTTCTGAGTACCACCTAGCACAAGACAGACTTTCAGGAACTACCAAATACGATTCCTGCTTTTAAATGGAGTTAACTATGTATATGAGAGAGAGTGGAAAGGATATGGGGGTGGGGTGGGAGTGAGAGGGGTAGAGGTAAGTGGGGGTGAGGGTGGGAGTGAGGGCAGGACTACCTGGTGACTTCTCAGCTGACAGGCCTCCTGCTTCTAGCATATGCCTAGGGCTGGGACTGTAGTTAACAAGCAAGAATTCCAGAAATGTCTGTGCTCAGTGAGTAGGTATGGGAACCTATCTGAGTATGTCCATCTCTCTGCTTCCGGTCAGTCCTGGACTTAAAAACTTGTCCGTCGAATTCTGTGAATGTATAACTTAAGTTATAATCAATGCCTTTAGTCTTTAAGAAAGGATTGACAGAGTGACACAAGGAAATGGGGTTGTTCGAGGCCTCTGGCTCTTCCGTGAAACTGAAAGATAAAGATGGCTTCATTTCCACATACCCCGGGAGCCTGAGTTATCTTCTTATGTGATGTTGCATGCAGAGGAAGTCAGGTCTCCCTGAGGTCTCGCACATAACGTAGTGTCCTGCAGTGGGAATAGGACCAACATATCCAACATGACCGCACTGCACAGATGACATGGCTTGGGTGGCAGGTGACAAAACAGACACAGCCTTGGCAGATACACTCGTCTGATGCAGTGTTTTACATTGCCCTAAGCTCTATAGACTTGATGTCTGGTGCCTCCCATGCTACACACTTGACACACTGAGGCTAACAGGCCGTCTCTCAGCTCCCAGGCAGGGACACAGGCCCCTAAGCCTCTGGGGATTTTGGAGGGAAGAGTCCTAACTTTAGGACCTGCTACATGGTAATACAAATGGAATCCTTCAGCCTTGTTTTAGAGAATGAAGGAGAAAGGTGGTCTGTGTTAAGGATGATGTAATGTATTTCTTCTGCCTGGTCTGTTGCAGGAGCATCAGGAGAGCATTCTGGGTAATACCATGCAGAGTGTGATTGCGTTACTCAACAATCTGGTTGCCTACAAAGACTCAAACATGCAGCTGCTTTATGAGCAAGGTAAGCAGGGAATTGAACCCGGACCCTCTGGAAGAGCAGCCATTGCTCTTAAGCACCTAGAGCTGCTGGACCAGCCCCTAACACATAGCTATTTGGTCTCAGGTGTTAGCTCTGCTTGTGTGCGTGCTGTGCATCCAACTGCTTCAGTATTCCTTCATCCTGAGAAAAATAGGCTCCACCATTTCTCTAGTGAAAAATGTCAGCAAAGGTTGTGGGGCTTGGGTGCATATCTGTGCAGTTCCTTTGCCCTCTGTGGACCTGTCTTTATCTTGTTTCTTGTGGGCTATCTCCGGAGTGAGGCGGCTTCAGAAACAGTGGGAACCAAAAGAACGTACAGAGGAGAGAAACGATCTGAGCTTCATGTTCTGCGCGCGATCAAAGGCTCATAAATCAGAGTGGGTGTGGCCTCTGGACTGTCCAGCCAGCGGTGGTGATGGTGACCCAGAATCCTTTGCTTCCAGAGGTCTGTGTCAAGTTCCATGGTGCTTGAGGATCATCTGACCTCAAAGACCTTAGCAATTTTGTCATTCAGTGCTCTTGTAGCTAAGAATGACCTTGAACTCCTGATTTGGCAACTCTACCCCTCAGGGGCTGGCATTTCTCATGTACCAGTGCCTCTGGATTGAAGTGTTAATGTGTAACTCAGTGGTTTGGGTCGGTTTTTTTTTTTCTTTAAACATTTTTATTTTGAAAATAGGGGTGAGATTCCAAACAGAGTGAGACTGTTTGCTTCTTTCTGAAAAAAATATCAGAGTTATTAACATTTTGGAGCTGGGTTTGGGCTCATCGTGCACACTGACATTTCCCTAATGGATCTGAGTGCCAGCCTGGCTTCCCAGCAGAGCTGTCAGGGTGACAGATTCAAGAACACAGTACAGTGCCACAAAGCAAAAGACAAAGCAAAACAGGGCACCTCCAGAGAAGAGTTTAAAGGAGCGCTCTTTGTCTTCCATGGCTCAGAGAGTGTCAGGAATCAAAACAGTGATTTTTTTTGTCAAGTTTATATTAATCTGTCGAAATCAGTGTTTACTCAAGAGACCAGAAAATCCCTTTGAGAGTTGTCTGTGCTATATGAATAAAGAAGCCACATTTGACAGCCCTCCTAGACTCCTTCAAGAATAACCTTCAAAGCTGGGTGTCACATGCCTGTTATCTCAGCACTAAAGAGGCAAAGGCAGGGGCATCAAGAGTTAAGGTCCAGCCTGAGCTACATAGTGAGTTCCCGGCCATCCTGGGCTATATAGTAAGTTCCAGACCAACCTGGGTTACATGAAACCCTGTTTCAAAAAACAAACTCAATAGACAAATTGGTAAACCTGTTACCTGGAGATGTATTAAGCAACACTTGGGGACACATACAGTGTTTGCCATGGCTTTGGCTATTCACACCTGAAGCAATCCTCCTGCCTCAGCCTTTTTAGGACTAGGATTACAAATGTGGCTACAAGGCCTGGTTTTGGTCTTATTTTTTTTTAACATTTATTTTATTTCAAATTATGTGTCCGTCTGTCTGTCTGTGAAGGTATATACACAAGTGCAGGTGCCTTCAGAAGTCAGGCTTGGCCGCTGTGGAGCCAGAGTGACAGATGATTGTGAGCTGCCTGGTGTGCGTGCCAAGAACCGAGCTCAGGTCCTCTGAACGAGCAGAACGTGCCCTAGCCACTGAGCCATGTCTCCAGCTCATTCTCTTGTTTCTATAGTAACTGTCACACATATGTCCCTGGTGAGGGAGCTACATGCTTAGTGAAATCTGAGAAAAATCCCTTAGTGTTCTAAAACATGTTCTCTAGAAACTTCTAGAAGTCTTAGTTATGCAGAGACTGCGTCAGTTAGAGTTTACCTGGTTACAGCTCTCCTTCAACGTGCGCAAAAGCACTAACTATCGGATAGGTTCATGAGTCTGTGGATGAGGTGTGTGTGTGTGTGTGTACGTGTGTGTACGTGTGTGTATGTGTACAGCTGATGCTGAACTAACCCTGTTCCAGGCCCTCTGGCAGGGGACTGGCAGAGCAGCAAGGGCTGGGGGAAAATCCTGATATCTACTTAGTGTCTTTGCCTTTGTAATGGAGATGATGATGTCACGATACCCACCCAGAGGGGGCTGGTGAGGGTAAAGCTGGCTAATGGGCACGAACCATTGGAAAAGAGGCTGGAACACAGTAAAGCCACCAGAAACAACAGTCACTTTTCATAAACCAGTCAGGTTCTCCAGGGAGAATTCCCCACCACGCTTCTCTCCTGGTGCATTTAGACACTTCCTGGACTCAGCCTTTCTGATACCCTGTTGGCATGGGAAGGGTGCGGGGAGCATGTGCCAGGCACTGCATGCAAGGCTGTGCACAAGGCTGGCAGGCTTTAAGGTCAGGTGATTTGTGAATCAGTTACGAGATACGAGTGCTTAAGAGCAACTGTGGTACCTGCCGCTCCCCAACTGTCCATCCCAAGCTCCTGAGTCCCAGGGCTCAGCCTTGCCTCCCTCCCCATTTTGCTGGTGACACTGGGACAATGATAGCCCAGATCTCTCAGCCAGAACTTCCCTGTAAGGAGGCACCAGTGTGCTGTGCTTGTATTCTGTGTAGCTCACCATGGTGTGCAAGGGCACCAACCCTGCTGCTACCTTCCCCCACACTGAAGCACCTCTCCCTCCCTTCTATGTGCACCTACTGTGTGTAGTGTAAGGCATTATGCATTTGAAAGTTTTGAGACCATCGAGATTTTTAACAGCTGACGCGTTCATCTCTGTGACCCTCCTCACCCAGTTTTATCTGCACGGTGTTGGGACCCAGCTACGATTTTACATGTCCATGTTTGGGAGCTAAAACATTGCACGCAGTGGCCTCAGCTCCCCTCCTTTCATCTTGTTTCTTTATTCTGAACCTGTCAATCAACAGACCACATGTTTCCTTTTTTTTTTTTAACTAGATGCTATTTGTCTGGCTTCCTGCTGGCACCTTCTTCTTCCGTGTTCTTCAGGCCTCAGATGCTCTGAAATAGCAAAGCCATTTTACCAGCCACCCAAAAGGGTTTCACTAAAAGACATTTAACAAGCTTCCTCCTCTCTTTCCAAACTTCTTTTAAGATTTGAGACAGGGTCTCTCCATGTAGCCCTGGATGTCCTGGACCTCACTGGGTAGATCAGGCTGGTTTTGAGCTCATAGAAATCCACCTGCCTCAGCCTCCTGGAGTGCTGAGATTAAAGGGGTGTTCCACTGTACCTTGCCTGGATTCAATTATGAAACATGAAAATTGGCCAGGAAAATATTCAGTGGAAAGTGAGTCTGAGATACTGGTTGAAGAGCTCAGGCAGATGGGCTTTCAGTGGGTGCCTGGGAGCTCCTGAGAAGCCTGTCCTTTGTCCTCTGTCTTCCCTCAGAGAGGGCACATCCACAAGTTCAGGAAGCATTAGGAGAAGCAGGAAGCATGGCCTGGTGGTTGGCTTAGATTTGAATCTGGGTATGCAGCTTCCTCCCTGAGAAGTTGAGGCTCATCTCTGTAGAGATAAAGAAGCCACTTCCAAGTGTTTGTTTTGAAAGTCAAATGATAATATATGTAAATTTCCCATGCATAATCACCAAAATTAGCATAAGCATTTAAGGTAAGTAGTAAAAGCCAGTGAGCCTGTCAGCTTGACATCTGACCACAGAAAGATCATGAGGAGGGAAGGAAGCCATAGCTGAGTGACAAGAAGAGATGTGTGGGTTCCAGTTCTAATTGAGTTAGCTTTCACCAACCAGCAAAGAGCAACTAGCGCTGCTCCAGGGCCCTGTGTTAATAAGTGAAAAATGACTCATTTTCAAAATGGGTGACTGCAGGGTTCTGAACAAAGGGACAGTTCTGTTAGGAGGTGATAATTGAAGAGGAAGGCTTTATCAGGGGAGATCTGGGGCCTCCTGTGAGCGTGCTAATGGAGGCGAGGCCCAGAGGAGACCTGCAGTCTGCAGCCCAGGAGGCAGAACTAAGCTGACAGCTGTGCCGAACACTGTCTGGCCTGATCACAGCTTCTGGAGGAATGAACCACACTTCTGGTGGATTAGCACCACAGATGTGGCTTTAGCATTCATGTAGTGATAGTTTGTTTGGTTATCACTCCTGATCCACAGTTGGCTTTCTTCTTCACTGTACCTGGTGGCCTGTTATACCCCAAGGTCTTACAATTCCTTGTCAACCGAAGAGTAGAGAAGGTAATCCTTCCCCTATCCCAGCGGAGGAATAAATGTCTGCACACCTCATATCTGAAGAGAAACTAGTACCCATACTATATAAAGAACATCTACAAGTCGATGATGGGTAAACACAGGACCTAATTCACAAATGCAGAGAAGACTTGAATAGACATTTCCCCCAAAGAAGCAGCAAGGGTAATGGCATTTCCGGGGCCTGAGCATCTCTTTCCCATCCCCTCAGCATCCTCCTGGGCTTCTCTGAAGGAAAGACTAGTGTCCCTACTGTGGGGAATCAGTTGTCTCCTCTTTAAGGAGGAGATCGCCTAAGTGGATTATGGATGAAATGTTAGGAAGAAGCGCTGATGGTGGCCTGACCACCAGTCCTGACAGGAGCGTGGGCAAAGGACAGGCAGAACACAGTGTGCGCAGGCTCACATCTGCCTGTCCTGTGGGCAGGATGCATGGTCAGACTCGGGTGCCTCCAGGCGACTGGCCCCTGAGGTGTTTTGTGATTGGTTGTCTTTGTTTTTGTTTATCCTTTGGTATATGCAGGGCATCAGTTTCAGCCCTGTGGTGAATACTACAGTTCACAACCTCTCAAGTAGCGTGGCAGACGGTCTGCCTGTAGCTTAGGTTTGTCTTCCTGGACATCTCAAATCTTCTGTCAGTTCCCTGAGTTCCTAACACAAGAGCAATGTCACGGAACTGAGGGCCTGAGTTCCATTCAAGTCCCCAGGCGGCCACTTCACGTTCAACGGGCTGGAGACTGGGAGACATGGAGGTCGGTGCTGGATCTGGAGATGCAGTCACGGTGTGAAGGGCTGGCCTCTGGGCTGCTGATCTCCTGGGCTGTGAGACTCTAATTCATGCTTGCATCCTATTTACTGAGCAGCCGCTGTCTCCTCATGAAGTGCAGGGGAGAAGCTGAGGAAATCAGGCTATTATGATGTAAATTGTTTTGTGTGCAAGTGCTTTCCCCATGTGCCACAGCGCACATTCTCTTTTATTCCCTTCTGTGGAGCCCTCCACGTTTTGAGAACTGAAGACTGAAATGTGGAAGGAGCGGGTTAGACTTGCAGAAAAAGCACCAGCATCTGCCTCTCCTCTTCCCTTTGATGGCGTCAGCGCTGCTGAGCTCTGGTGCCTTCTCTTTTATATCCTTAGAGGGAAAACAAATTTCATGAAGGCGGCAGTTACTGCAGCTCATCGCTACAGGATTCAGCAAGCGGGACATTAAAGCGAAGATGGTTATTAATGGTATTAAAACAGTAATAAAACTTTATGGAGGCATTTAGTAACTCCTCCACACACCGTGAAACAAGGCTAATCCTTACCCTTCACGGGCGAAGTGTGCTATCTGTCTCGGGTCTACTGCTCCGACTCTAAGCTGAATGTCAAGAGATCACTCAGACTTGAGACTTCCTCGTGTGCGTTTTATTGGCAAAGCCCTTAGGATCCCAAACACTTATGAGGTGAGGCCCCAGAGGGCAGCCATCTGGAGGAACATGTTGATAGCGTAGACCACAGGCCCCTTCCACCCGCACTTGTGGAAACCAGGTACTGGCAGGCAATGGGATTGTCTACCTGAGCTCTGAACTGTGGGCGGAATCCTCGTTCCTCTGTTAACCTGTCTCAGTTCCTCACAAATAGTTGAGTGCCCACAGTTTGCCATCCGATGAACACTTTCCCGTAAGTGGATATTTCTGGATCTTTCTTCCAGTATCTCCCTTCTTTCTCTGTTTCTTGCCTGGAAGAGTCCCTCTGCTGTCGCACAGACTGTTCACACTGTTTCTTTCCATCTGGTCTTGTTTATTTGTTTGTTTTTAAATTTGTGTATTTTATGTGTATTCGTGTATGTGTGGAGGTCACGCATGCAGGGAGGTCAGAGGAAAATCTCAGGTGTGGTCCCCACTTCCCACCTCTTGTGATTCACCACTGTGAGTGGACCCCTCACTGGCCTGTGAGTTTCTGGGGATTCTCCCGCCCCAGCTTTCCCGATCACCAAGAGTGCTGCGATTACAGGCATTCACAATTGTCCTAGTTTTTAATCTGGGTCCAGGGCATCTGAACCCAGGTCCCCACCCTTGTGTGGCAGGTGTCCTGTCTTTCTGAGTGCTTCCTTCAGCTGGGAGCTACTGTCTTAGAATCAGAACATTATGAGTCACAGTAGTTCTGTCCTGTTGAAGCTCTTCGTTGTTCAGATGACCACAGGTAGGGTCCAGATGCTTGCTCAGAGGCCTGGCTCAGGCCCCTTCTCTCCGGATGCGCTCCCAGCCAGTACTTAGGCGAGGCACCACTTAGCCAAGGGTGTTCTGTTCCACCTCCACCTTCCATCTGGCCCTGGCGTTTGCTCTAGTTTGGGAGTTGGGTTGGGACAGTTGCTTCTTTTGAAGGCTGATGTTAGTGAAAACCCAGGTGCTTCCTGTGTAGACACTGCTCAGTAGCTCTCAGTATGTTTGGAGATTAATAACATGCTTAAGAATGTATAGACCTGGCAAGTTTCTAGAAAAGTCCCATGCGTTCAGAGAATAAAGTCCTGCTAATCCATTATGAGCTGCAGGTCCCTAAGAAAGCTGTTCCTATAGTAAAGTTTCTACAGACTGGCCGGTGAGAACGTCGTGCTTGCTGGAGCGGGGTGAGGGGGTGAGGAGGGAAGACTGGCCGCCGGGGAGAGCTTGTGCTTGCTGGGAGGGGGAATGTTGCTGATGGCTGTGGTTTGAACGTGAAATGTCCCTAGCTCGTGTGTTTGGACACTTGGTCCCAGTTGTAATTCTGTTGGGAAAGGTTATGTAACTGTAGGCAGTAGAGCCTTGTTGGAGGGTGTATATCATTAGGGCTGGGCTTTGAGGCCTTGTAGCCTGGCCCTACTTCCTGTTCTTGCTCTCTACTTCCTGTGTGCGGATGAAATGTGACCAGTCTGCTTCCTGACTGCCAGGCCAGCCTCACACTCCTGCAGCCTTGCTTTCCCCATTCTGAGGGACTGTGTCCCTCTGAAACTGTAAGCCAAGATAAACCATTTTTCTCTGCTTCGTTGCCTTTTGTTGGGGTATTTTATCACAGCAACAGAAAGTAAATAATACTCGGATGAAGACCCCAAATCACGTGAGCTTCCGTTAGCCCCTTTTCTTGGGCCATTAGTTAGTTTTCTGGTTGTGACAGAATACCAGATGAAAGCAACAGAAGTAGGGTTCATGTGGCTCACAATTTAAGGGTTCAGTCCATCATAGCAGAAGGACACGGAGCTGGTACATGAGGTAGCTGGCTGGTCATGTGGCACCAGCAGTCAGGAAGCAGAGAGATGGTGCAGGGCTCACTTTCTCCTCCATTCACTGCCCATCCATAGGGCATGGATCACTCCACCTTTGTTAAGTTGGTTAGAGAATCCTTCACAGATGTGCCAGATCCCAGAAGCTGACAGTTCAAGTATAAACTATCACAGAGCCACTTGGCTGAGACTGTTGGTAAAGGCTTCAGAACGCCTCAGCAGGCAGAGATTCCCTGCTGTGCTGGAACTTGCTTCCCTGATGACCACAGCCAGGCGTTTGGGTAGGTGACAGTTTGTGACTTCTAGTCCTTTTGTTGTCTGATTATACAAGTTTGTATGACCTCTTCCACAGCAGAGCATGTCACGGGGCAACCCAAATGCAGGGCCATGCATCTCCCGCTCAGGATAATCCACACGGAGCCTGTAGAAAGCCGCGGCGAGCGGTGACAGCATTCGCCATTACAACATGGCGCTGGCACCCGGCACTGCAGTGGGTAAACAAGTAAATTGCGCATGTGCAAGTGGTGAAAGCGAGCCAAGTCACCGCCCAACCCAGGGCGTCATAGGGGGTTTTGAGCAAGCAGCCAATCAGATATGTCCACGCCACCCTAGGGTGTATATAAAGCAGCACCATCTTGGGTCTCTCTCTCTCTTCCTCCTTTCATCGCAATAAACGCTTGCTGCAGAAGGATCCTGGTGCCTGCGTGCGTTCTTGCCGGGGAGACGATTGCGCGGCCACAGGAGCCCCTTTGAAGCAACAGGCTTTTGAGGTGAAGTTGACCTTTCCTCCTGGGGGGCTTCCTTACTTCTGCCCTCCCATTGGCACCGTCAGCTGGAGGCTCAGCCTGATGCTCTGGCATGTGCGTGCTGTGGGACACTTGAACACCTGTTTCCACAGTCGATTTCATAAATTACTCTGAAAAAGGAAGGATTTGTTATGTTTGAAATTCGTCTGGAGGCAGGACCCTCTTAGATTGACATGGTAAGCAGGTGGACTCTACCAACCCAGCTCGTGCCTTCTTGTCCCATCTCCATGACATGGCTACCAAGTGCTGCTCTGTAAAAACTGTCAGGAGCAGAAGCCTTAATAAATGTTAGTGTTGGGGCTGGAGAGATGGCTCAGAGGTTAAGAGCACTGGCTGCTCTGCCAGAGGTACTGAGTTCAATTCCCAGCAACCACATGGTGGCTCACAATCATCTGTAATGGGATCTGATGCCCTCTACTGGTGTGTCTGAAGTATATAATTATAAAATAATTATAAACAACAAAGCAAGACTCCTTGAGGAAGCTACAGAGGGGAGAGTGGCCTGTACCACCTCTCTTCCAACTCCAAGAATACAAATAAAATCCACGTACAGGAGCAAGCTGAGAGAGAAAGGGCTTGATGGGTTCAGCGTTGAAGGTGGAGAGCATGATAGGGGCAGGTGGGCAGGCAGGCAGGCAGGCATGCATGACACTGGGGCAATAGGTGAGAGCTTACATCTCATTTAGAAGATGCAGGCAGAGAGAGTAAGCAAGATGGAGCCTGGTGAGAGCTTTTGAAATCTCAAAGCCTCCCTCACCCACAACCAGTGACACACCTCCAACAAGGCCACACCTCCTAGTCCTTCCCAAACAGTTCCACCAACTAGGGACCAAGCATTCAAACATAGGAGCCTGCGAGGCCATCCTCTGTCAAACACAGCAGCCTTCCCACCTCAGTTAACCTAGTTAACTACACAATCCTTCACAGGCATGCTGGGAAGCTGAATGATCCCACACAGGTGTGCCTAGAGTTTTGTCTACTAGAGAACTCCAGACTCCACCAAATTGACAGTTGAGAGGAAGAGGGAATTAAGTCCAGGTGGTAAACTCAAGTCTGTCTGCAGACAGAAGTGTAGGCTCACACTGGCCTGGGTGCCCAAGGACAGTCTCCCCTCTTCTCTGTGGAGAGTCAGATGGAGAAGTGAGTACAGGACTTTGCCTTGACACTCAGCACCAGGCCAGGGAAACCCAGCTCTGGGTGGGGAGATCACTGTCCCCTCTGCTTGGCTAGTGCCCACGGATAGAGCTTCAGGACCTGCCCTGAGACAGGTGAGAGCCCTTGGCTTCAGTCATACATGCTAGCACTTCTGTACTAGTACACCAGCTCTACTGACCTCAGACTGTCTGTGGAAACATGGCTTTGATTCTGCTGCTCAGCTGGTTAGTGTGGGGTCTGCACTCTGGGTAGGCCCCTGTGCTACAGATGGGCTGTGGGCTTGCCCATCCTAGGAGGCATCATTTGTACTCATCGTCCTCTTACAAGAGGAAGAGGGAGGTAGCTATAAAATTGTTCTAGTGATTCAGGGACAGTGCCTCCTTGCTAAGTCCTGGTCCAGACTCCCACAGTGACTGATCACAGGCTGGTGACTCAGGGTGTTAGTGCTAGGCCACTTTTGTTCCTTCAGCTCAGTAGTGTGACGTGAAATCAAGAATGTGAAGGTTTTATGGTTTCTCAAGATCTCTCTGGCCCTTGGAGTCTTTGTGCACCTGTGAGTTTTAGGATTTTTTTCTAACTCCATCAGGAAAGCCATTGGTATTTCGGTCGTGAGTCTAAATGAGCTTCTTAGAATGGATGTCGGAAACTGAACTGGACTCTCTGCTAGAACAGCAAGCTTTCCTAATCTCTGGGCCATCTCCGGCCCCAGGTGATCTGTGCTCATTGCTGGATTTGACTTGCTGACAATCTGTGGAGTGGATTTTCCTCTGTGTCTGTCTAGACATGGTGCTGTAGTCTCTGTGTAGTCACTGTCCCCTCCTCAGGGAGGTCATGGTTGTCTCACCGGGTGTTTGGTTTCAGAGAGGCCATTGTCTGGTCCGATGGCCTGGGGGAGGACGATGCTTTTCTCCTTACTTGTTTGTTTATATTGATAACTAATATTGGCACTGACAGCCTTGTCGATATCCCCCTTTCTCTGCCTTCAGGCCAGTGTGTCTCTGTGTAGCTAGTATAAAAGCCATTTGCAGTGGCCACATATTATCTGTGTATGTTTCTTGATCTCTCTATATGTGAGTGTGCATGCAATGATACAGCACCCAGTGCCTCTGTAATTAAGAGTGACATTAGTCCTTTAAGTGAGTGTGTGTGTGTGTGTGTGTGTGTGTGTGTGTGTGGCCTGTGCAGTTGCTGATGGAAGCCAAAAGAGAGCACCAGATTCTCTGAACTGGAGTTACAGGTGGTTGTTGAGGCCACCATGTGAGTTTTGGAAACTGGGGTCTTCTGCAAAAGCAGCCATTGCTTTTAACAAGTGAGCCGTCTCCCCGGCTCAATGCTAGTTCATTTTAAATTACAACTTTTGATCAGACTGGAAATTACTAGACATAAAATGTTATCTCTAAATATATGTTTACAGTTTGCATTTCTAGACTTAAGTATAACTCGGGATCAATCTGATGTAGTCAAAAATGGGGCAAAGTTAAAGTGAGCATTTCTGCAGGGAGATGAGGGCCATGGAGTTCCCCTCTGAGAGCCATCATGCATAAGGAGGCGTGACTAGTTCCTCTCTGGACACTGGGGTGGGGGCGGGGTAGGGAGGCAGAGTCTACAAAGATTTTTCCTTTGCAACTGTTGGGTTTAATCAGCAGCTGATCAGACACTGATAGGAAATGAATTCAGAATATCTGTGTTGGTCAGAAGGCCTGAGCACCTTATAGACCAGAAGCCGAACTGGCTTTGATTTCCAGTTGCTTATCATTCATGTTTATCTAGTTGTTGAGAGCTGACCAGTTGCAGCCACTGATTAAAAACTGGCCACAACTGGGTAAATCAAAGGCCCCTTCCTAACCACACGTGCTGTCTGGAGAAGACTGGCAGCCTATGGCCTGTGTGGTGGGAATGTCAGGGTGGCACAAGCAGGAGGGCCCCCATGGTGAGATGCAGTGCCGTATACAGGGCCGGTGTTGAGGCCTCTCTTCTCATGAGTACATTTCAGCATAAACATGGAGGGTAGGAGGGGAGGGAGAGGGTGGGGAGGAAGGAAGGGGGGCAGCCATGCCATCCTGCAAGTGACCCTGTTCTTGCCATATGAGTGTTCCTTTCTTAATCCAAAATAAGTGGAATATTTTATACTCTTTTATTTTCATAAGGATGAGTTGTTTGTTTTCATGGACTCAGCCATAAATGTTTTTCCTATTGCTGACAACAAAAACAACAAAACCCCACATTCCATTGGTATTTCTAGGACTTTAAGGTCTACTAAGTGTCTGTAAGACAAATTTGTTTCATTTCTAAGTAAAATTCAGACCCCACACAGTGGCTCTCTGTCATTTCAGGATATTGAAATATCAGATAATAATGACCAGGCTTCACCGTTTCTTCCTGAAAGCCATGAAAGTATCTAAGTGTGATCCTACGGTTTTCTGTTTATTTGCGAAACTCCTTGGGCTTACGTTTTGTTTTGCTACACACACACACACACACACACACACACACACACACACACACACATTTCCCTTTGAAAGGAGCTAGAGAGACAGCTCAGTTAGGTAAGACGGTCCTGCTCTTGTAGATAAAATGAGTTTGGCAAACTCTGAACAATTAGAATATTTTCCTCCCCAACACTTTCCCTCTTCTCTGCTGAATCTCCAGTTATGAGTCACATGACACAAATATATGTACTTAGCATACATGATTGAGTTTCATCCAGCCAACCGTGATCTCTGTCTTCCAAAGTAGCCATCTTTCTGCTTTTCTTTCAACTAAGTCACTTCTACAGCTCTGTCCTCAGGTGTACCTAGCCGCACTCCCATCACTTCTGATTCCTTCTCCCCACAGGGGATGCATAATGCACCTTTTTGTTTTAGAACATCCATAGAGTTTTGCCTGAGGGTCTGGTGTTAATTTGATGTGACCATGTCTTCTCCGTCTATCCCAGCACTGTCCTTGGCTGCTTGGGAAAGCTGCACCATCTCTGTGCCTCCCCCTGTTCCCCATCCTTTCTTGGTTGTGGGTTGCATCTCCTGTTCTTGGGGACTGTACTCACTTGGTGTCCTAGGTGGCCACTGTGGGCCTGTGCTGCACATCTGAATTCTGTTCTGTGGACAGAATGCCAAATCTTCTTTGGCTGTCATTTAATTTATAGGAGGCTCAGCTTGTTTCTTTCAAGGCTTATTTTGAATTCCGGTCTCCTCACCTGGGTTAATAAGGAATGGCATTTGGGTCTTAGTTAAACACTCAGGACTCCTTAGCACGGCCAGCTCTCTGGGCTGTCAGGCTTGTCTCCCTGCCGTGCGTGCGTGCATGCGAGCCTTTGGTACTCCTCCCTCAGCTTCATGCAGGGAGCATCAGAGAACTTTGGGGAGCACCATGCAGGTTTCTGAGTGGCTCTCTGTTCCTCTGCCTCTAATCCTTTATTTCCTTAGATCTAGCCCCAGCTTCTCCTCTCAGAGGAAGATGCTCTGTTCAGGCCTGTCACCCTAATCTTATCCTGGAAAGTTCAGCTTGATCTGAAGCTGCAGTAGTGAGGGGGCTGGATTAAAGTTTTCCCTCCCTTGGGTCAGAGCCCTGACGGGTTCCTGTCTCACATTTGAGGAACAATCATCTCTGATACTTGATCTAGGGCTAGCGTCGTATATGACAGAGGTCTGGTGTGTGCCAGGCATGCCCTCATCTACAGTTAATGTCATGTATTACAGAGGTCTGGTGTGTGATGGCATGTCATTGTCTAGGGCTAATGTCACGTATGACAGAGGTCTGGCATGTGCCAGTCATATCATTGTCTAGGGCTAACGTCAGGTGTGACAGGTCTGGTGTGTGACAGGCATGTCATTGTGTAGAGTTAACGTCATGTATGACAGAGGTCTGGTGTGTGACAGGCATGTCATTGTCTAGGGCTAACATCATGTGTGACAGGTCTGGTGTGTGACAGGCATGTTTTTCATTGATTTTTTTTCTCTTTGTGAAAACACTTATTTATGACACTCATGATGTTGTCCCCTATCTGTCATCCCTGTCCTTTGTCTGTTTTTCCTGCTGCCAAATTCATAGCCATTTACTTAACATGGGTGTCAGCTGTTGAGAGCATGAAGGAAGCAGGGGCCCTTGTCCATACCCAGGAGCACAGTCCTGTGCCTCTCTCTTTTCCTAGGTCAACCTTCTACTGACTGAATACCTTCTGTGTTCCAAAACCGTAGTCCTCATTATAGATCGCAGAAAGGACCTTACTCGGTTGGAGTCCATGTTCTACATTTAAAGGTGTTTGCTTCCATAGAAATCTGTGAGGAGCTTGCAGTCCAGCTGGGAAGACATCCTGTCTGAGAGAAGGATGTCACTGACTTGGAGAATATACAGAGATGCTCTTAAAGGGAAAGTGTTGAGTGGAGCCAGGGCTGTGGTAGCTTAGGCTGGAGAGCCATCCCCTGCTGCACTGAGGAGTGGGAACAGGGCACCTCGGTGTGACGGATGGCCGTGGGAGACAGTGGCTATGCACTGCGGCTGGCGATGTGCAGCAAGTCAGAGCGGGAGTGGAGAGAGAAGTGAATGCAGGGCCGGGCTCATTCTTAACCTTGTAATTGTTGGCATGATGCTCAGGCTATGGCCGTAGTAGAGTGTGGTGTGCTATGGTGGTGAATGCCATACTGTACCAGGAGTGGGGATGGCACAGCCCTCCTCTGACCTGCTGAGCTGTTTGTAGGACTTTGCTCTGTGATCAGAGATCCACTTGACCAATGACCAGGAGGCACCAGCACAAGTGTGTTAGGTCATAGCAAAGAAGGTTATCACTGCCCCTAAAATACTCCCAGTCCTCTGAAGTCCCCATGGCTATCCCTCTGCTTCCAATCCAGGATTGTTTCCCCAGCCAGCTAGTACTGAACATCAGAGAGCCCAGCAAGACAGCAAAACATAGCCAGGTAGAGAATGTTCTCCTGCTAGAGGCCTTGACAACGCAGCATCCTTGGGAAAGCGCAGCCATGGACTGCAGTGTAAATGTGAAAAGGAGCAGATCGTGTGCTTGGTCAGAGTCCAGGGAGGATGCTGGGCACCCAGAGCCTTGCTCATGCTGCACAGGTGTCCCTCCACTGAGTCACACCCTCCACTGAGTCACGTGCAGTGCCCAAGATGGTGTCGCAAGCAAGCACCCAGGCTGAAAGTTGGCAGAAGACCGAAGAGAGGGGAGGTGAAGGAGACTTATAGGGGAGGGGGCTTCTCCTGGGAGGAGGAGAGGCTGCAGGAGGCAGGACTGAGATGGGATGGAGCTGTGAGGAGAGGGAATGGGGCCCCTCCTGCCCAGAGGCTTCCAGAAAGGATAGGTGGGAGGTGCCATCGTCTTCTCCATGTGGATGATCCAGCTGTGGAAGCCAGTACTGTGCAGGCAGCAGTGCAGGCAGCCGGGCAGCACTTCTCCTGTGTTGGCCTTTCAGTGCCAATCTTGAAACTTTGTTTTAAAAGTGGGACAAGCCAGGAGAAAGTGTGAGCAGGTAGCGAGAATTTCTCTTGCTTTTCGGGAATCAAACCAAAGCCTTGCAGTGAGCTAATTAAGCTCCCAGCTGCAGATTTAAAACTTTGCTTCAAGTTCTGTCAATCATTTTTTGAAAGATGTAAAATACCTGTATGTTTTCTGATCACCCAAAGCAATGCATATTCATTATAAAAATTTAACTAATGCAGAAGTACATGAAGGTAGGAGTGAGTCAGTCCTAGAGGTGATACCATGTGTCCACAAGGGCAGAGCTTGCAATGTAAGCTACTCCTAGAGTTGGTCCACGCAGTGTATCTACACTGCTCGCCAAGCAGCCCGAGGGTGTGAAGAATGGAGGACTGAGTAAACTTTGCTTCCTCAGGTCCCACTTGAGTCCTCTGTGAAGCTGGCTTCTCAGCACGGTGGTAATAAGGACTGACTGGTCAGAGCAGATCATGTCTGTGCATAGATCATATGTAAAGCACAGGGCTTATGACATGTCTGGTTATAAAAGTCACACTCTGTGCCTGATGGGAAGTCACTGAAAAGGCAAGGGAGACTGTTCTCAGCGCCTTGTCCTCTGCTGCTGTTTCCCATGTTGGGTACCAGAGGAGAGATTCTCTGTTAGTCTAAGTTGGTTGGTTGGTTGGTTGTTGTTTCATTTCTTAGAGCGACTTCCAGTCTCTCCGCTCTTCGTGAGTAAGTTTCTTTCATTGTTCCTTGAGCTGTTTCCATGGAATTGCCCTTCCTGTTTCTGTTCTTTATTCAAGAGTAGCCCAGCTGTTTGTATTTCCCTTGATGATTTGCAAGGCCTCTAGTATTGGGGCGGGGAGGGATATGAACACACGGTGCACACACATGAGTTACTCCTCTCACCTCCTGAAATGTAGTCATCAGAAATGTCCTTGTCAGCTCCGCCCTGCTTTCTTGCACTTGCTGTGGCCTCCCCACCCAAGGGCTTGGCTATTTCTGTCTAAGGCTTCAGTCAGCTTGGGTCATTCCCAAGAGTTATGAGAGCTGCAGAGACCTACCCCTGAGGTGATTTCTTTTTAAAGTGATGAAGTAGGTACACAGCACTGTTAGTTCCTAAAGGGGCTTAAAATCCATCTGCTCATCTCCTTGCTTGTGCACTAACTCACCTTTGCGTGCCTGGTTCCTGGGGTGCCTGTCTGGACTCCATCCCCTGCTGAAGCTTCTCATGCCTATGTGAGCATCACGGCATTTTAATTATCATCTCTTGCGAGAGTTTCTTACGGTGGTGACTTGGGATGTCATTTGCACTTAATGTTTCAAACAAAACGTCTGTTTGAAAGCCTGTTTGTTAAATCCCTAAGAATCCCAGTAAGATTCTGAACCCTGTAATGATTGTATGGGCATTGGGTTTGGTTTTATTCCCATTGTAACTCATCTACCTTTAGTCAACGCTGTTGATTCCTGCTTCATCTGCCTTTTTTTTTTTTTTTTTTTTTTTGGTGATATATCTGATATTTCCTTACATCATTCTGTACATTCTCCTCAAATGTACTCCTGAGACATTGGTTGGGGTTACATGTCACTTGGCCATGCAGAGGGTTTTTAAAAGATTATGTGTGAAGCTTTCCGTACTGACTGGTGATGGATATTTCTCGAAGACTTACATTACCCGTAAGTAGTGATAAGGTACTGCCTTTGTTTCTGATATTTTCAGCTTACTTGCTGCCTGAGTATTTTGATCATTCCAACAGAATCTAGAAAGGCAATCAGGACTACGGGCCTCTTATTTTTACTTCTGGTTTCTGGGGATTGGATGCGCCTCTAAAGTTCCCCCAAGAGGGGGAATATACACAGTCCATGCAAGATTGTGTGCACAAGACATACACAGATCTGAGTGCACAATACTGTGACCCATAGCTTCTGCTCGGCTGTCCCAAGGAGTCAGACCACCTCACAGTCACCCAAGTCAGTCAGGACGTGGCCCATGACTGCCAGACTCTGTTTCAGCCTCAGGTTCAAACTCAGGCTAGCTACAGGAGACCAGATGTGTGTGGGACCCTGGCTAGAAGGAAGGTGCCCTGTGCTCTGCAGCTCCTTCTTGCCCCCATTCTTTGTGAGGTATCGTAGCCTCTTTGACTCTGCCTTTATGGCCCTCCATCCTCTGGCTGCCCTGAGACTTGGCTTCTTCACTTCAGCAAGCTCTAGTGCTGCCTCTGCAAGTTCCCCTCAGGTGACCTTGGTTTGTTCTAATATAGCCACTAACTTCTGTTGTCAATAACGAGTTTGCTAATGAACAGCAATGAATTCCTGGACTGCTCAGGCACCAGTCACAGTAGATTGTCAGGACTTAGCACCTGTTCCTGAAGTACCTGCTGGGAGGCAGAGCAGCCATGCAGGCTGTGGGCACTGCTGGAGCTCCTGCCTGTGCAGCGTTTGTAGCTGAGTAGGAAGACACAGAGGACTCCTCAGATAACTGAGCAGCTTGTGCTGTGTTGGAGTCAGGGATGGGGTCTCCAGGAGATTGAGAAATAGGGAGGTTACTCCAGAGCCCCGTGTCCTGCAGCAGTGGAAAGGTGGTTTCCAGAGGTCAGGAGCCACCATAGCCCCACTCCGACTCTTCTGCTTTCTGTCATGTGTCCCCATTTCTGGTTATTTCTGTGGTGTCACTGGTTCATTTAGATGTAAGTGAATTTGTAGAAGTTTCTTCACGACTTGAATTGATTTTTTATTGTAGCTTCAGATTCTTCAGACATTTGATATGTCAAGGCTGCCTGTCAGTTTTTTCCTAAATATTTTCTCCACAAAACAACACCTCCCCCACCCCCCAGTCGCAAAAAAAAAAAAAAAAGTCCTGAAAATGCTGTGCACTCCCTGAGTGTCTCACTGCAGAGTGTCTGCAGCTGCTGCCAGCTGGAGTGGTTCCTGCTGTGAGTGGCACCAGTTAATTAACTGTTGCTTACGATGTCACCGAAGTGACAACCTCTGTGAGATTACAGACTACTGTCTACCGAGGTGAGACTAAGACTTGCAAACTGTGACTCCAAAACAGGCTTGTTTCACTGTGTGCGTGTGTGCGTGTGCGTGTGTGCATGTGTGTCTGTGTGTGCAGTACACTCGGAGGCCAGAAGAGGGCCTAGAACTAGACTTACAGATAATTGTGAGCAGACATGGGTTATTTCTGTGGCGCCACTGATTCATTTAGATGTAAGTTAACATCTAAAACATCTAGAAGTTTCTTCATGACTAGAATTGATTTTTATTGTAGCTTCAGATTTTTCAGGTTCTGAGAGCTGATTTGGGATCTTCTAGGAGAACCACGTGTGCTTTCAACTGCTAGCCCCAAGTTTATTTCAAATGTTAGCATAGAGTGACCGAAGAGTTGAGCATCATATGTGAAGCCCCTCCCCATCCCTTCTACCCCCTCCTGTCCTACTGACATATGCAGACACCACATATTGTTTGTGCTCAGTCTTTGGACTTACAGGGCACCCCTGTCTCCCTCTTTCTGCATTTACAGTTGCTTTAAATACAGAAAAACAGCTGACACGGGGTGGGGCCACATGGCCCTTTCTTGGCATCAGTTTGTCTTCTGTAAAGTGGTTGCTGGATGTGGGTCAGTTGTTGGCTGAGGCTCTGAGGGCATAAATGGGAAGAACCCTACAGACTTTGGTGCTATAGTTCCCTCAAGCTGGGCTATTACCATGACTACCTTTAGGTATGGGTGGACCTTGATTATAACTAACAGTCAAAGTTTAATGTCTATTTATATTGAAAATGTATGGAAATCATGTTCCATGTAGACTGCCAGCAGGTTCTGTGTAGAGACAGCAATTCATAAGAGTTTCTTCCCTCTTCTCAAGTGCATAGGGCTATTGTTTGGGTCTTGGTTGCCTTCCCTGGCCCCTTGTATTGAAGGCTTTGTCCCAGCCGGTGGCACTGTTGAGAAGCTGTGGGGCCTTTAGAAGGTACACCCACTTAGCTATGAGTCTGTCAGTGGATTGACTGGAGTAGTCACAGCCCTCACAACTCAGTCACCACTCAGGACCCAGCTTCTGAATACTGATACATGTAGGACCAAGCCTTGTACACTCCATACACACCGCCTAATATTGTTTGCTGTTGTCATGGTGACCCTGGTAACAAATAGAGTGTCTAAACCAACACAGTGGGTTGTTCTTTTGTACTCTGCAGGTCG
The DNA here is from genome assembly GCA_030674055.1 of Rhabdomys pumilio. Lineage (NCBI taxonomy): Eukaryota > Metazoa > Chordata > Mammalia > Rodentia > Muridae > Rhabdomys > Rhabdomys pumilio. The sequence continues at coordinate 40,140,862 of JANHMN010000020.1, forward strand.
GAAGTCTGAAGTATTGGACAGGCTCCCTTCCTTCTAGAGGCTGGGTCCTAGGCCTTGCAAAAGCCAGCCAGGAAGCTTCTGGCAGCTCCAGCTTTGCTGAGCTGTCATCCATTCTTGCCAAACTCCAGTATTTCCTTTCTGAGGTCACTCACCCCCTGACTTCAATGTCTCAGGCGACCCTGGGACTCACTGGGTTCACCCGGGCCATCCAGGACACTGCCTGTGCTGTGTTGATTAATTCCATTATGTTAGCAGAACCCTGTTGCCTTATGGAGTCAGTTCACAGGTCAGGACAGGTGTGGAATGAAGCCGTTAACCTCAGTGAAATGTAGACTTGTGGCACAAGTGGCACCATTGCTCATCTGAGAAAGAGCAACTTCCCCACGTTGAATCTTACACTCCGACCATCTCTTCCTGCAGAGGCAGGTGTTAATAAGCCCCAAGAGAGTAAAGTCTCCCTGAAGGAAGTTTCTATTTTGATGGAGTCACATTTGGGTTTAGAGCTGTGTTCACACAGAAGGGCAAAGTGCTTCTTCCACAGGCTCAGCCGGTGATGCTCTGAATCTGCCTTCCTCTCCAGAAGATCACGACAGAGTAAGGAATTACTGTGACTGGAGGGGGACAGCTCATGCACATTAATATTCCCAGAACACAGAGCACTTGGAAATGACCTGTGAGGAGAGAGAGCTCCTTGAGGGGTTTGTTCATAATTAATACAAAATTATTCTCAAAGTATCTCGATGAGTTGGTTATAATGAATGCAGAATAATTCCAAGGGCTCTTTGACTTAATGAAGTTTGGTTTCTTTTAGATATTTTGGGATGGGGCATTAAGCTGTTATGATTGGGACTGGAGAGAAGGCTCTGGGTAAGAGCACTGGCTGCTCTTGCAGAGGGCCTGGGTCAATTCCCAGAATACAAGGTGACTTACTATCACCCATAACTTCTGTCCCAGGGCATCTGAAGCCATGGGCACTGCAAGCACATGGTGCACGTGGCTACATGCATGCAAAACTTCCCATGCATAACAATGTAAAAATGAAAATAAAAAATTAATTGTTATTGTTATGCTGGCACATAACTTGCAGACTGGGGAATGCTAAACAGCTTTTGAAATGCCTTCACAGAGTAACCTGGAGAGAGAGAGAGAGAGAGATAGAGAGAGAGAGAGAGAGAGAGAAAGAGAGAGAACATGTGTATATATATGTGTATGTGTGTATATGTATATATGTGTGTATGTTTATATGTGTTTGGTTGTTTTTTTTTTTTTTTTTTTTTTTTTTTTTTTTTTTTTTTTTTTTTAGGTTTTTCGAGACAGGGTTTCTCTGTGTAGTCCTGGCTGTCCTGGAACTCACTCTGTAGACCAGGCTGGCCTCGAACTCAGAAATCCGCCTGCCTCTGCCTCCCAAGTGCTGGGAATAAAGGCGTGCGCCACCACTGCCAGGCATGTGTTTCTATATTTTTTTGTGAAGCTTCTTGGTGGTTCTACCTGGTTTTGCCACAGACCTACAACTCTGAATGAAGCCCGTGTAGTTTGGATAAAATTTATCCACGTTTTTTCATCTTCAGTGATAAAATTGTTGCCTTTGCATTTGTTGGGGAAACTTGATGTATATTCTGGGGGCAGTACCTTACTTACACTGTGTAGAAGAGACTGGAAGCTTCTAAGGCCCCCCACCCAGCCGATGATCTGGGGACTCAGGACAAGTACGTTGTGGATGCAGTGGAACTGGCCTTCGAGGCGTGCCGTGTTCTTACCAGATGCTGCGATGAGGCGCGCCGTGTTCTTACCAGATGTGCCGACGTGTGTAAGGTTTTTCAAGGTTGACTTTCTTCATCAAGAACATGTGGATCTGAATTGCACTGGTTTCTGCTCTCCTCTCCATGGTTTATGTTTGCAGCATTATAGTCTCGCGTTGCTTCTGACTCAGTCATGTTGCCTTATGGAATAATGCTAAATATAGTTATAGTGAAACTATCAACGTAACACGCACAGCGACACAGGGTGAAATGTTTAAATGTTTGCATCGACTCCGCCACACTGAGGATTGGTGGTGCGTTTGTGAGGTGCTACGATTGGCTAAACCCACATGTCGTAAATTAGGCATTTCTTTATGTTGTCATTGCTTGCATTGTTTAAATGCATGAGATAAATTTGCTTGTGTTATCTCCTGGAAATCGCCTGAGTGTCCGTTGCCCTTGAGAGACTTGGCTTCTGAGTCCACCCTGGTCCCCGATTGGTTGGACTGAAGAACCTGACTTCTAGCAGCTTGTATGTAGCATGTTCTGCTTGGTCAAGCCTACTTATGGGAATGTGCGTTTCTGAGCATCCTTTGGGGGAGCTTTGCCTGAAGAGGCAGCATAGTGTGAGTTTGTGTGTGCAGCTGGCCTGCTATATCCTGAGGACGCAGTTTCCTGGTATTCATCCCCACCTCTGGCTCTTACAGTCTTTCTACCCCCACCCCCTTTTTACAGTGATCCCTAAACTAGGGGATGGAGTGGTACAGATGCCCCACTTAAGGCTAAACATTCCAACATCTCTTGTTCTCTGAACTGTGACCATTGTGTGTCTCTCTGGTGATCCGAGTCCGCTGCAAAAAGAAGCCTCTCCAGTGAGAGCTGAGAGACAAGAGAAGACATTGTGCTAGCGTGCACAGCAGCCTCAAGCCAGACCAAGTCTCAGGATGGAGGGGGAGATGGGCACAGAACCCACTCCCATCCCCAGTTAAGAAGCAGTTGGCGATGGTGGAAGGCCATTCATCCAGGAGTGTATGAACAGCAGCACACATTGAACTTGATCAGTTAAAACAAAAAGACACAAGGTTGGGTGGGCAGGAAACGGGGGTTGTGGGGGAATGGAGAGGGGAGCGGTGACTATGACCAAACACACTGTCTGAAGTTCTCAACGAACTTAACATAAAAAGAAAAACTCCTTGGCCCATTCCAGACTCCTTAGCAGACAGTGAAGGCTTGAGGCTTGAAAGCCTTCATTTTAAGCGACGTTCCCAAATAAACAGCATGAGCACAGTTCATGCCATGCTGAGTCCCAGAGCCCCTGCCGGCTCACACGTCGTTATTTTTACTGCCTCATCACAAATAATTTTCCTTTTTCTACCGTCAGGACTCGTTGGTCACATCTGTAACATGTTCACAGAAACAGCCACTCTGTGCTTGGACAGGGACAATAAAACCAACACAGAACCGGCAGCCACACTGCTGGCCTCCCTGCTCGACATCCTTCTGGGCATGCTGACTTATACTTCCCGAATCGTCCGGCAGGCTTTGCAAGTAAGCGTCTGCCTCTCTGTTCTCTGCTCTGTAATACTTCCCTCTCATGGTGTTTTCAAGGGATGTATGCTACAGATGCAGCCTGCCCAGGCCATGTGAGGTGGGGACACGATCAAGGAGAACAAATCAGGTCACAGAATCTTCAGGGAGAGTGGGAAAGGCTTGTTGGGCATTGCCTGGGAAACCACTTATGTTTGAGGACAGGTTTTGCCCTGGGTACATCTGGAGTTGGCCAGGTCGTGGGCAGATCTCTTTGCTTACCCTCAGCAGGAAGCTGAGCGTGCTTAGAGCAATGGATAGCTATACCCACGTTATATACGGATGTTGAGCAGGAAGCTGAGCATGCTGGGAGTGACAGATGGATAACTGGATGGTCATGCACATGTTGCATGTGTCTGAATCTATAGTAGTTATTTCATTCTTCTCACAGAATACCTAGTAAAAAGCAGCTTACGGTAGTGTTCATTTTGACTTACTGTTAGAAGTTACAGTCTCTCATGGTGGGTAGGCATGGGGGCAGGAGTGTAGATTCCCATTAAGTCAGCAGGAAGGTGGCAGACAAACATAAATACCAGCACCCATCTGTCTCCTTTTGGTTCAGTGTTAGCTCCCAGCTCATGAGATACTTTGCTGTTCTAGGCAATTCTAAATCGTCAAGTTGGCCAGGAAGGTTAACTACCTCAGATGTGTGTGTGTGTGTGTGTGTGTGTGTGTGTGTGTGTGTGTCTGTCTGTCTGTCTGTCTGTCTGTCTGTCTGTCTCTGCGTATGCTCTACATATATTCTCTCGCTTGCTTCCCTTTATAACTGATGGTAACTATTTGGTACTGTGAAATGAGTCTGAGGGTCTGCCATGTGTTCTTACAGCCACAGGCAGCGGAAATCAGCCATGAATATGACCCGTGTTTTGTACTGTGCTCTGTGCCAGGGAGAAGAGCAGTTTTACTGGGTACTTTTGTATGATAGGCGCCTCCTCAGGCCCGTTTCATTTGATGCTCACAGACCACCTGAGTCACGTGATACTTAGATCAGGAGAATGGCACACGCCAAGGTCAGGTCACTGGCACGTTTACAGTCTTGTTGAGATGACTGAGTCATGTTCCAGATAGTCCCTCTCAGCTGGGATGGCAGCAGTGTCATGGCGGTGTGTCTCCTCTACTCTCCTGCCCACCCGGTAAGTCTCTCTTTAGACAACACCGTTCTCTGCTGCTTCCACCATCCCCGTTTTGTGAAGTTCTTTAAGATGCAGCCTCTGGCTGCTCCAAGCACCTTGATGATTAGTCTGTGGACCAAGCACAAAGGCTGGAGATTAAAGAAAAAGATCAGGAGTTTACAAACTCCAAGACAGGAGAGAAGCTCTCTCTAGTTCCAGGTGAGTAAGTACATGAGACACTCAGGACTTTAAAAACTAAAGCTCCTTAACACAAACTGCTTGCTGATTCTCAGACTCCCCGCACCCCAGCACGCCACTGCTTGGCTGTCCTTCCGTAGCCTTTGACCCCCAGTGCACTTGCCCATCTTTCTCGGTCCTGACAGTCAGAACCAAGAGTTGCTTTCCAAGGTGGCTGCTGACTTTGATCTCCATCTGCAGAGGTGCAGCTCTCCAGGCTGAGTTACAGAAAGGAAGGAGCTGGGAAAAGAAGCAGAGTGCTCTTGAGAGACCACTCTGCCCACTCCCTGCTTGGATGTTTGCACACCCGAGAGTTGCCTCTACCGCTTTTAAAACCCTCCACACGAGGACTAGGGGACTCAGTGCATAAAACCAGTGTCTGCATCTGATGGAGCCTCTTCACGGGGTGTGGGGAGGGGGGAGGGCGGTGGAAGGACATCAGTGAAGGTTAAAGTCGCGTCAGATACAGAGCAGCTTTGCTTCCTAGGGAGGAGAGAGAGGAGCTCAGTGCAGGAGTGGGGGTGAGTGGGTAATGGGGGGGTGGTAGCAGCAGCTGGAATTTCCAGCAGAAGTTCAGCTCCCATCCCTGAAGTCCTGTCATTCAGAATCAGCCCCAGCTCATCTCAGGGAGGCACAGAGAAGTCATGGGATCCCCGGGGCACCACCACCTTTGCCTCTGTGGCTCTGAGCCAGTTCCCCCAGCTGTCTGCCTACTGGTTTTCTTGTCCTTGAGGCAGATATGGTGATTCTGTGACGGACTGCTGTGACATCTAAAAGAGAGAACAGAGCACAGCATCCTTCATCGCCTGGTCCTGGGAAGTTACCAGTGGCCACTGTTTGGATCATGGACTCCAGTGAGGAGGGAAGCACCTACCACCTTGTTGGCAGGAGGCGTTGCTGACTAAATCAGCTCCTGGGAAGCCAGCGACCATGGTGCTACTTTGATGGACTTAGGATCCCAGCACAGGCCCAGACACGTGTGGCCTCAGGCAGATAAGGGAGGGGGAGGTAGCTGCCCATGCTTACAGAAGGAACCACAGTCTCCTATCCTCTGTATGTTAATCACCATCTACTATAAGAAGCAGATTCTCTGATGAGGCTTCAGAGATGCACTGATTTGTGGGTACAGGAGTCGTCAGGGCTTAATTTATACTGATAACAGTAGTAGTGGGTCCTTCATACCCACCTCCAAGGCTCAGGAATCATACTGCCTTCCAGTCACAGCAGGACAGATGCTCTTAGGAGCTCACAGTGATGGTGATGGCACACAAAACCTATACAACCAAGTCAGACAAAAATCCCAGCATGGAGAGAAAGTGTGGATGTGAACCCCACCCCTAGCTGAGCAGCTGTTGACAAGTGATAGCTTTCTGGAGAGAGTTAGTTTTTCCTTCCATAAGAGTATGCCTCCTGGTAGGCTGACCACTAGCCAGGACAGGCCCCACTCCCAAGAGAATTTGAGCAGCATAAATTGGATGGGTTTTTAAAAAAGAGAGAGTAAGAATATGACGTTGGGTGGGTTGGGAGGTGTGGGAGTGGATAGGATTGTGGGAAGCTGTGGGAAGGAGGGGATATGATCAAACGCAGTATGTAACATTCTTAAGGAATCTATGCATCTGTTTATTTTAAAGAAAGGGAAGTTAGTTTTCAGGGACCATCCAGTTTAGTTAGGGAAGGCCGACAGTGTACGAGTGCCCACACTCATCTTCTTGTACACGTGGACATGCCATGATCTGGAGGCCAGGGAGCTCTCAGATGGGTAATGGGAGGGGTTCTAAATCCAGTTTTGAGACTGGGCCGGACTTCCGGGAGGGCGGGTCTTCAGAAGTGCAATCTGGTAGAAAATTTGCTGCAGTGTTCTGCCAGTGGGACATTCGGGCCCTGTGATCTTGTGTCGGTATTGTCCACACAGTGAACTGTTCTTGGTCTCTCTCACAGCCCGTAGATGGCTGGGGCTGTCCTCTATGTCTGCGGTAGATGTAAGGTAGAATTTCTTACCTTTCGTCTCCATGGTCTTCCCTTGTGGCTCTGCCCCATGAGTAACCTTCGGGCTGCATCTTGAACTTGTGTGAAGTTTTTAACCATCATTCTGTCTAAGTCCCTCCTTTCTTTTGAGAACAGCAATGGTTCATCATTCCCTATGGCATGACTTTCTGACTCTAAGAGGGACATTCTAGGCCTTCAAGCCCTGCTCTGGGTGCTGTTCTCTGGGTGCTGCTCTCTGGGTGCCTCTGTATTCTCGCTGGCCCCTTCTCTGCCTGCCCAGCTCAGCACCTCCTTCCTGCTTTCTTCCCCACCTCTTCAGTGCTAGGGCAATGCTAAGGTCTTGGGTGTCTTAAGCAGCGGCTCCAACAAGGGGCTCTGTCTTCAGCCCTAAAATATGTCTAGTCATATGGTACTAGCATGTCTGCCCCACTCACTGTTTGTGGGACCTTTCTGAGGTGCTGGGATTTGATCCCATGGCCTCATATATGCCAGGCATGATGTATGACTATGTTTGGGATGGGTCCTGGGCAGACATTAGCATATCTGATAGTCTTCTTGCTGCCTTTCCTTCTATACAGATGTCTGACCTCTGCTCCCTCGGCATACCTATGCAGAGTGCTTGATGCCATGCACAAGATTTAGGTGGCAAGGCTGGGAGTGATAGTTTTGTATTCAGTGTTGGGCTTTTTTATACTAAGAAACTATATGTTTTTTTTTATTCTATTTTAGATCATGTCTCATGGTTATTTACTGTCAAATATGGCTCATAAGTTGACATTCCCACATTGACAGACTATCATATATATATTTCTCAAAGAGTTCTCTGAGTTCCATGCTCATCTAGCAGTTTGCTTAGTGTGACCACCAGATGCACTGGGACTTAATGCTGAACAAACATTTATCCCCTAAGACCATTCCCTCACTGCAAACATACCAGCCTCACCCTGCAGCAAGCCATATCTCCCCCTGCAGCAAGCCATGTCTCCCCCTGCAGCAAGCCGTATCTCCCCCTGCAGCAAGCCATGTCTCCCTCTGCAGCAAGTCATGCCTTTCCCTTCCTGCTGCACAAACAGGAACCTATAAGTCTTGCTTTCTTCTTTTTCATTTCCTTGCTCAGTCTGTCATCAAGCAATGTAGATTCTACCTTGGGTGTCTAGCAAATGTAATTACTTTTCTCCAAAGCTGACCAGGCTGTCTCTTGCCTGGACTACAGCACCTTGGCAGCTTAAAGATACTGGGTGGTAAGAAAGGGTCAAGTTATAGCACAGCGGTGACAAGGGACACTGTCTTTTTAGAAAACAGTCTGTGGGTCTGAGGCAGAAGTGGAAGACCTGGATGAAAGGACAGTGTCTGAGTCATGCAGGGGCTGGCGCTGCAGAGTACTCAGGGCTACAGAGCTGGGTACCTAAAGAGCAAGGTGCTGAGGCGGCAGCAGAGCCAGTTCTGGACCTCTGCAGTATCCCTGAGCCTTTAGGGGGGAGGGGAGGGCAGCAAGGGTGCTGCCATATCCTTGCAAGGCCTCTCGCTATACAAACGTTCCATCACAGACTGGGTGAGTCCTTTGTGAAGAGTTTCTTTAAGTTTTTAAGGTTTTTCTCTCACAAGCTGCCAAGTGATGCAAAGCTGAGGTCTCTTGGAGTCTCTGCCCGCTGTAGAGAGGTGGGACATGATGACCTGAGCAGGGTCTAGGTGTCACCTGATGACCCACTGTGCATTCTGAGGGCAAGTGTTCTGTGGCCTCACCTGCCAGCTCAGAAGCTTCAGAAAGGAAGTGTTGGCCCCACGGCCCTTGCTGCAGCCCACATCCTAATTTGCAAGCCTGTCTTAGCCTTACCAGGAGACATCAGTGCCAGCTCCAGGATAATGTGTTAATGTTTAATGTGCAAAGGCTGCTTCTCCACATCAGCCTGTGCCTCGGAAGGCGGGGGATCAACAGCCAAGATGCAGAGAGGCACAGGTCTCCAGGAGAAAACTTCTTTTCTTAGAAAGGTAGATGGGGGCGGAGGCAGAGAGGAGCCAGCTGGCAGTTGCTGTTCTTCCCCTCAGCCAGGAAAGGGGTCGGATCCTCTCCAAAGTCCTTCTGTTCCGATGGTAGCAATAAGAGAAGCAGGCAGGTGAAATTCCGTTTGTAGACCTGAAGTGAGGTGGGTCTTGGCTTTCTATGGAAGGACCCTGGAGTCCAGGTTCATGGTGTAGGGCAGAGAGGCCTGCTCTGCAAGGTCAGGCTGAGGTCATGTTCTAAAAGGAAAGACAGAAGCATCTGAACAAACTGTGCACATTCCAAAGCTAAGGTAGTATCAGAACCTGCTCAGAATATAAAGCTGTCCAACTCTGTGGCGAAACCTCTCGCAGTCAGTTCTAGGAAGGCCCAGATCAGAGGGACTCGTCTCTTAGTCTGCTGCAGTTTAAGCCTATGCCCAATGGCTAGAGTTCTCAGGTTCACAGGATCTGGACTGACCTGGAAGATAAGCCTCTGGGCATAGGTGGGAGGAGTTATCTCAACTGTGTTAACTGAGGTGGGAAAGTCGGGTCTTGACTGGACAGGACCTTCCCTAAGCAGGGATTCCAGACTGTGGAAGTGAAGGAAGCTAGCTGAACACACATGCACACATGGCTCTGCTGCCAGACCCTTGGATGCAGTGCTGCAGGCTGCTTCAAGCTGCCCTCCATCCGGACTTCCCTGCCTCAGGAGATGGTACCCTTGAACTTCTAGACAGAATAAAGGCCCTTTTCCTTCACCTGCTTTTGTCAGGGTAATTTTATCATAGTGACAGGAAAGTAACCCAGACAGAGTCCCAAGGAGTAGAGAACCATCCCTGGAGCCCGGTCGTGTAGCATGGGATGGGGAGATGCTATGGGTGTTACTTGAGCATGTACATGCCATTGGAGATCCAACTGGGAGTGAGGTGATGGGAGTGAGGCGATGGGAGTATGGCGGTGGGAGTGAGGTGGTGGGAGTGAGGCGGTGGGAGTGAGGCGGTGGGAGTGAGGCGGTGGGAGTGAGGTGGTGTGCACAGAAACACCCAGGGGGATGAGTGACTTGGCGTTGGATGGCCTTGGTTTGACCTCTAGCCCAGTTACTTATTATGTAACTTTAGATAACAAAATTAAAATTTCCTTTCATCCCTTCCCCCAATGTTTTTGGTGTGTATATGTGTGTGTGCATGTGTGTGAGTGCCGTGCGTATGTGTGGTGTATGGCATGCATACATTCAGCTACACTCAGAGGCCAGAAGAAGTGGTCGGGTGTCTCTCCTTCACTTTCTGCTTCCTTCCCTGAGACAGGGCCTTTCATTAAACCTAAAGATAAGATGGAGGTCAGTGAGCTTCAGAGAGTCTCCTTCCTTCTCCCACACAGCCTAGTCTGGCTTTTCATTTGAGTGCAGGGAATCTGAATTTAGGTCCCTTTATTTAAGTAACAAACACTGTAGCCCACTGAGCCATCTCTCTGGTGGCTGTCACCCACAGTAAGAGTTTTCTACACTTCAATTTTCTCACTTAGAAAGAGGGCCAGAAGTCTGGAGATAGGGCACTCACCCACTGCAGGGAAGATGGAGAGCTCACCCACTGCAGGCTATAGAATGTGTGAGTTTTGAATAGGAAATGTCCCCATTGGGTGTGTGTTTTTTGAACACGTGGCCCCCCACCTGGTGGCACTGTTTGGGAAGGTCTAGGAGGAACCTCAGGGAGGTGGAGCCTCATTGGAGGAAGTAGGTCTCTGCGGGTAGGGCTTTGGGGGTTTGTTTTGAGATCTCATTGTGTACTCTTGGCTGGCCTGACATGATTTGTGTACCAGGCTGTCCTTGAATTCACAAAGCACTATGCCTCACAGAGTTGCTCTTTTGAGATATTTTGTTGCAGTGATGAGATAAGGAAGGTAGTTAACACAGGGTCCCCCCCACCCTTCCTGCAATAGCCCCTTCCCCACCTTCCTTGTCGTGTTGTCCAGGGCTCTCCAGGTCTGCACTGCTGTCACAGTGTCCTGAAGCACAGTGTCTTTTCTGGGCCCTCCATCCTTCCAGCACTTGGGGACCAGGCAGCCCTTGCCCTCTTCAGCCCCTCTTATCTGTGTCCCAATGCACCAGCCTCGTACTGTCAAGCTGATGAACCACCCAGACTCTTTGCATTTCTTTCCTTTGTTCCAGGCCCAGAAGTCAGGCTCAAGAGGAGACACACAGGCTGCAGAGGACCTGCTGGTCCTCAGCAAACCCCTCACAGACCTCATCAGCCTGCTCATCCCACTGGTAAGGGCTCACCTTTGTGGGGGGTGCCTGTGTGCTTTTATAGAAATGCAGAGACTGAAGCAATTTTATCTGAGTTTCACAAATGCTTGAGCTCCTGTTATTTTGATTCCCCTCAGAACTGGAACCAAAGGAGCCTCCAACAGCCATTTATTTTGTAAAATACTAAATTTATACTTGACTTCAAGCCAGGTGGCTTATCATTAAGATAGTATTTAATGTCCAAGTAGAATGGTGCACATATGTTACATGAGCTCTTGAGAGGCAGATAAATAACAGTGTGTGTGAGGACAGCTAGAACTACACAGTAGACCCTGTCTCAAGAAGGGTGGATAGATCGATTGATCTATACACACATACATACACACATATGTACGTACATACATACATACATACATACATACATACATACAATTAATAAACAGGGCAGAATCAAATCCAATTATATTCCTAATGAAAGTATGGTAAAAATGCAGTGAATTTTCCTAAGAAAGGACAAATCCACTCCCTTCCAAGAAAGATTTCTAAGTTGTACAGGACACCACAGGGACAAAGAGGCACAGACACAGGCCCCCTCAACCTGGACAGGGCAGGGATGAAAACAAGCAGGATTATACAAGGCCATTGAACTTCTGGTGAGGCCAGTGCAAACCCAGAACTCTGACCAGCTCAACAGTTTCAACCAAACTGAAACAGGGAGACAGGTGGCTACCCCTTAGACAGTAGCCATAGAGAAACAGGTGGCTACCCCTTAGACAGTAGCCATAGAGAGACAGGTGGCTACCCCTTAGACAGTAGCCATGAGACAGGTGGCTTCCCCTTAGACAGTAGCCATAGAGAGACAGGTGGCTCCCCCTAAGATAGTAGCCAGCTGGGGTCTACTGGTGAAACTCCATAAACCTTTTAGAAAGCAAAAAGCTTCAGGAAGGTCCTTCAAAGCGAGACCTATTTGTGCTTCCAGAACCAGACGAAAGGTGTGTTCCTCTGGCCCCTGCCTCTGTGAGCCTGGCAGCTCACTGGTGAGGTCAGGACAGCTGGTTTTTGGTGTTTACTGCCTTGTGGCTTCAAGGGCCACCAATGCAGTCAGGGCGAATAATTGTGTAGGTTTGATTGCATCCAGGAAGTTAAGGTATGGTTATGTGTAGTCATCTGTAATCCCAGAACTCAGGAAGCTGAGGCAGGAAGATTGCCTGAAGCTTGACTCCAGCCTGGATGATATGGTAAATTCCAGGCCAACTGTGTTACATAATGAGACCTTGTCTTATCAATCAATCAAAAAAAAAAACCCAAAATCAAAACAAAATAAAAGCAGACAGATGAAAACCACTGTAGGTAATTGCTGCTGGAGAATTGTAGAAAGGGTTCCTCCAGGGGGAAGTTAGGTATGGCTGCTATGGCTCCGTGGTTCCTCACGGTGCAGCCCCAATGACACAAGAAAGTCCATGGGTTTTTACAGGCTTTAATGTCATGGCAGATGGTGGATGGATCTGGATGCACTCCTCCCCTGAAACCCAGGGCAGACCTGAGTTAAATAAGGAGGGAGAGGGGCGGGGGAGGAATGCTTAATTGGCTCCACCCTCTGGCCTTCAGGTACCTCATTAGTATGTAAATCTCTCTAGGGCCTGAGGCTGTTGGCCATAGACCTCTCTGTGGGAGTGGTTGTTGAAAGGCTGAAGGTAAATGAAAAGAACCAGGGCCTGGGAGCAGAGCTGAACTCCTGCCATCCAATAAGGTTCTGAGATTCCATGCTCGTGGTCGACCAAGCACCCAGCTGCTTCTCACAGCCCACCGCCCCACAAACCACCCTAAAAGTTCAGCTGGAGAAGGACAATCAGCAGTGGGTTTCTGTCATAAGTTAGAAATGACAGTGAGAGTTCAGGAAGTGTGACATAGGCTCACATAATCTAACCAAGGAGCCACAGCAAGGAAAGACCTTACTGCATTGTGTCCATGGGCATGGGCTCAACCCAGCTCTGTGCTCAGCAGTGGGGGCGAGGGTGTGGCAGACATTAGATAGCAGTATGTGGCCTTATTGGTTGGCTCCACCAATAGCAATGAGGTCACGTGGTGGCTGTGGACGCACAGTCAGCTAGACGTGGCTCTGTAAGCACCAGGTGGTCTGGGCAGCGTTGGCAATAGTAAAGCTCTCTTTCTGCTTAGCAGTGATCGTACTTAATCCCTTCTTCTCTGTGATGTGGGGCCCACCTTTACTTTACAAAGAAGGCACTTGGAGCGGCTGAATCCAGAAACACAAAATTTCAGAGCTTAGACGTCTGATCTCAACACCCACGTGTTCCTCACCAAAGTTCTCATTTGCCTCTGGATTAGCTTTGAACCCTTGAAACCCTAAACTCAGCTGGGTTCAGAAATAGTCAGGTGGTGGGGCACATTGGGTTAGAAGGCTGCTCTGTATTTTCTTGTATTGCTTTTAAGTGGGAGAGGGTTTTATGACAGTCAGTCTTTACAGCTGGGGCTTTGGTGCTTCAGGAGATGTGCTGAAGGGAGGGTGTGACAGACAGACATATGGACGGGAAACAGTCTTGCCAACTGCACTGAGTGTTTCTGTTTAGAATGATGGAAGGAGCTGTCCTGCGCCCTGCTATGCTGTTATATCCAGCTCCTTACAGAGGAAATGAGGGAATATGAGTGAGTTCAGAATGCAGGCTACAGCCTCTCACAGTCACTGTTGCCAGCCCTGCTTGCCCGCCACAGCGACCTGTGGGACCTCTCAACTTTATTTTCCATGATATCTGGCTTTGGTGACAGACTCAAATCTCAGGGGAGGGGAACAGTCAGTCCCACTCCTCTTCCGGAGAGCTCTGTCTCTTTCAGAATTGTTCTTTCAACAGGTGTCTGTCCCGAGCGATCAGGAATAAAACATAAACAGGCTATAATGACACGTGTCACACTAGGGCAGAGTAGACCAGACTTAAAAGGCCTTGACTGTGAATGCAGAAGTTGGCCCCGTGTTTCCTGTTCTGAGCTGATCTCTTCTTTAAGCCTACAATTCCTGAATCAATCATCAGGTGGATCTTTGAAGTGGGCAGATGTGGCCCGCCCTGCCTGTCACACCTGTGCTGCTGCAGAGTGTGACCTCACCCTGCCTGTCACACCTGTGCTGCTGCAGA